>CM053623.1:420817934-420853226 GCA_028646595.1 Phalanger gymnotis
AAAAAAAAAACAACCAAGTATTATTAGTTAAAATGGGAGGTTGCTTCATGGCATTTCTTCTCCCCCCAGTGCTTATTCTCCAGGCAAGTTCACTGACACCTTGGACCTAGGCCATACTCTCTTTTCCTCCTTCCCAGGGCAGCAGCTTTAAGGCATCCTGGGGTCTCCCTTCCTCCAAATGAATCCATCTGAAAATGACAATTTGAGGGCCTAGGTATTGTGGTACATGCCCCAGGCAGAAAATTGGTCATAATTGTTCTGAGACTGAGCATCTAAGTTCTCCTTACCCAGAACCAAAGGTGTTGAAACTTCTTTTAATGATTTTCTCAGAAAATGAGAACCTAAGTCTTTACATCTGAAGACCCTTTGGTCCTCAGACTGTCCTCATTTCTCTTAAACCAAGTAACATTGTGTAATGCATTACAAAGGAATAGAATCTATATGATCCCAATGACAGGCCTCCGAAACAATTGTGAAAGAGTAGTGCAGTGTTCAATGTCTAATCCTAAAAATATCATTTTTTTGTTTCAAAATATAACCCAGGTTTCTCTCCTCAGCAATCACTTTAAGGACTTTTGTGACCCTGCTTTGGTTTGCCTCTGAATTTGGACCTACAGTACTATGTATGTTAGTCAATTAACATTTATTATGGACCTACTATGTGTCAGGCACTGTGCAAAGTACTGGGGACACAAATTCAAAGAAAAACAGTGCCTGCCTTCAAGGAGCATACATTCTACAGAGGGGAAAATTACAAAAGGGGGGCCTGAAAAGCAAGGATGAAGGAGGAGGAACATACTCACTGAGGGACATGGTGACTAAGTCTGGAGAAGGAGAGCTGCTGATATGGGCCCTTCCCCAAAAGGGAGGTTCCAGGAAGAATTTATTCACATAATAATTAGATCTCCCACTGGTAAGTTCTTCTCAGAACCTCCATTTCGGGGAGTGGCCCCAAACCAGCTAACCCTTATTCTCTGGACTACCCACCATGCCTTCTGACTCTACTCCTGTCTTCCAGTGGTAAGTTCTTCCTATTATTATATGGGTGCTTGGTCAAAAGATAAGCTACAAGATATTCTGTGAGGAAATCAAGGTCTACATAGTTTTCTCTCTCTTAAGGATAACGTATAAGAATTACAATCCTTTTTATCTTGGCCAGTGTATTCTGAGCAGAGTTGAATTCCACTCACACAATGGATGATGCTCACCTTTGCCCTCTTCTCTATCTAACACTCATTAGTCTATGATTCACATCTCTATTTGGGGACATAACTAGATTACAGATGGGTTATATAATAAAGAAGGCTCCTCACCAGCCCACTCACCACATTTGCCCTGTCTGTGCTCTTGCCCCAAGCCGCAGGGATCTGTAGGGTGTTCAGATCCTCTGGCAGACTTTTTTGCCACTTCAAAATCCATTCCTGACAAACGCAGATGGAACTGCTCACGGTGAACTGTTTTCCGAAGTGTCCGGATAGCTTTACGTAATCTCTTCTCTGTCTTCTTCAGGACACAGCTCAGATCACAAGATGCTATAGATTCAAGAGTAAGAGGTAAGGAGCAACATGGAACGGACATAGGAGCTACAACAGCTGGCAGCATCCACTCTGAAATGCCAACACAAGCCAACATCCCAAACTACAATGGTAGATAGGGGAGGGAAAGGTCTTAATTAAGGGAAAGTGGTACTGGCAGACTAGGCAGCATTCAAATGAAACAGAAATTTGGCAATGCAAAAATGTCAGCTTTGGGTTCTTGTAAGGAAGGCAAAATCCTTCTGCTTCCAAACCAAATCAAAGTAGCTTGGAGGCAAAAAAAAAAAATACAAAACAAGAGATACTTCATTGTTTTTACTTTTTGGTAAAGAAAGATGAAAAGTGAAAGATGAAGAAATAAGGAACAAGCTGGGAGAAGCCTTGATTACACCTGGGGAAACTTCAAACCAACCTGTCACCTCCTGTTGGTTTCCTTCAAGCTCAAAGTCAACACTGATAAACATATCTTTAGTCGTGGCTGGTTTGCCAAAGGCCCCAGGTACTTGCTTGCCAGAGCCACATGTAAGGTTGACATAGTGGAAGCCCTCTTTTACTGAGTTGTACTTCTCTGCATGAAAAAAACAGAATTACAGGAAGCCAGATTCTAGCAAAATCATCAACAGAACATTTGCTGCAGTGCCAATAAACATTTTGTTATGAAAGCATTTAAGGGATCAAATGATGAAATCCAGACATCGAGATATTACAATTATATATAAATGCTTTGCTCACACCTTCAAGAGCCAGGGCCTCCTGGATCAGATCACTTTAAAATTGATTCATCCTCCTGAGAAGTCATTCCAGTGACAAAAAAGCTTTTTCCTACTGATTAGAAATCTAAATATGAAAACAGTACCAATGCTCCTCGAGAGTATCCGCCAATTCCCTGGGTTCAGCTTGTGTTATCACAGCTAGTTGTGTGTAAATCAATGATAACTTACACTTAATGTGTTTTGAGGTTTACAAAGTGCCTTCCTCACCACTTTATGAAACAGGCAGTGAAAGAATTATTATCCCCATTTTACTGATGAGGACACAAAGGCCCAGGGAAGTTTACTGACTTGCCTAAACTCACAAGACTAATAAATGGCCCCACCAGGATTTAAGCCTCGGTCTTCCAAACCCCAATCCAGGGCCTCTGGGTCCCATTCGCTCTTGTGGTTTCTACTCTTATGATCCCCGAAGCTCTTCTCTCCCATGAAGCTGTGAGGTGAGGAAGGGGTAGCTAGCTGGTCTGATATTGGCCAGCCAAAGCCAGGGCCTGGAGGCCACTCTCTCTCCAAGGAAAAGACACAACTGAAGAACTGCGCAATGTATCCTTCCTCAATCCTTTTTCTTTTTGCTCCAAATACTGCTTTATTTACTCAGAAGTAGTTGTACTTCTGAGGTCTCAGAATCTAGCAAAGTTGATCCAATAAAGTCACAAGTGATCAGAGCATTTTATATTTATACTTATTGACCTCCTTTTTCAGTACAAGGATGCCCCACACTTCACAAACCAAGCAAATCAAAAGTCTCCTAAAATTCGGCCCAGTATTAGAGATTGAAAGAAGTAACAAAATCCATACTAAACCACACTGAAAATGAAAAACGTATGGATACAAGAAGACAGACTCTTCCAAAAGTCTCAGTATGGTTTTAATCACTTTAAGTGATTTGTGCTTAAAACTGCACCAAGACTTTTGGGACAGCCTTATCTTTAGAAAAAGAACCTCTGGAGAAGTTATGACCTGATACAAAATGCCCTCCCTCATTCGAAGGTCATTCTCTTTAAGCCAAGCTGAATTCAGACACAAGGGCATCTTCAGATGGGCCTTTTGTTATCTCTAAGTCTCCGATTTAGTTTTCCCAAACATGCAGATGAGCTCCCAATGCCAGACACCTTGCTCCATAGAGACACATCCATCCATACCTGGTATCATTGATGGCAGGCCCTCTGGAAGCAGCTCGGCCTTTTTCAAACTACATTTGCCTTCATTTAGCCTAAAGGTGACACTTGTCCTGACGATGATGACATCTTCAGAAAGAAACAGAGATGTTACCCTCAGAGGCGAAGGAAAGAAAAGACCAGGTAATACTGAGCCTTCCACTGGCAAGGACACATAACCCATTTTTAACACTTTAAAAAAGCCTATATTGTGCATTTGCTATCTTTATCCATAGCCTGAGAAAAATCTAAACCTCTTAATTGTTGATTTAACCCCAAACTGGATTATTAGATACCAGAATCCTGTTTATAGAGCCAGAAAAAGTCTGCTTGTAAAGCTATACTTATCACTCCACTTAAAAAAAATCCAAAGTAAATTGTTTCTTGAAGGAATGTACTTTATAGAGAAGTGTCTGCTGGGACGAAATAAACTCATCAATAAATTTTTCAAAAAAAGAAAGGTAATCCAAAGTTCAAATATAAAAGAAAAAGTATTAGAAAAGATGCAAATGTAACTTTCTGAAAGGTCAGGATGTCTTCACACTCCCAATTAGAACAGGGTCAGCAGAAGTCAACAAGACTTCTTTGACAATTTAGAAAAAAGAATCCTCTAAAGGCAAACCTTCCAAAAAGACAAAGCAGAAATTTCATAAGCCATTCCCTTATGCAGAAAAGCATAAAAAAGCCAGACCAATTTTAAAGAGCAGACCTATGTGCACAAGATAGGATGGGACCAGGTTGACAAGCCCGTTGCTTTCCCATGCTTTTAGCACAGAGAGGGGAGATGGCTTTATAATTTCAGAGTAAGGCTGATGTTACTGGGACTAAATGTGGTGGACTGGGGTCAGGTGACTGGGTTGCTTCTAGTTCCCATATGTCCATGACCTGAGAAAGGACAGGGCTTTAGGCAGACTTCCTGTGTTTCCAGGGAGGGTCTCCCGGGCCCAGATGCTACTTAAGTTGCATGGACTGCTTTGCAGGCACACTTACCTGCCCCCACAATGTGCAATATGGGGAGCTAGGGACAACTGTTCACATGACTTCTCAGGCTAGAAAGGATTATAAGTGCATACACAAGTTGACAGAGGTCAATCAAACAATCAGCAAGTACCGATTAAGCACCCCACCATGTGCCAGCCTAGAGCAAGGGGTCAAAGGTACAAATAGTAAAATAAAATGGTCCTTGCTTTCAAGCTTACATTGAATGGGAACAGGGTGGTATCATGTGCACATAAGCAGGTCTAAAATAACTGCAAAGTAATTCCAGAGGGAGGTATTTGGGTCCGGTGGGATCAGAAGATGCTTTGTGTAGGAATGGGCATTTGAGCTGAGCTTTAAAGGAAACTAGGGGTTCTAAGAGGCAGAGGCAAGGAAGGAGTGCATTCCAGGCAGCAGAGAAAGCCTGTGCAAAGGCCTAGTGAGAGGGAATGAGAATGTCATGAATGAGAAAGCGCCACAAGGTCAGCCTGGCTGGCCAACAGACCGCATGGGGAGGAGTGATGGATAGGGCTCAAAGGGTAGGTTGGAGCCATGGTAAAGGGTTTAAAAGCCAAGCAGGGCCTGGGAAATTCCATTACTCTCCATCTCTTTCTGAGTTGTGCCGATTTCTAGGAGCCTCTGCACATGCTAGGGCACACATGTTCCCTGGGTACCCACTGGTTTCCCTGGGGTTTGTGGGAAGTCCTGATCACTGAGAAGTTTCTGTAAACCGTCAGCTGTTACTTCATGTGATAAGACCAGAAATTTAAGGGATGGAGTGGGTAAAGAGCACTTAGTACCTCTGGGGCTCAGTAGGCTTGAAGGCTATGGGCAAGGAAAAATTACAAAATGTCCTTTGCGTGCAGGAAAGTTTCTAAGGGGAAAAAAGTCCTGAATATATGTAATGTTCTATGACTTGCAAATTATTTCTATTATCTCAACTGATCCTCACAGCGAGCCTAGGAAGTAGACAGGGCAGGGATCATTGTTGACGTCGTTGCTGTCATTCTACAGATAAAATGTGGCCATCTTCCAACAACATGACTCCGTTAGCCTACCTGACAAACACTGACTATTATTAGAGAATGGTAATTACCCAACAAAGCAGAATCATTAGATTTATGTAGTTGACTCCTGAGATGAGAAGAGGCGCCACAGGTGACAGAGTAGGCATCTTGATATCCTAACAGACAGAACACAGAAGTCAGCAATTCCACATAAGGGCACATTACACACAGGTAACACAGTTAAAATCACTACCTACATAGAGTAGAAGCTCAAATCATTCTGGCCTCTACTGTCTATGCCCCAAGGAAAAAGACGTTTACTTAGACAACATGCCAAGAAAAGATCCATGTAAAAAAAAGGTCCCTCTGTTAGAGTCATCTATTTCAAGGTACTGTCTTGGACCCAGGCATCCACTTATCCCTGCCTCAGGTAAAGCCGCCCTTGGCAGGGGCGTGAAGCAGACCTGGTCACTCACCTGGAGAGAGGTGGACAGCTGAGGGACAGTTTAGGAAGCAGTTTTCCACTCCACCACTCTTAGTACAGCGCATGGACACTTTGGGGGACATGTTACCAGGTGAGAATCCCTTTACTTCTAAACAGGACAAAACACAAGTATGTATGGAAACACTTACACAGTTGAAAATGATGGAAGAGAAGACAAATACATGAATAGGCCAAAGCACATTCCGTCTAACTAATGTTCTGGTGAGGAAAGAAGAAAAAGGCAGAAGAAGCCAGAGGCAGGCTTTCCATCTCCCATCCCTGGACAACACCCTAGGTGAGCCATTTTTCATACTGAGAAGCAGCATAGAAAACAGACATATACACCTAACAAAAACACAGAAGAGAGTACCAAAATTGACCTACAAAGTATCTCCTGTTTCTCAACCATTTTTAAATAACGGATGGTGTATCAAGTATGAAAAGCATGGAGGACGTGGTAAGCCACTACACATAGCTGTCCGATCAAGACTTGCGAAAATGCCCACTGCTGCCCCACCTTCTGGTCAAATGGTCAGAGCCAGCAAATGGAGGAAATACGAGCCATGGGTCTTACCCATGCAGTCCTTCTTGTTCCAGTGGAGCCGGTGGTCTAAGAGGCACCGGCACTCATAACTTCCCACGGTGTTCACACAGGTCTGCTGGCAGCCTCCATTATTGATGCTACACTCATTTGTGTCTGAGGAAGAAAATCATCTTTAGTTAGTGGACATCACACCCAGAGTTGGAAGGCAAAAGACTTCTTCTCACTCAAAGGAAAATCTGTCTGATACTAAGAACCATACAGAAGTGGAGACAGCTACCTCACAAAATGGTGGGCTCCCCACTGCAAAGGCTCATTGGTGGCTTCACAGGGATACTGTAGATGAGACTACTGATCTCATATGGTTTGGGCCAGATGACTTTCAAAGTCCCTTTCAACTCAGAGATTCTATGATTCAGTTATATATCATCTTTACCAGGGGTAGGGAACCTGCCACAGCTTCCCCACCCATGATCTTTACCCTTTGTGATCAGAAACAAGGGAATCACATGATACAAAAGTTAATAACTGTCTGAATTTACATAATGCTTTAGGGTGGAGGAGTTTAATACATGGTCTGGGCCTCATATGGCCTACAACAATCTCAAATGCAGCCCACAGATCCTTTGAAAATTCTGTGCGATATGTTCCATCCATAATACTGCTTAAAAACACCAAAGAAAATTAACATCAATGAAATTATTTATTAGTGATGAATTAAAAAATTTAATACACATTCCATGCAAATTATTATTTTATATTTTCCCTCGTGAAAATTAAAACCCACAGGTGGGCCGCATAAAATCGCACTATGGGCGGCACGCGGCCTACAGACTGTATTTTGGACAGCCCTGCCTTGAATAATAGGTACTTATTGAATGCTTATTGGAGTTGCTTGTTAATCAGCTTGTAGGATTCACTTCCTTATATTACAAGTACAATTGTTCCCTAGCAAATAAACAGTTTCACAGCTGAAAGAGCTCAGAATTCCCTTCTGTTCCATTTCATGCTGATGAGAGGAAACAAAACTGTTGGAAGTGTTAGTCATCTCACTCTTACTGAAAGCCAACATGGGCTGTTGCCCTTGTAGGAAGGACAGAAATTTTCCTTTCATTATGCAATATGGAGGAAGCTAAAGAAGCTTCAAGGTTGGGCATATTTCCTTTTCTCCCCAAGCCACGGTCACCTCCACATGCTGTACCTGTAGATGTATTTCCCTCACCTCCACAATGCGTGAAACCATACAAGGTATATCCTTTATTACAAGCACACTCAAAGGTGCCAGGATGATTGATGCATGTGTGATCACAGGTCCTTTCAAAAGAGCATTCGTCGATATCTGTAAATTTTCAAAGAAGGGTTAGCAATGTTTTATTCTAAAAAACTCAGCTGAACCTTAATTGGAGCACTGGTAAATTCAGCATCCACTTCCCTCATAGCAACCAGTTCATCCCATCAGAAAGCCTTTATTACTAATGTCACAAATCAATGTGCATGGGATGACTGCCAACACAATAGCAAAAAGGACTATGCCACAATATTAAAACTTCTATTATGCTAACGTTTTTAAAATATCTGCTGATAATAAAATGTCAATACTATCTTTTCTCACAGAATTACAGAATTTTAGAGTTCAAAGACATCTACGTCTAACCCTTAACAGAAAAGAAATTTCCTCCACAGCCTAATTGACCAGGCTTGCTCATCAAGCCTTTGTCTGAAGACCTCCAATAGAGGGAAAACCCTTCCCTCCCCAGTCAGACCATTTCACTTTTAGAAGTCTCTTGTTGTTGGGAAGTTGTTGCTGACCTCGAGCCTAAATTTGCCTTTCAGAGACCTTCCCTCCAGTCCTCAGAGTTCTGACCTCTAAGGCCAAAGAAAGTTCAATTCCAGGCCTTTAAATACTTAAAGACAGTTATCCTGTCCCCGTTCAGTCTTCTCTTCACCATGTTCAACATTCCTAGTTCCTTCAACTGATTTTCATGTGAGATAAACATGAAATCCTTCACCATGCTAGTTCATATAATTTAGATATAATGCTTTGAGAGGTAATCTGGCATGGTATATGGAGATACATTTTGAAGTCAGGTTTAATCTGATCAGGTCAGACTAGTCTGCCCAGGGTTTTAAGATTTTACTCCAACCCTGTCCAATAATACTATTACCCTCCATAGGGTTCCATAAGAACAGTGTTCACTTAAACCTGCAGGTACAACTCCTCTTTCCAGAAAGACTTTGTCTTGGTCACATAGTCCAAGCCTGACCTCCTCCCCAGGGCCCACCAGCACTCTGATCAATACTCCCAGTAGCATCTGCATCCTCATTAAGCAGCATGCATGAGTCTGTCTCATCACAGATCTCCTTCCTGGCCCCATCTCTACATTCCTCTATAGCTAAGATTTCTGTGTCCCACTTCCTGGACATTTCAGTGGGTTGCAGTCATTTCTTTAAATGGAAAAGGCCAATTTAAGATCATTCTGCTCATCAAAATCTAATCATTCTGCATTACTGCATTCTGCTAAAGTCATTTTTCTATATATGTAACAGAAAATCATGGTACTGTATGAAATGATAGAAAGATTTCAGAGAATCTTGGGCAGCATGAACTGGTACAGAGTGAAATGAGCAGAACCAGGAAAACAATTATATGAAGAAAATACTGCAAAGAAAAACAAAGTTGAAGGTCAGCTAGGTGGCGCAGTGAGTAGAACACCAGCCCTGGAGTCAGGAGAACTTGAGTTCAAATCCAACCTCAGACACTTGACCCATTTACTAGCTGTGTGACCTTGGGCAAGTCACTTAACCCCAACTGCCTTGCCTTCCTCCCTCCAAAAAAAGAAAAGAAAGGGAAAAAAAAGAAAAACAAAGTTGAAAGACTTAAGAAATATGATCAAAGCAGTGACCAATCATGTCTCTGGAGGACCTATGATGAAGCATGTTACCTTCTTCTTAACAGAGATATCATGGATACAAGGAGCAGATAGATAGATAGATAGATAGACAGACAGACAGATAGACAGACACACAAATATGTATGTGTGTATATATATGCATATATACAAAGAAATGCTTATGTATAGATATCTATATTTATATCTATAGATACAAACAGACTTTATAACTACCTCCTACCTGTTCTCCTTGCTTCAAGGACAGCTCCAATCTATCCCTCACACAGCTACCAAAATAATCTTCCCAATACACGGGTTTGACCATAGAATTCTCTACTCAAAAACCTCAGTGGTTTTCCATTGATTACAAAATAAACTATAAGCTCCTTACACTGACATTCCACAATCTGATCTCAACCTTCATTTCCAAATGTATTCCACACTCTTGCCATCAGGCACCAGACACGCCAGCCAAACTAAAGGCAACATGGAATAGTGGGATAATGCCCTCAGCTTGGTACCACAAAGATGTGGAGTCAAATCATGTTTCAGACACTTCCTAGCTGTGTGCCCCTGGGAAGGTCTCTTCCCTCCTCTGTGCCCATTCCCTTCTCCATAAAAGGAGGAGTTGGACGCTAAGCTCCTTCCTTTCCCTTCCTCCGTTCTCACCCTCTCCTGATTCCATACATGCACAACAGCTTTCTTCACGTGGAGGAGTTATCCCATGAATAAAGGACTAAGTTTGTTCTCTCCTGTCTCAGAAGGCCAAAGGCAGAGTGCACAGGGACAAAATGGCAAAAGATACACATTCCCAACAAAGTGACGCAAAAGTAGAATTGGATGGGCATGGAAGGCCTTCGAGCAGAGGCTGGATGACCTTTGTCAGGCATGTGGTCAGGGGGATTCCTGTTCAGCGGTGGGTTTGGCAAGGCTGTTTCTGAGGTCCCAGCTCCAGGGACTTCAATGGTGAATGTTTTGTCCATTCCCCATGCATAGAATCAATCGGTTAACAAGCATGTATTCCGAGCTTCCTCCTGCATATGCAAGACACTCGGCTAAGTCATGGGATACAAAGAAAAAGCAAGAACAGCCCTTGCTCTCAAGGAGTTTAGGGCTGCATGGGCCGAAATCCTTCTCTTCATTCTATATTGAGCTCAGGCCTCACATATCACAAAGTGCTTCCTAAACCCCCTAAGAAGTGATTCATACAGTCTTTCATGCCCCTTTGTCCTCAGCTGTACATATCAGATTTTCAAGAAGAAAGCATTCATTAAAAATTTACTTTGTGCTTCTATTATAGAGTGCTTAAGTGCTTAATAAATACTTCTTGAACTATGACAGATGTGTGGCAGAGGACATATATATATACGTATATTAAAAAACCTCGAATTTGTATCATAGTTACTCGCGCATGTCTTACACAATCTGCTAGACTGTATCTCCACACTGACAACAGGAACGATGTTTGTTATTTTCATCTTTATATCTCCTATGGCATCTAGCACACATAATAGATACTTAATAAATCATCACTGAATTGAAAGCAGAAGGAACAGCCGCAAGGGAGGAAAAGCTAAAATGTTAATATCATCTTTATATGAAGTGCAGGCTGGCAGAAATACACATTATAGTCCATATCTCTAATAGACAAGCAGCTCTCACCACTTAACATATCACTCACATGATATAAGTGAATGATGCAAGGAATGTATGCTTCCTGAGGGCTCCCTGTATATGTCCCTTTAAAAACTTAGAAAAATAATTCACCCATATGCCTGTCAAAGCTTGCCATTTCCAAACCAGACACAAGGATCAAATTCAGTCACTAATCACTGACAGGCACCACCATCTTGCTATCATGAGCTCTTGAGAGGCAGATGCTTCTATGGCAAGATTTCTTGCTATTTGAGAAAATTCAGTCCATTTTCTTATGTTAGCTACAAAACATGTCCTTGGCAGGATGGCTGAACACCTGCTTATATTTCTCAGATACACTTCACATGAAGAACTAAGAAGATGTCTTTCAAAAAGTGGAGGAACCTTATTATGGGGTTTGACTTAACTTGTTCTAAATTTTCCTTTTCCTCCTGAGAAGAGTGAGTTTTTCAAGGTCTTTGATCATGAACTCTTAGATATGCATAATATACCTATGAGGCATATTAGCATTTTTGTTCTATTTCATAAAGCTAGATATAATTTAGATAGATGACTAGTTCAAGGCCATACAGTGAGTCAATCTTCACATTCTCAGCACATACCTTGACAAGACTTCTCATCTGTTAATAATTTAAATCCTTTCTTACAACTGCAATCGAAACTGCCAACAGTGTTTCTGCAGAAGTGATCGCAGCCTCCATTACCAGTCTGACATTCATCAATGTCTGCAACAGAAAAACACAAATAAAAATGAATACATCTGTTGATTTCCCCTATTGACCCCTAAGGTGTTTGCAAATGCTATATAACTCCCAACAATAGTTCATTAAAGAGTTTTCAAGGATGTTCTACTTCCAGTTGGTTTTCTGCTTTAAAATTGGCACACTCGTTAGTTATCTCCCCCACTTATCCCTTTTTTAAAAGCAGATAATCTTCATCTCTTTGGAATATATTTAGAATTCTTACATTACTCTTCCCTAGCCATCAAGAACAAAGCTATGGAAAAGAATGAGGTTCTCTTGCATTCTCCTCTGTTCAACGCTCAGTTTCTTTCAGTATGTATAGTCTCTAGTCCCATTTTAATCATTAAAACTTTTTAAGGAGCTTAAACACTTGCTATAAAACTGAAACAACAAAATACTCAATTTTTAAAAAAAATTTCCTGATACTCAAAATTATTTTACATTTTTTCAATTGATACAGCTGATAACAGATAACTGAAACAGATAACTAGTTATCTCTTTTTAACATGCTAAGTAACCAGTCCTTTGTACTTATGCCCATAAAATATCAAGAGGCCATTGAGATCCCCTTGATCAGTAAGAATTAATGGGTTAATTCTTCATTAATTTACTCCGGATAATTATCTAGGTTGTTATTTATAATATGCTGATATTATCTCTTCAAAATGGATATTTCCTTGATCTTCTGCCTTTTTTTCTAACAAGGTTATAGCCTGAAATGAATTATTTGATGTTCATAGAGGCTGACCTTCCAAACAGCTAGCAGAATTAAATTGGTTTTAATTAAGTTTGCTCAATCACAAGTTTTCACTGGCCCAAATAAGAAAATCTGCTATTGATATGAGTCATAATCAAATCTAAAGACATTCAGGAGGTGGCAACAATGGCTTGCAGATGGAGAAGAGGGGTCTTCATTGTGTCATGTTGGCACAGCAGGGCTTATTCTTAACCTTTGAACACACATTTCCTCCATTGGGAGGGAACCTACCTTTACATGTCTTCCCATCAAATTGGAGGGTGAATCCCATAGGACAGCTGCAGTGAACACCAGTAGATGTGTCCTTACATGTGCGGTCACAGCCTCCATTGTTTACAGCACATGTTTCTGATTTTAAAAAAAGGAAACGAAAAAAACTGTTTGCTTTTCTGAGAAGCAATAATACAGCTAGAAAGAAAGGACTGCAGTGTCTCGATGCGCCTACATGACTAAAAGTCCAAGAAAGGCCTAAAGTACTATGGAGTCGATGTCATTGCCACATGCTGTTGGGACTCCCAGGATCCAGTGCAGCCCACTGTAATGGGGAAAGTGTTGGAGGGGTGGAAGAAGGCAGCATATGCTAATGGTAAGAGTACTGGGCCTAGGGATGGAGCAGAATCTTGCCATCTGCTCTGTTGCTGTTTACTTCTCTCCACCAACAATACCTCCAGAGATCACACTCTTGGGATGGAAGTGAATCTCTGCCCTGATTGTTTGGCTCAGTGCCTGGCACACAGTAGGCACTTAATAAATGCTTACTGGCTGGTTGACTGATGGGTCAGTGAATGAAAACTTGCCTCAGTCCACTCTAACTAAAAAGCTCCAGAGCATGCTTCCCATTCTCCATCTAGCCATTCATTCCAGAGGACATCCTGCAACCTGCTCCCTGCATGGGTCAAAGGCCCAATAAGCATGTCTCGAATTTGAATCCTGTCTGTATTACTCACTTCCTACCTGGGTGAGCTGCAGTAAGGCACAACCTCTGTGTTTCATTTTTCTGATCTGTAAAATGAGTAGGTTGTACTAGAGGACCTCTGAGGTCACTTCTAGATAACGATCAGTGATCATCAGACCTATTGATCATAGACCTGCTGATCTATAAGAAGTCACTTTACTTCTCAGGGCCTTAACTTACTCCTCTGTAAAGTGAGGACAACCATCTTTGCATGACCTACCTAGTAGTGCTGTTGTAAGAAAAGGTCTTTGTGAACCTTATAACGCCACAGAAATGGAAGTTACTATTACTGATCAATATAGACTTTCCTGTAGGCCATGAAGAGAGGTGTCCCAGTGCTGGACCAAGAACACTAGGCTGAAAGCCAAGAGAGCTAGATTCTAGTCCATACTCTGCTACTGACTAAGCTGTATGACCATGGACAAATTATTCCCCTGCCTTGCCTCTATCATAATCAATAATCTATTATGGTAATCTATCACGAACAATTATGAACTGTATAAAGTTCAGTTAGAAATTACAAGTGCCAGGTCACCACCGGCTGCTAAATATAAAATCAGCTGCTTTGCTGAAATAACCCTAAAAAGGCTTCGAGGGCTCATCCTGAACACTCTATAGTCTGTTCTGGCTCTCCTTTTTGCCAGAAAAATATCAGTTGAGTGGTAAATTTCTATTCCTATAGCTTCGGGGGCTGTTCTATACCTAATCCTCACTCTGCTCATTCCTAAACTTCCTACATAAGAGAGGCAGTAGACTGAAAAAAAATAATTAAATGAATGGCAATCAAATGAACCCCAAACTCTCCAAGACATAAGAGGCTCAGAGGCCATCCAGACCTAGGACCACAGCTTTTAGGCCATAGACACCTAGAAGAGATGATCTCAGAGCGAGCTTTTCCCAGAGAGGAAAGAGAGCTGTTCCCACAAGAGAGAGCTGAGTCCCAGAGAGGAACGGAGGCCTCCAGGCACAGAGGTGGTATGTGGAGGCACTAGGCACTTTGTCTGACCCATCGCAGCCCATGCTGCCTGCTCAGCCACAACCAAAATATGAAGCCCCTCTATAAGATCTCCAGCAATGATTTGGTCAGACAAGCAGCAGGTCACACTCTTCAACAGTTCAAATAGTTGGGAATTTAATCCCTAGACTGAAATACAGTCAACTTTGCTGAAATTTCCTCCACAGCCAAGCAGAAAAGGAATGCCTCTTCCACATGACATGTCTCAATAAGGAGCAATCTCTCTCAATATTCTCATTAAATACTAAATAAGCCATAATAATAGACCAGGTGTTGTATCTACCCATTTAACAGAAATTTATTGAGCAAGGCCCTATGACCAAGGTGCTACAAGGCATGCAAAGATGAATAAGTCAAGAGTTTCTGCCCTCAAGGAAGGTATGGTCTAGGAAGAAGGCAAAGAATATACAAACAAAAAAACTGTAATTAAAGGCAATGTAAAGTCTGATACTCTCCAGTCCAACAGAAAGTGACCTATTATGTTGCTACTGTTAGACTGAGAAAAGGGCTACGAGGTCGAAATGGAGGGCAGGGGCCTCTCTGCCCTACAATGATGTAAGTGGTGAGAGGTTGTCCATCTTACCCATAAGTAGTCTCCGTTTTACTCTTTTGTCAACATCTGCTACTGATGAGGTGACGTTTTTCTCCCTTAGCTCCAGAGTAGATTCCTCTTTCTCTATAAGTGAAACAAACAACAAAAACAGAAGAGTCAAGAGACTTTTCCTACCCCTAGAAGAGGTGCTCTTAACCATCTTTGTTTGGTGACCTCTTTGGCAGTCTGGTGAAGTTTATGGACTCGTCAGAATGATGTTCATGAATTAAAACCCATAGGATTACAAAGAAAGCTAATTATATTGAAATATAATTATCGAAATATTTTTAAAAAATCACAGGCCCACTGAAATCTATCAATAGATACTTTGGAGGTCCACTGATTCCAAGTTAAGAACCTTTGCCCTAGGGAAAACTATGCCATTGGCTTTATCTAAAATCTTAAATATGCTTTTTAAAAATGAGCCATAGGATCACATTATTTCACCGGAGATGTGAAATAACACCTCCTAATTGTCAACTCAGCCTTATACAATTTTGAAGAAAAACAACACGTGAAAATAGCAATATATCCTTTGTAAAAAAGGTATGAAAGATGTTTCAAAAGCAGTTTTTACAAATTTAACATATTATATTCTAGAGTATCAGTAGCAAACATATTCCCTCTTCCAGGAAGGGAAAAAAGTTCCAAGGTGTGAAAAAAAATCACTAAACAGGAAATAGGTACTACAATATATAGAGTTGGGGACCTGGAGTCAGGAAGACCCAAGTTCAAAACCTGCCTTTGACCCTTATTAGCAACGTGACCATGGGCAAGTCACTAAACTCAATTTTTTTAATCTATCAGATAGTGGCAGGAATACCTGTAACGCCTACCTCTCAGAGCTCTCTGAAGCACAAATAAGATCATGTATACAAAGCAGCACTTTGTACAGCTGAAGACGCTATACAAACATCAACTGTCATCATGCTTCTATTAATATAGCTAATATCTAAAGAATATCACTGTGACTAGAGCCAAAAACCAAAGGGCGATCTTAATGGGCGAAGTGCAGAAAGGACTGTTGGTCATACCACACCCACATCCACAGATAGCCTTTGTCATCAGCAGCATCATTTTCTGATATAACAGATGCCAGTCTGCATATTGACCCAGGCAGGATCTCCCATCTGTGTGCACCCTGTACTTTGGGTGGCAACTACACTCAGGTCCTTCATCTGTATCATCACATATGTGCTGACATCTGCCATTTCCATGATTACATGTCACTGAAAAGAAAACACATGAATCAGTAACATGCCAAAAAGCCAGTGTGATGCCATTGCAAGAGACCTGGCTCTCAACCCTACTCTTCCTTTACTGGTCAAGTACCTTTGGGTAAATAATCTAACCTCTGGGCTTCAGTTGCCTTGATCTGTAAACTACCTTAACTGCTTCAAGGCCGATTGCTAGATCAGATGCCTTGAGATCCTTCTGACTTTAAGACATGGAATCTCCACAGCCAATGCAATGAAAGCCAAGGGATACCATCAAGGTCCTGTCACATGCAAGTTCAACAGCTTGTGACACGGGCCCAAAGGAGAGAGCAGAGAGGCTTCCGCAAAGTGTTGTGGGGGGCCTAACTCTGTGTGAAAGAGTCCCTGCTGCACAGCCACTTGGGGTTCCCTGTGCCTGGGATTTGGGCAGCATGCCCACTGCCTAACACACAACGTTTCCACAGCTGGGCCACGGCACCACAAAAAAGTCTCCCTAGTTCTACTTCCTAGCGCTCTCTCCTTTCTTCATAGATAATCAGTTCTGCAGTCAGCAATGCTACACGCCAGCCTGAAAAACCACCCTGAGTTTCTTGCCTTTGGGGTTACTGACAACTGCTGATTGCTGGTTTCACAGCTCAGCTGTCTTTAATGAGATAAGAGAGCATTTACTAATACCTGAGAAACATATGGCTAAATCTCATTTGTGCCTCAGCCCTTCCGTCTTCCCAACATAAACATGTAAACCAACCAGAAACGGTTGCCATTCAAAAGAAACAAATTACACTTAAAATTGTGGCAGGAAGGATACAAGAGCCTCGCTGTAATGGGACATGGTTCCAGAATGAAAGGGTTTCCCTTTATTTATGTGTTTTCCTGCTCTAAGGGGAAGCTTCGACACAAGGACCTGGACTATTTTGTTTCTAGACAGCACTTTGTGGCATTTGAGCATGCCTAGATTTTCTTCAGAAGCCCTTCCAGACCCGGTTATTTACCAAGTGGCAAAGGAGACACTTTATAAAAAAGGATTCAGTGATGTCTATGATTGTAGGGTTTCCAGAACTTTGATATCCTGCATCTTCAGACTGCTATCCAAGACTACCTTCTTGCATTGAATTGGCAAATGGGGAGAGTTCAGGCATCTTCTGTGCCTGTCTAAGATACAACAATGAGGCCGGCCAACAAAAATAAAACCATAATGACTGATTATCACCTCAGCCAGCTCATTGGTGTAAAGAGGGAAGTGGTCTTGTCTCTCTGAAGTAAAGCATAGTATTTAGATTAAAGCATGCACATTTTTTATTTGCTACGTACCTACTTTGTGGGCTTCATTAAAATAGAATTCTCACACATGGTTCTGACAGTTCTATTTAAGAGAATCTATTGTATCAATAAGTTTTCAGCTTTTTCAGAAGACGATATTGACAAATTTTCAGTATCACTTTATGTTCTTGGGAATGAAAACAGAAATACTTAACTGGCTCATATTTCTCTAAGTTTTTTTTTTTAATTGTCGATCCTCTTTTTCTTTTAAAAGAAAATTCTATGTTCCCTGTGAGGGAGCAGAGTGAGGGATACAGGAGGAAATCTAGATGATATAAAAACAAAAAATATCAATAAAAATCTATTTTTTAAAATCATCAAAACCTGCTTCTTCTAAACAGTACAGAATGCTCCAAGCCAATTGCTTTATTTTGATTTGGTCTGAAGGGAAGAATGATCAAGGGAGACTCTGTGAGAGGCTGGTATTCATGTCAAAGTAACGTATCACTTGCACACACAACACATATAATTAAAACAACATTAACCTTTCTAGCCCTCTCCCACCAGCAGCTATTTTAAATTCCCTCTGTTTCTATTCCAATGCCCAAACTCTTTAGGTCTTCAATTTCTTCTAGCCCCGTGGAGCCCCTGGAATCTTTCATTCTCTCTGAAGAACTCTTCAGCTACCCAAGTTAAATCGTTGCTACTGTTACTGAACTTTTCTTCTAAACTAATACCTAAAAGAAAGGAGAGGGAAATTGCATTTAAAAACTGCACAGTTAAGATCTGAGCCTGTCAGCTGGGCTTTACAGTGCTACAGATGAGAAGGATCAACACAACTCTGCCTGACTGCAATTCCTCCTTAATCTGAAAACTGCAGAATACAAATTTACATATCTAGCAAGTTAATGGGTTTTAGCAATTACCTGGCATGTTTGTCCTTCTTGGTGGGCAGCTCAATTTTTAATTATTGTTATTGCTAATGAAAATAAAACTTCATTCTTCAAATAATCATGATTTCATTGCTATCAGCTCCACCAATAGATATCAACCCCTCTAAGCCTTCATAGATGGTTTCCAGAGTGCCAGGGCCAAAACTTTTATAATCCCATGTCCATTTTATAACTATGTGGCTCATAACCTGGTTATGAGCCTCTTACAACTTAGCTAAGTTCCTGTTTGTTATTTAGTTATTTTAGTTGTATCTGACTCTTTGTGACTCCATTTGGGGTTTTCTTGGCAAAGATACTGAAGTGATTTGCCATTTCCTTCTCCAGCTCCTTTTACAGGTGAGGAAACTGAGGCACACAGGGTTAAGTGACTTCCCCAGGGTCACACAGCTAGGAAGTGTCTGAGGCTGGATTTGAGCTCAGGTCTTCCTGACTCCAGGCCCAGCGCTCTATCCACTGAATGCATATCCACCACAGGCATGTAGTCTGTCACTAGGCCCATACTCAAAAGCTTTCCAAGTTGGTAACACCAGCCAGAGCCTAAGGTCTGCTGAAATAATCCCCAAGAAGCCATGCTCAGAAAGCTAACATTAACAGTAGCTGGTAATAAAAACTCATCTCTGTGTAAGGCTAACCAAGGCAGGCCAGCTACGTCTCCATGAGCACTGAGAGAAGCACAACCCAAGCCAAACCCAGGTTTTCTATCTCACAACCAACACTCCTTCCACCACACTAGCAATCTTACATAAAGACTGACTTATAATCCTATAGTACTTTTATGGACTCATAAAGCATTTTTCTCACAACAATACTATGAGGAAGGTAGTGTAGATATTATCCTCCTCATCTTACACACAAGGAAATGGAATCTCAAAGGAGGTTAGGCGCCATGACTATCACATTAGCACTAGAGCCAGGGCTCAAAGCCCTGCCTTCTGATGTGGCTTCCAGTGATCAGACCACAAGCTCCCTGTGTATTAGGCATCAGGACCTCCCAGCTTTAGCATTTAGCCTAGCATTGACAACGATTACGAGGAAAAACATCATCTCTCAAATGAGAAATAAATCTGCCTTCTGCCTGCCTCCAAGTGTAGGCTATTCTCTATTCACAACTCTCCCCTACAAATCTGTACGTAGTTTTCAATCATCTACTCTTGCTGAAGTTCCTATTAGAAGGGTTGTAGAACCCTTTCTAAAATTAAAAAAAAGGTGAATAATATAAATTAGTTTTTCTGTATCAGCTGGAGTTTTACTGCCACAATTATTTTTCAAAGAGCTCTGTACAGTGATAAATAAATCTGTACTTCCATGAATTTAGAGCATGTGAGTTCTCAAAAGCTATGCCAATGGAACATTTCAAGCTCTGGCTGGTCCTATGAAACCTGAAAGGCTCAGTAAAGTACAAGAGAACCAGCCTGGCTAAATTCTGACTCAGATTTATCACTAGAAGGCTGGCCATCAAGAGATTGTTTCTTGTCTGAGGAACTCGTGAATCCATCTACTAAGGCAAAATTACAAATCTTTTGAATTTTGAAGTATTTATTACCTGCAAACAAATCCTGCTTGCTTTTTCTTCTCTAAACATCTTTTCATTTACTTCCCCTTGGTCCTAAGTCTTAATTTTCCAATACAACTCCCAAGTGTCAGTTTACTTCCCATTGTGATAGATAACTTTTCTAGCTAAAGAACAGGTTGAGACCTTTATCTTATGCACTAACTTCCAAACTCCTGACTTTTCTCAATGTCTTTAACATACATGACACCTGCACCATAAAGGAGGTATGTGGCTAACTGAGCACGTGATTGGTGAAAGCAGCAAAATACTGCTTATTAGGCTTCCAGAAGACATGAGCAGGCCCCACTCCATACTTACGGATGCAATCCCTTTGGTTTTTAGCCAGTTCAAAACCAGACCTGCATTCACATGCTACTCCTCCCTCCAGGGTCTCCTTGCACAAGTAGCCACAGCCGTGATCCTTATTCATGCAGCTTAAGCCCTCTGCAAAACATGGTTGACACATGGACACAACTGATCTTTGGTCAGGCTTCCCAGAGACACAGTTTGCCCCTGAGATACCCACCCCTTCTGTAAGCTCATGTGTTATAAGATTCCACTCCATCTGACAAACAGATATTAAATGCCCAGGATACCTCAAGACCTGTGCTAGGTTCTGAGAAGACAGAGAGGAATGAACCAAAGTGCCTGACATCGTGGACCTTGGATCGGTAGGGGAGGATACAACACACACAGGTAAGAGTGATAGAAGGAAGAATGCAAGAAGGGCAAAGGAGAGATTTAGACAAGATCCTCTAAGAAAATGCACCACAGGAGCAGTCACTTTAAGCTGGGTGTTTCTTGGAAGAGGTATACATAGCACTTGGACTGGGCTCTGAAGGAAGAGTATATTTTCAATAGGGGAGAATGTGAAAGGGCAGATATTCCAGCAAGTGTGAATGGCTTGTATGAAAGTGGGAGACAGGTCTGAACCGCTAGACTGAAAAATGTACGAGGTAGAGCAGCATGAAATGAATCTAGAAAACTAAGCTGGAGACAGGTTGAGGAGGACCTTAAATACCAGGCTGGAGAGGTTTATTCTGAAAGTTATAAGGAGTCCCTGAAGCTGACACTAGTGAAGGTTTTTGAGAAGAATATTATAGTTAGACTTGGCTAGGAAGAAAATTATTTTGGCAGCTGCCTGAAGGATATATTGGATACTGGAAATAGAGTGACCAGTCTGAAGGCCAATAATTCAGGCTAGGGATGTTGAAGGCCTGAACTAGGGGCATAGCAGAGTGAGTAAAGAGGAGGAAAATGATGTGAGAGACATTATGGAAATTCAATCAGCAAAATTTGGCAGCTGATGATATAGGTAGTAGAGTGAAAAATAATTTTAAAAAATATGAGCTTGGATGACTGAGAAAAGTTGTGACATCAATAGAAGATAATATATTCAAGTGTGTCTATCAGGCTCCAGTTACTCATCAGGGACATTTCTAATGACACTTTTTAATGCCTCTTCTACCACCCAATTGATCACAAATCAACTCACTTAAAACGCCAGTAGGAATCTCATGAAATGACTGCACAAGGACAAAATGTGATCCATTAATCTATTTATGCCACATACACTCTAAAACTTGGCATTAGAACCCCACACCTCTTTTTCCCTCCCAATATCCTGATCCCAGTCTCTGGTGATTTTCTCTAGCAGCATTCAAATCAATTAGACAAACATTGATTAAAAATATATGTCAGCCTCTGTACCATGCCCTGGAACTAAAAAGATAAAAAGGCAACAGTGTCTGCCTGCTTCTGAGCTTACCACTGTGTACACCACTGACCGTGAGTGAACCAACAAGAGGCTCCTGATATTACGAGTGTCACAGTTTTACACATGATTATAAAAATACCCATTACTGCAAGGATCAAAAATCTTCACTATAAAAAATTCAAAACTATTTATTACGTACTATTTCCCTTTCCCTTCACTTAATATTCCATAATAAAATCTAGACTTCTGCTCTCCAAGTCTCATAAACCACCTCTACATGTAACAGGATGACAGAAATTTAGTGCAAATAAAATGTACAGTGTAAAGGTAATACTTCCCATAGCCCTTTATGCCTCTCCTAAAACTGTCTTGTTTGTATCTGCCATCTATGAGCCAACAGCATGCCCTTGCCCTCCCTCAGTCTGCTGGGTGCTGGTCTTAATTCAGCTCACCTCTGCCAACAGCTGCTGCCAATTAAGAAGGAAGGAAATTTGCCCGGGATTAGTAGAAAGCTCTCTTATTGCTCTGGCTAATTCTTTGAGTGGCATTTTCAGCCACTCGGCAAACCCTTCTGATTGCTTGCCGGTGCAAAAATGATCTATCCAAGTTGCTGGTGACTGCTGCTTTAGCAACTTATCCCTTTTGGTTACCATGCTCATAAGACAGGCTAACCATTTATTTATTTGTATTTATAGAAACCAAGGACACGAATGGGTAAACTGAACATGTCAGCAACAGCACTTGTGGTGAGAGTAGTTAAGAATGCTTGTGGAATTGAATAATAATGACAATTCTCAGCAACACAGTTAATACATATTTAACTTACCTGTCATTTGAGATTAAGCTGTGAGTGATATTTAGGTTGTCAATCAACAATGGAAAGTGGGGGGTGGGGGTGGTTAGAACATCCCTGAAGCTTTGGCATTATTCCACTAGTAAAAGTAAATTTCTTCTTATTTATAGAGGTCTCAGTATGGAATTGACAAATCATAGAT
Source organism: Phalanger gymnotis (assembly GCA_028646595.1). Classification (NCBI taxonomy): domain Eukaryota; kingdom Metazoa; phylum Chordata; class Mammalia; order Diprotodontia; family Phalangeridae; genus Phalanger; species Phalanger gymnotis. Next base: position 420,840,710 of record CM053623.1, read on the forward strand.
AAAAACCAGATCAAAATGTGACATGTGAAATAGGCAAGTGTAAGCATATAAAGTAAAAGAAGAGATTGTATAGAGAGGACCAGAGGCAGGGAGGACATTAGAACTCTCAGCCCCACCTGAAGGTCTTCTTTCTTCATCTCTAAAGATAGTGGTGGTAGGCAGACCAAAGGGGCCGTACCTTAGTAGCTCTGGGGTGCTGGACTTTGGAGAGAAAGTTAAGAAGGACCTCAAGTAACAACTAGTCTGGGGTTCAGCTATGAAGGTCGGCCCCCTTTCGGCCTGGAATTATTCTCTGTAGAGACTCAGAAGCATCAGAAATGATTTCTCCTTACTCCACAAAAAGGCAGTCCAACCACTAAAAGATAGCCATAAAACGTTAGGGGGTTGCAACTTGCTATAGGAGAAAAGGGAGCTGGACTTGGGAGTCAAGGTAGAGCTGAGTATGAATCCCAACTCTGACAGCACTTCCAGGTGTGTGACAATGGGCAAAGTCACTAAGCCTCTAAGGGCTTCAGTTGTGCAAAACAGTGAGTGTAGTAGCCTCTACTTTACACAGCTCTTTTTAGTTTTGGGTAAGAGGATGTATGTATAGTGCTTTGTCAACCTTATAATGCTGTAGGTTGGTTATTATGATGATGGCAAATATTTTCTGAGTGGGCAAAACAACTGGGTGCAATGGCCTGCAACCTAGAATCAGGGTTTCATACTGTTAAAGCTGAAAGAAATCTTATAGAGTATTTATTCAAACGCTCTCATTTTACAAAGAAAACCAAGGAACAAAGAGAAGTCACTTGGCCAGCATCACCTGCTAATTTGCTTTATGACCATAAAAGTCCCTCTCTGAGCCTCAGCTTCCTCATGTGTCTGTAGGACCCACCTCATAGGAGTGTTATAAGGCTCAAATAAGGTAATGTAAAGAGCTTTAAAAGCCTTAAAGTGTTATATAGATGTCATCTATTGTTATTCTTACTATAATAGAGCTGAGACCAGAAAACAGATTTCCTGACTCCCCTTATGCCATATCTCAACTTGCGAGATTATGTCTGTTTTGACAGCCAAAGCACCTATGAATAGGGATGAAGACAGGCTACAGGTTATATATCCTTTTCAGATGTAACCTCTATAGCCTCCCCATCATGTGAAAATAGGGAGCCAATTTTCCAGGGAATTGACATTTCTAAGTGTCAAAAAAAATTAAATGTCAATAGACTGACTTAAGCAACTAAATTGTTGCCTCTAAACTGAGGAATATTAAATAAAAGTCAAAATCTGTGTCCAAAATGGGATTATTACATTTGACAGTTACTTTTTATAATATATTTGCAAATAAAATATTTTAAAATTCATTAAGAGATACTAATTATTGCTTTCTTTTAGATATTATTATTTTAACTGTCAGTTGTGGGTTTTAGAACTTAAATATCAATTTTAAGAGTTTAACATATAAGCCAATTTTTTAAAAAACCCTTAAGTTGGTACTTTTACTTATTGTTCTATTTAAGAATTTAAAAAGAAAATATGGAAGGAGTTCTTAGTTACAAACCACTATAATCTGTTGACTTATGTTGACATGAATTTGCCAAGCAATCAGCCTGCAAGGCAATAACAAATCACGATGAGAGTTTCCAGGCCACAACTCAGATTCTTGAATTTATACTGCAATCTCAGAAAGAAAGGAAAAAAGATTTTCATTTTAAGTGTGCTTCAGAGAATTCAAGAATGTCTGAACTATATAATTTTGGAAACTTGGAAGAAAAGATTCACATTCACTCTCCCACTTGCTTTGAGCAGGCTGTGGCTATGGTCGATTTTCACCGGCCATTTCAGTTTGGGGAGAAAGGAGTATTATCAGTGTGGAAGTCTTCGGTCACTTTATTTGAAGCAATAGTTGCAATCAGTTTATCTAAAATGGCTGGATGAAAAACATATAGTTACCTAAGAGTGAAATTACACTAGATGCTGCCAGGTACTTGGTTGGGAATAATTAATCAATGACTTTCCACGTTACAGCCTAGACATCCAAGTGTCAGACTACAGTGTTCTTCCTTCTGGTAAGAGAGCTTTAAACAACAAAAGAACGGACGCTCTGCTTCTCAGATTATTCTGCTCTACTGGTTTCTTGATTCCTTTCCCACAGTGAGAATTCTACATAAGTCTCATGAGACAAAGATGCCCCAAATCCTACAGAACATACAAAAGAGTCCAAAGGACCCAACTTGAAAGCCAACATCTACTATTCCGCTGTCAATCAAGAACCAGTGCATCACACAAATTCAGAAATTACCCTGACTGCCTCCAGTGTTTGTGACTTCTCCTGTATTAAACATAGCAGTGCAGTTTACCCTCTAAGAATGCCTACAAAGCACGAAAATAAACTGCCTGATTTCCACTCCATCTTCTCTGTGTATGTTCGGCTACTGCAGAAGAAATTGTTCAAACAAGTACGAACGTCATGAATGCACCACTCTGGACGTGGGAAATCCTCATACCTTTCTTAGACACTTAAGAATGTATCTTCCAAGGAGAAAATCAACTAGTTAGTGGAGGAGGGAAAAGTGCTATTCATTGAAAATTAATAGGTAGCACACAGTCAAAGGGTATTATAATATCTAACATACAAGACCACGATATTTAGTAGTTTTCCTTAAAAATGAACTGATGACAGCAGCTTACATTTATATACTGCTTTATATTTACAAAGCACGTTATACATTTTCTTAATTTAATAATGATGAAGCAAGTGGAAAAACAACCTTCATAATGTAACCCTTGGATGTATAAAAATTTTCCCTTTGTACTAGTATTTTGAAACATGTCTGTGTTTTTGAAGTCCTGCCTTGGACTTCAAAAGAAGAGTAGCCTGATCCTGATTACTCATTAGTAGTACTCATTAGATCCTGGTTACTCATTAGTAACCATGTTTGACAGGTTTAGGACATGGGTAGGGAACCTGAGCCTCGAGGCCACATGTGGCCCTCTAGGTCCTCAAGTACAGCTCTTTGATTGAATCCAAACTACCTAGAGGGCCACATACGGTCTCGAGGACATAGGTTTCCATCCTGTGGAAAACCTGGTTTAGTGTTTCAAGCACAACATTACTCCTAATCTCCTAATATTGGAACTTAAAATTTTTGAAAATCTGAATCACAGGCCAGTCCAGCTTCCTCATTTGCAAAAGAAGAACTTAAGGCTCAGAAGCGAGATGACAAAGCCAGGACAAATAAAAGACATTTCTACAACACTTTACAGCTTGCAAAGCACTTTGATCATGAGCTAGGTGGTAAAACATAATTCCCATATTACAGAGGAGATCAAAGAGGAGAGATGGCCCACTGACTCTCTCTCTCCCTTGGCCACACTGTGACCTTCACATTCTTTTTATCTGGTAGGTTTCCAGTAGTCTGCATAGTAGGCACCTAAAAACACTTGTTGACTGTGACAGAGCCCTAGTAACACACACACAAAAAGTTCCTTCCATACCTTCTGCATGGTGAATGCACGTATGCTGGTTGTCACTCAGGAAAAACCCCTCCCGACACTGGCACTCGTAGCTCCCCATGGTATTGACACATGTGTGCTGGCAGCCACCATTGTTGAACAGGCACTCGTCCACATCTGGAAGAGGAAGGACTGAGTTTATACCAGCTTTGTCTCGCCATTTCCCCAAAAATCTCTAGCCCGGCCCAGACAGGTTAGGTATAACTACAAACCAAAAAAGGATTAAACTCCTGCTCAGGATCTCATTACAGGAACTATTAATCCACTATACAATCCTGTAATAAGAGCTCAAGCAAACATAGATACAAATCTACAAATATCCCAGAAATTATCTTGACAGTTAGAAAACAAACCACTGCTACCCATACACAACTAATATGTAATGCCCAAAGTTATGTCTGAAGATTTAACCAACTTTTACATTGATTGGAATGAAAACGGAGGATGATGATTCAAATGCATTTACTTTTTTCAGTCTCTTTTTTGTTTTGCTATCACTAGCCTCTCTAGGCATATCTATGCCAAGAAAATTCACATTTAAATATCTGTTATCTAGAATTCAAACTTGAAATCTTACACTCATCTGTTCTCCTATACCACCAGGCAGATACTGGACTAAACAGATGGGACCTGTGCCATATCCTAAAGGCTAAGAAACCTGGCCTACTTTAAACCAAAAACTGAAACAAATTCCAGGGGACGAGCCTTCCTTAGAACACGCCTTGCCCTGGCATTCCAATCTGTAGACCTAGAATTAGCAAGAATAGTTTTTATTCTGAGTTCAAAATATCTGATTCATTTCACATGCAAATTATATTTTTGGAGTTTGATACTGAAAAGATGTTCTCTGTATATGTTTGTCATTTATTTCAGGAAAGAGGTTGATGAAAATATAATTGGGAGTAGGATAGCTAGGTACCAGAGAAAGTGAGTTTGTATGATTATATATTACACACACACACACACACACACACACACACACACACACACACACACACTCTTAAATTAGATACCTGGATTACGGCTGGCAGAAATCCCTAGCATTTCTTGGCACATCCTGAATGTTGCACAAGTCCCAAGATGTGTTTGAATCCTAGCCCAACAAGGGTTTAACCCTAGGAAAGGTGTTTTAGTACCTATAGACCTCAACACAATGTGAAACACAATCTCCTAGCTACTACAGGAAAGTCCCCAGCTCCAAGTTCTGGAATCCTATAAGATTTCATTCTTTCTTAGATGTGATTAATGGAAAAAGTGAAAATGTTTAAGTTCTTCTAGTCCTTCCACTTTATTTCAAATGCTACTTTTTTAAGTATCTTTAAACATGTTACAAGCTTACTCATATTCATCCCTTACATACCTGTGAAGTAGAGACAAGTTAGATTTATTACTTTCAAATACAGAAACTGTGAATGTGGGATGAAACTTCTCTCTCTCTCTCTCTCTCTCTCTCGCTCTCTCGCTCTCTCTCTCGCTCTCTCTCTCTCTCGCTCTCTCTGAAGTTAAAAATGGAACCAAAAGAAAAGAACCCAGGGCTCATGATTAACCTGCCAATAAACACTTATTAACCAACGCCACCAAATATCTTAGTTTTTTTTCTTAACTATGAGGCCCAGCTCATTCATTCATTCAATTATTTATCTTTTCCAATAGGTATTGAGGTTCTATCATGTACGAGGCCTTACTTTAAACACTGTAATGGTACAAAGGTTAAGGTGGTACGGTAAAGTAGACAGAGTACTGGACCTGGAGTCAGAGCTCCTGTACTCAAAGCCCAGTTCTCTCCGGGTACTACCTGTGAAAACTTGGGCAAATAACCTCTCTGTGCCTCAGTTTCCTCGTCCATAAGCCAGGAGGAGTTGAAGTAATTTCTAAGCTTCTTTCCAGCTCTAATCTATGATCCTATGAAACACACACAGTCCTTTCCCTCAAATAGCTTGTAGTCTAATAAGGAAGATGAGACATGTACACGCATCACTGTAATGTAAAATGTGGTGTCATAAAAGAAATATGAAGTGCCCTGGGAGTTCAGAGGAGGGAGATATTGCATACATGAGCATATGTATGCATGTGTGTGCATGGGGTGGGGGAGGGAAACAGAGAAAACTGTGCAAGGGGGAAGAGGTGACATTTGAGCTAAGATGGAAAGGATTTCTACAGGCAAAGTTAGGGGTACAAGATGTTCCAGGGAGGGAGGGCTGTGAGCAAGGGCATGGAGATATGTTGAGGGCAGGTGAGGATCGTTAGTTTGACTGCTGCGTAGAGTACATAAAGGAGAGTTCTAGGCCACAGAGCATGGAAGGCCTCAAATATTCTTTGAGTTTAGACTCCAATCCACAAGCAGTGAAGATCTCCACAGCTAAAACTTTCAGTGGATAGACATGCTCATAGCTATACTTTAGAAAGATCACTCTGGAAACACAGAGTACAGGTGGAAGGGTAGCTGTTGTTTTTGCTTGTTCTTCATTTCCAAAGAGGACCATGACCTGAGGGAGGTGACACCATAACTTGCAAGTGAATTGGATTTAAGTGACGCAAGGCTGTGTAGAGTCACCAGCCTTACTTTCTCCTTCAGAGTCATCTGGGTCCAGTGGCAAGGCATAGACCAGGCCCACTGGAGATGGCCCCCAGAAGGGTCGTAGGACTGAAGGCAATGGAGACCAGCTGAAAAGACCTGCAATAATTTAGGTGAGAGGTAATAAAAGCCTGAGCTAAGGTAGTGGGGGTAGGAATGAAAAGGACAGAATTGATACAAGATATTGAGGAGGCCACATAAAAATGTCATCTATTTGGATATATAGTATATATCACATATATATATACATATATATATGATAGGCAAAGTATGCTATACATACACACACACATACACACACACACACATATGATAGGCAAAGCAGAGGGAAGAGCCAATGATAATGGAATGCTGCCTTTAGTGGAACAAAGAAGTCAAGAGAAAGAACAGATTTGAGAGGGAAAATGATGAGTTTGTTTGGGATATGTTGAGTTGGAGGTGCCGGTGGAACATCAAAGTAGAAACAGTTAGCAGAGCTGGCTGGAAATAAAGATTTGGGATTATTGACCTTTGCCCTTCAGAGTTCTAACCCTTCTCTCTTATACTTTAGGCCACCCCTTAACAGTTGAGCTATTAATTCATCAACACGATTCAACAAACATTTATCAAATGCCTATTATATATGCAAAGTACAGTCTGTCATGTATACAGAGTATATTTGATCTACTGTCAAGGCAAAAATATAAATCTCAGTTGGGGCTGAATCAAAGAGGAACAAAGTATTCTTCCTGAAAATGAAAAGAACTACTGTAAATTTAACCAACAAATTAAATCAGGCCCATGTAAGATTTCAATTACACAGGTTTTAAATATACACGCAGACCATAAAATTTATTTTTGTCCTTTGGTTTTCTTTCCTCAAGTCCATCAGGGTATATGTAATTCCTTACCTTGGCATCAACAGCCCTGAAGTGGACCATTCTAACTGGACCACAGACCTAGAAGGAGTAGCCAGGAACCTCTCTCCTAGACTGGACCAAGAAGCACTACAGAGGCAGCACCACACACATAGTAAAAAGAGCATGTGGAAAGAGAAAACCTGGTTGTAAGCCTCAGCTCCACTGTCCACTAGCTGTGTAACTGTTGGCAAGTCAATTTATTTCTCCTGATTTTCTTATACGTAATGGAAATAATAATACTTGCCCTGCTATAATAGCAATTTAGATTTGAAGATCTTTTCCCCCATTAATAGGCCATGTAACCTGCTCATGTCACAGGAAGCCTAAGTTACATGTGGTGGGAGGAGCTTCCTGGCAGGAAAAGGAAATTACATCATAGGAAATGCAGAGAGGGAAAAAGAAGGGGAGAGAGAGAGGGAGGGAGAGGGGGAGAAAGAAGAGGAGAGAGAGAGATGGAGATGTTATGGCTGCTAATGGCCACCCTTGTGATTGTTAGAACTGACAGGCTGACTTAGCTGTACTGTGAGTTTGTTTTGGGGGAGATCCCAGCAGGGGGTTGGAGAGGTTTTGGGATGTGCTGGCTCCAGGCTGTTATATTGTGTATTGAATGTTTTGGGTTCCTTGCTGTTATGATGAAGTGGACTGACTGGATAAATGGCTTATGGGATATGGTTCTCTGGTGTCTGAATAAATGGTTTACTTCTTCTACCTTCTGTATGGAGAGCCTCATATACTTTGCGATACAGAACCACATAGGCATTTTGACAATTATCATCTACCTTGTTATTATTGCCTTATTGTTTCACCTGCCTGCCTACTTCATAGGGCTATTTAATGAAAGTGCTTTATATTATTAGGACTACAACAGTTACAAGGAGTTGTGTTAGAATAAAGGCCAAATAAAGGAGCTAGGAACAAAGCTGCTGAATGAAGACTTGTACTTCACTTCCCCATTCCAACGTCTTCCTTTTAGACACAAATTTCAACCCAGTTAACCAGCAAAAATAATTTTTCTCAATATCTCTAGGCAATTCCCTGTTTACTGGGAAACAAACATAGAGCATCCTAATAACTTGCCCATGATTCTGTGATATAACTCATATCCCTGGGATTTGCAGTTTCTCACCCTGCCACAGACTCTACAATGTAAATCACATGAACAGCATGATCAATAGCATGATAATAAATAACATGGTTGATGTTGGAAGTTAGAGGTCTGTGCCACAAGGCCTCCTCCTGACATTCATCTGCGCATCAAACACAGACCTTGGGCTACAAATGGAATTCGGTTGGCAAGACCACAGAGAGCTGCCAGTGCCTGCTGTAGGACAGAGAAGGGCAAAGTCAGCAACTGTCTGACACCAAGTCATTCTGGAGCATCTGCACGGTTCCACTTGCAGCCAAATGGAGAAGTCTTATCTTAAGAAATCAATCCATAAACAACATTTTTCAGTATCCCCAGCTTCATAGATTTAAAACTCAAGCAGATGTTTCTGTTGTGGGTATCCTTGAGGAAAAAGAATAATGGAAGTGTTCTGTCTCATAAAAAAATAAAACCTTCCTGGCTGAAACCCAAGGACTTTGATCCTTCAGAAGAGGTTTGCCTAATTCCAGAGGCTTGAGAGAGTCCCAAAATGGCATTAACTGGGTATCAGCAATGACACTTCTAATATAATACTCAGTTCTATCTATGACTCTTGTAAGAGATCAAAAACTAATATCTGGTCTTACAGTAATACTGGTATACTTTAAGATCAATCAGTAATAATGATGATATTATCTCACAAGCCTGTTAGGAAGAGTAATACCACAAATTATTAAACATTATTAAAAACTAAGACTCTCCATTTGGACAAAAAACAAAGGACTGACTTTGAAGATGCCCTGTCTTATGCCTATTGCTCAAACCCAACCAGAGCACGAGGCTGGGACAAAGGACGGGGTTAAGGAAATTAATGCTTGCAATTGTTTTGTACTATACTACTTACCAAGACAATTATGCCCATCATGAGCCAACATGAATCCATCGTAACAAGTGCAATGATAATTGCCTGGAACGTTAAAACATTCATGTACACAGCCTCCGTTGAATTCATCATCGCATTCATCGATGTCTGAGGAATAAAGTAAAAGTCTATAAGACGACTGCTGTATCTTTGATAAAGACAAGTTATGACATGAAACTGCATACAATAAGCATTCTCCAGAACCATCTTACAAACTGGCTGTTCCAATGCTTCATTTGTTGAACTTTTCTATAAAGTGATTAGATCAACAGAGGTTCTTTTCTACTTTTAAGGTTTTGCTGATATCTTGTGTTTTTATATCATAGATACTTCCAAAAACATCTCTGTCCCTACCACTCCCACCCCCAACCCTCCCCCCCCACACACACAGTGAGCCTTTGCAAAACTATTGACAGAGGCTGCATGTGACAACGTACAAAACATTCTATTCCAGAAGCCCCTCACTGCCTAAGGAAAGGAGAAGGTGCGTTTCTCCTTCTCTCCCTAGGGCCACAATCGATCATTACATAGTGTTCAGCTTCATTTTATTTTAGTTCCATTTACATTATTATAGTCATTCTTTATATTGCTTCTCTGGCTTGGCTTATTTCACTCTGTGTCAATTCATACAAGATTTCTCATCTTTCCTTCAATTCATCTTCATCATTTCTTAAAATCTAATAATATTAATAATCTAATAATAATCTATATATAATCTAATAATCTAATAATAATACCCCTGAACACCCCAGGCAATGGGCACCCATTTGGTTATCACAAAAAGTCAGCACTTCAAGCTAATGTTTTGACTGAAACAAACCACATTGTGTAATGACTCTTGTTCAAGTGAAATGACATAGAGAAGCTACCCCGAACACATATGAACCTAATTTTTTCTGCGTTTCTAATTAGGTTGAATTCAGATTTTTATAAACAACTGTCACTTTGTTCAAAGAACCAGTAGTCACTTAATCTATCTGGGCTTGACTTTCTTCCTCTATAAAATGAAGACACTGTACAAGATGGTCTACAGAAGGCTTTCCGATGCCAAAATCTATGATCCTGTAACAAGACTACCCCTACTAAACCTAATTTGATTCATGACTGTTTTCTAAAGCACAAAGGCAGATTACTTAAATCACCCAATGACTGCAATCCCCAACTCTGTGTTCTAAATATTGAACATTTCAAAGAAAGACAAATGACCTAAAATGTCATATGATTATTTTGTTTTAGAAATTTCTGCTCTTTTACGAACTCAGCTAACAGGCACACTAGAACATGTAAATTTCTCACATTTTTCAACATACAGAATTTCTAGGGAACAGAATCCTATTCTCATCTTGCAAACATAGCTGCTATGAAATTTTAATGGACGATCTAAGTTTAGAAGGGACCTAAGAAGTCATCTCATCCAAACTGCAGCCAAATAGGAATCCTCTTTATAATGCTCTGGACAAATGGTCAGCCAATCTTGGTTTAAAGAAATCACTTCTCTGAAAAGGCCTTCAGCAGCCACACCTGGCTTGTTTCTTCTGGGAAAGCCATGCAAAGTGAAGTTGGTAATAAAGAGAGGATGCTGTAGTCCTGGCCCAAGTGACTTAAAAATGAAATTCATCTGGTGATACATCTCTAAACTATATTCTCCTTACATTCTCCTTCTCTCCTTTTTTTCCCTTTAGAAGGAACATTTCAGGTTTGGATTAACAATTGATCTCAGATCCCACTGATCCTCCAGGTAGAAGACAACAGTGCCATACAACCATTAAAACAATTGTTTTAAACTAAAATAATAGACATGTCTGCTGTAAATTGTGAAAAGGTCAATTTAATTTATAGCATGTCAATCTCAGAAAACTAATGGAAAATTTGTATTATTCAATCAACATTTATTGAGCACACACTACATATAAACAAGACCAAAAACAAAGTGTCTGCCCTCAAAATGTTTTTAAAGGCTAGAATATCCACAAAAAGTAAACTGTTTTAAGGCAGTTTATCAACAAGCATGAATTTCTGCAGCATAGAGAGCAAGTGGAATAAAGACAAAGGATGTTCCCTCTGATATTTTTGGTTGTGAGCAAAGAACTGCATGATGAGCTCACATGAACGAAAGTCATAATAACATATACTTGTGGAAATTTAATTGGATCTCCTATGAATAATATACATGACAGTTACCTCCTGCATCATCATCTGGCATAAATGTTGAACCATCCCCATAAATGATCTGGGGCAGAGCTGGGGGCTGGACCTGTGATTTCATTGATATAAGGAACACTCAGATGAGCAAACTCCCTTGACCAATGCAGGTCAGCGACTCCTTCAGACCTCATGGTCTTACAGAGTTGCTAAGAGCAATGAGAAGTTAAGTGGCTTGCTCAGGATCACATAGCCACAACATGTCAGAGGCAGGGCTTGGACCCAGGTCTTCCTGACTCTGAGGCCAGCTCTTGACAGCACAATGTATCTCATAGATGACCTAACCAGGATTAATAATACAAAGTCAAACCAAAATTATAGTTTTCTTGCCTTGGCTAATTTTCCAGCATCTATAGTAAGTGCCAATGTTGACAGTGCACAGCCAGGTGGCACGGTGGATAGAGTGCTGAGGCTGGAGTCAGGGAGACTCATCTTCCTGAGTTCAAATCGAGCCTCAGACACTTACTAGCTGTGTGACCACAGGCAAGTCACTTAACTCTGTTTGCCTCATCTGTAAAATGAGCTGAGGAAGCAAATGGCAAATCACTCCAGTATCTCTGCCAAGAAAGCTCCAAATGGGTTCACGGAGAGTTAGAGAAAACTGAAAAATGACTGAACAAAAAGATGACAGTTTCCCCTAAGGCCACGTATTAATTACATACATATTTGTATAGACAGAAGTCCTAAATCTAACGCACATTGCCCCTCTCCCTCTCCTTGAAGTTCCCTCTATTCCTGCCCCTAGTACTCCTCAAGGCTCTGTCTACCTGGCACCAGAGTAACAATTCCATAATCTGGGAAATTAGAAGGAATCTCCAAGGCTATTTAATCTAACTGATGTCTGAATATGAATTCTCTCTACAATATACCTAAGGGATCATCCAGACTTTTTTTTTTTGAAGACTTCTAGCAAAGGATTATCCACTAACTCTCAAGACAGCTTATCCTACTTTTTAGATAACTTATATTAAGTCAAAATGTGCATCTTTGCAAAAAAAATCCTACCCATTGTTCCTAGTTCTACCTTCTGCAGCAACATGGAGCAAATCTAATCCAACTTCCACTGACAATTTCCTTTTTTTTTATAAATTTTATTTAACATATTTGGTTTTCAGCATTGATTTTCACAGGAGTTTGTATTACAAATTTTCTCCCCATTTCTACCCTCCCCCCCACTCCAAGATGGCGTATATTCTGGTTGCCCTGTTCCCCAGTCTGCCCTCCCATCTGTCACCCCACTACCCTCCCATCCCCTTTTCCCTTCCTTTCTTGTAGGGCAAGATAAATTTCTATGCCCCATTGCCTGTGTATCTTATTTTCTTGTTGCCTGCAAAAAC
>CM053623.1:420853726-420863878 GCA_028646595.1 Phalanger gymnotis
CGGCCCCGGCGCCCCATCGCGGAGACCCAGACGGCAGGAGCGGAGCGGGAGCGCAGCGTGCCGGGAGCCGAGCGGCCGCCGCCGCGGGAGAGAGAGCGCGTGAGGGAGGGTGCCCGCCGGCCGTCCGTCTGACACTCTGACAGCCGCGGCTCGCGCCCGCCAGCCCAGGCTGCCCCGCCCCTGGGCCCGGCCTCATTTTCACCGGAGGACAGGGCGGCCCCGCCCCCTTTCTCCCCCCCCGCCCCGGGCAGCCTCGCTCCCAGCCGGGCCAAGGGGGCGGGGCCTCCTGACTCCCTCTCCCCGCCCCCCTGCGGCCCGACTCGGACCTACACACCTGGCCGGCTCCCGGCCGGCTGCCTCGCCTCCAGAGCGCACGTGGCTGGGGCGCCTCCACTCTGTCTGGCACTTGTCCTGGGAAAAGGACTAGTCCCAGAAAAAGTGGTCGTCCTGCCGCCAGAAACCCCTTCTCATACCCAAAGCCCCTGTTCCCTCCTCAGCGAATTCCGAAAACTCATTAAAGCTCCTGATGTGTGCCTAATCGAATTCATTTCAAGGAGCGTTCATTAAAATGCCTGATACGTGAGTGCCACTGCGGCAGCCAAGGCCGCTAGGAGCACAGCTCTAGAGGAGGCTCTCACGTTACAGATGAGGAAACTGAGGCTCAGAGAGAGGCTGTATTTGAACCCAGGTCCATCTGACTCCAGAGCCAGTGTTCTTTTCCTCTGCCCCACTCCCGGGCTTCCTCCCACTCCTCCAGCCCCGCAGAATCCTGCACCACTGCATACATACCTCTATCTAGGCCTATCCTCTCCGGAGCTCATTAACACTGCTGGCTTCATCACTAACTGCTGTCCAGCCAACCACAGTACCACCACTGGCTCTGGGGTGGGGTGGGGTGGGGGTGGGGGACGTGAAGGTGGGACTAGCCTGGCTAGGGCAAAGTAGCTTTCAGGGAATCTCAAGCAATAGGAGACACCTTAAAAATTACTTGTTCCTTGCCCATCTCTCGTGCCTGAACGCAACGCACATACACACATATTTATGTAGATAAAACTGGGTTAAAATGATCACGAAACAGCCTCCAAACCGAAATATCAAAAAAGGCAAACTGAAGCAAAGGAGCATTGTAAAAGAGAAAAAAGGCAGTCCTGAATTTAGTCCCCAACCATTACCCCGTTGATGGCACTGATGCTGAAGGCTGAGTCTCTGTATAAGAGAGACTGGCTTTTCTTTGTTTTTTTTGTTTTGTTTTGTTTTGTTTTTTTAAGGTCCATCTGCGGAGCATCTCCTAGACGCAGTAAGCACCCGGATCTCAGTGCCTGGTCACTTGAGAGGAAGAGCCTCACCACGTCAATGAGAGATGATGTGAAAGCCTTCCTTATAAGGCTTCAACTCTGGGCCCCAGGATATTACAATCCGCTGTACTCGAACTCGAAACCGTGAACACAATATCCTATGTCATCAAAACATCCGGACTCACTTATCATTACAACAAACTGCTGGTTACAAATAGAGCTGCCTAGGCACACGGATTCACACCCTACCACCTCCATCTCACACTCGGCTTTACTCTCCAATACTCCTTCCTCCTTCACCCACGCTCTGAATAATTTGAGGGGGTTGGTTTGTCCTGTACTCATACTGCTGCACCCTTCTATTTGAGGGGGGAAAAGTCTCCTTTAAAAAGGGTGGGGAGGCGGGGCGGGGTGATGTCTTTTTGACCTTTTCATCCCCAGTGAAGACAGGCTGGTTGCGTCCTTTTCTCCCTGTCTGTTTCTGTCTCTCATTCTTCCCTCCCTCTCCCTTTTGCTTTGTTCTGAGAGAAACACTGGCTATTTCTAGTTGTAAGGATGGTTTATACACATTTGTAAGTCTTCACTTAGTGAAACTTTCCCTGTCTTTGTCTTTGTGTTCTTAATGGTAGCCATAAATTACTGCTTTCTTTTCTCACTGGTCCATCAGGCTTCATTGCTTTCGAAATGATCAAAGTTTTTTTTTTTCTTTTAAAATCTAACTAGAAACCACCTATTGTGTGGAACGGACCTTTTTAACTTCAGTCAAAGCATATAAATACATAAAGCTGCCCATTAAACCCTTAAGGCAGATTTCTTCCTCTCACTTTCACGAGGTAAAGAAAACTTTAAAAAAATAGTCCTCTTTCCATCACTGTTAGCCCAAGTTTGAGTTTTACCAAGTAGGTAAGTGAATAATAACTTCATTCTTCTCCCGCGTCTTTTCGCTTTTGCGGGATATCTTTGCCGGGTATCATTTCTATCTTCTCCCCTGGAGCCAACCACAGACAATGCACTCAGAAAAACTGGCAAATCCAAATCGTTTTACTGCTTTTCATTTGGTCAGCCTTCTGGATGTAGATTACATTTCGGACACAGCAAGAACATTAGAGCTGACAGAGCTAACAGGGATTTTAGATCGTCTAATCCACCTCATTTCAGGAAACGAGCCCAGAGAAGGAAAATAATTTGCCCAGGATCGACTGAGTTAATAGCAGAGTCAGATTTGGAGGTCCGAGTCTACTGTTCATTCCATGACATCATGCTTCCAATACTTCTGTGCAGATAGTGGGGCACAAATCGTTATCCTCATTTTCCAGGAAATTGAGAGAAATTAAGTGATCTTGCCCTGGGAGGTGTAAGTCAGAGATACGACTTGAACTCTCCTCCATTTAATTGCTAATATGTTAGTAAATTTAGCAGCTCGTGCCCGTGTTAAGGATGAGGAGAAGCAGAGGAAAAAAAAAAGATTGCTGAGGAAAAAAAGAGGGATTTTTGGTGTGAGAAATGATTAGGTGGCCTCCTTGGGTCTCTGTCCATTGAGCTAATTTAGATGACAGCAGCTGAATTGCCAGGGGAGGAAAAAACTGGCCTCACACCAGAGACTCCAAGTCCAGTGTTCTTTCCACTTACTTTGTTTTCAGTTAACGCATTTTAAACAGTAGAGTACAATGTCTGTTTCTTATAGAAGTATTAGAATCTTTGCCATCTGATTACGAAGAATTATCCAAATATCCCACCTGGCTTGCCAAAGGCCCATTTTGAGGTCATACAAGGCTCATTGACATTGCCAAACAAAAATCTCTCTCCATTCCTCTAGATCAGTATTTCCCAAATTAATTTGACCGTGAAAGACTTGAGATCTGGAGATTTTTTTATTTTTTAAAAGAAACTTATTTTCTTACTTTAAAAAAACTGTTTTATTGGTCTGTTACTTTTGCATCATATTTATTTCCAAATATATTCCTCCCCTCTTCCCTACGTAGCAAGTCATCCCTTGTAACAAAGATGAAAAAGGAAAAGAGTTCAGCAAAACTAACCAAAACAAGGACCATATCTGAAAGTACGTGAAATATTCTACATCCCTAGTCCCCCACTTATGCAATGATACCAAGGGGATGTGTTTTCTCAGCCTTCTCTGGAACCAAGCTTTGTCATCCTAATTACATGACAATTTCATTTTTGGTTATTTCCATCTATATGGTTGTAGTTGTTATATATATACTGTTTTCATAATCAGCCCTGCTTACTTCATTCTGCATCAATTCAGATATGTCTTCTGATGATTGACTGGATTATTCATATTCATCATATATTGCAGTAAGATAATATTCTATTACATTTGTGTACCGTAGTTTGTTTAGTGATTCCCTAATCAATGGGCATTTAGTTTATTCCCATTCCTTTGCTACCACAGAAAGGATGCGTTAATGTTTTGGTGTTATATCCCCAATGCTTAGCACGGTACCTGGCACATAATAGAGACTTTTAAAATGCCTATTGAATAAAAGACATTTCTTGGACTTGTAGTGCTGTGATCCCAAAAATGGGAAGCTAGAGAAATTTTAGAAAATATAGGGAATTGAGACTATTTTCATACCAAAAAAAAAAATCTACATTTGCCAAATATTTTATACAGAGATAATTTCATAGTTTGGGACAGCTAGGTAATGAAGTGGATAGAGTGCTGGGCCTGAAGTCAGGAAGTCTCATCTTCCTGAGTTCAAATCTGGCCTCAGACTGTGTGACCCTGAGCAAGTCATTTAACCCTGTTTGCCTCAGTTCTCACATCTCTAAAATAAGCTGGAGAAGGAAATAGCAAATCACTCCAGTATCTTCGCCAAGAAAACCCCAAATGGAGTTTTGTGGAAGAGTTTAGGAAATATTGTCTTAGATCATGGGTTCTTAATCTTTTATTGTGTCATGGACCCATCTGTCAGTCCAATGAAGCCAATGGACCCCTTCTTAGAATAATATTTTTAATTCATAAAATAAAATACATGGGATTCCAAAGGAAATGAAAGTTAGTGAAAATAAAGATGCAACTTTTTCCCCATCTAAGAACCTCTAAAATCTATCCAATCTAATTTTTACATAAAAATTTCATGGAAACATTAGGTTGTCTAAAAGCTATAGGGTAAATAGTATTGCCTCTTGGAGGGAAAAACGAACCATTCTCTTTTGGCCAGTCATTAAATCATTATGTTAGATTTGGTCAGTCATTAAATCATTATGTTACATTTGGTCAGTCATAAAATCATTATGTTAGATTACTGAAATGAGAGATGTAAAAGTCCAATTAAAGTACTTGGTTTATTCCTGTCTAGAGAGATCGTAAATGTTAAAAATGAAGATAGGATCTATGGCTTTCTACAATGCTTCATTGATCTGTTTTGCAATTTTACCACAGACAACCCACTGACACTTTGCCATTTTTTAATTAATCAATTATAAACAAGGAAAAATTGCTGTGATTTTTCTGACATTCCATATATATTAGTTTTTTAAGCAAAAACAAACAAAAAAAAACAGCAACTAAGGAAAAAGTAGTTTAAAAATCCCATGGGGGTATGCATTGCCACTGTAAAAGAAGGGCCAAAAGAAACATGGCATGCATGACTGTAACTCTATTTTCCATCCTCCCTTGGTAGTCATGGAGGAGGTGTGGCACAGTGCCTCTGGGCATGGGTTGATCTGGATCGTTCAGGGGGTTTGCCAAACAGAATACATACTTGTCCTTGCTCGTCATGAAAATATGTTCGTTAATCCATCACCATAGTATGATTACAGTTAGGATATCTGGGATTTGTGGAGATACGCTCTGCTCTGTCCAAGAGGGTGAGAAAAGTAGCTACACAGTCCTAGGATAATCAGAGCAAGAGCCAAATAACTATTTGTTGCTGCTTCAGGAATAGCCTTGTATTCAATTGCTCCTATTTTATCTGTTGAGCTAATCTGAATGATGGCAGCTGAACCAGCAGCAGACAAAAAAAAAAAAACAAACTCCGGAGTAGGAATATTTTGAGAAAATTCTAAGAATTGCTACTATTAATGAGATCGACATATGGCTACAAGTGCTTGTCTTGCTTACTTTCTTTCTGAAAAATATAGATGCATTTCAGGAGAAAGCAAATCACCCAGCAATAACTATCTTTGGTGTGAATTCAAATATTTTGAGAGAGATCCCAAACACAGTAAACTTTGGCACATTATATGCCAGAGTCTAAAAGGAAGACAGAACCACTGAAGCCCGACCCTGTCCCCGAAGGGAGAGAAAAGCTATGAGATTCCATGTCAAAGCATTTCCAAGGCTGATCATCATTTATGGGCACTAAACAGAGCCAGCAAGCTACATTTGGTTCAAACTGGTCTCTGGAGCGTCGTATGACTCTCCTATTTGGCTTGAACACAAAGTAAGAGTGGAGAAGTCAGAGCCTAGGCGATGATGATATTTTTTGCTTATCAATAATAAGCATCACTTACTGGGCATCAAAAATATATTGGGTGAAGCAGGATTGCATTACATCTTCTGTATGGTAGGTTTACAATTTAAAGAGAGAAAAGGAAAATGACGGTGATCTCAGAGATGCAGAGGAGTGTAGGATGGAGGGGGGGAGGAAGAAGGCAGGAAGAGAGAGAGAAGAGAGAAGAGAAGAGAAGAGAAGAGAAGAGAAGAGAAGAGAAGAGAAGAGAAGAGAAGAGAAGAGAAGAGAAGAGAAGAGAAGAGAAGAGAAGAGAAGAGAAGAGAATTAGACTTGGATCAGAAGATCTGGGTTTTTGACTCTGCCACCGTCTTATTGTGGGAGCTTATCTTCATCACTTATTCTAAGATTACTTCTTTATTTTAAAATGATAGGGTTTGATAGAGAAAATGATCTTTTCTCTTTCACCTTTAAACCTATTTTTAAATTTTTATTTTAGTCATGTAGTTTCAACCAAACTAGGTTTTCCCATTCTTGTCTCTTTTTAACTTTTATTTCCAATTAAAAAGCATTTATTATCTCTTCCTCCTACTTCCTCACCCCCATAAAAAAAGAAAAATCAAACCTTTGTAATAAATAGTCAAGCAAAATAAAAACCTGAGTGTTCCATGCCCAAAAAAGTATGTGTCATTTTGTGTCTCAAGTGCACGATTTCGGTCAGGAAATGAGTAACATGCTTAATTTTCGTTACTATAAAATAGAATTATTGTGTTGATCAAGGCTCTTAAGTTTTCAAAGTTGTTTGTCTTCACAATGATATTGTTAGCATTTAAATTGTTCACCTGGTTCAATTCACTTTGTTTTGCACAAATTCATATACATCTTCACAGATTTCCCTAAAACTATCTCCCTTCAAAATTTCTTAGAGCTTAATAGTATTCTATTATAATCACATACCCTACTTTGTTCAGCCATTTCCTGATTGATGGATTCCCCTTCATTTTACAGTTCTTTGCCATCACAAAAGAAAAATTGGATGTATAGGTCGTTTTCCTCTTTTTTTCTTTTGATCTCTTTAAAGAAATAGGCTTTGTAGTGCTATTGCTAGGTTGGAGGTATATATGCAGTTTAGTAATATTTTGGGCATAGTTCCAAACTACTTTCCAAAATGGCTGGACTATTTTATAGCTCCATCAACAATTCATTAGTGAATCAATTTTCCTTCAGCCTTTTCAACATTTGTCATTTTCCTTTTTGTCAAGTTTTTTTTTTTCCATTTGATGGGTATGAGGTAAAGCCTTAGAGTTACTTTAATTGTTATTTCTCTAATTATTCATGTGAATTTGTTCAAATGGCTATTGAGAGCTTAGTTTTCTTCCTTTGGGAACTATCCATTCATATATTTTGACCATTTATCAGTTGGGGAATGGCTCTTATTCTTATAGATTTGAATCAGTTCGTTATGTATCTTGGAAATGAGACCGTTATCAGAGAAACTTGCTATAAAAATTTCCCCTCTCCTCATTGTTATTCATATCCCTTATAATTTTAGCTGCATTGCTTTGGTTTGTGCAAAAACTTTTTAAAGTTATGTGACCAAAATTTGTCCTTTCTTATCTTTTACATTTCTTTTTATGCCTTGTTTGGTCATTAACTCTTCCCCTATTCATATGTCTCAAAAGTACTTACTTCTTTTCTCTTCTAATTTGTTTATGATGTGACCTTTTATATTTATTCTAAGTCATGAATCCATTTGGCACTCATCTTAAGGTATAGTATAAGGTGTCAGAGAATTTAGACCAACTAATTTCTGCCAGTCTGCTTTCTTGTTTCCCCAATAATTTTTGTTGAATAGTGAATCCTTACCCTAGTTGCTACAGTCTTTTGACTACTAGGTTAATTTGCTTCTCTATGTTGTATAACTGTTACTTATAATACTTGTCAGTTTTATTCTCTTTCCTTTATCACATTTTATCTTTTATTCCTCCATTAAAATATAGGTCTCTTTGAAGGCAGGGACCATGACATTTTTTCATCTTTCTATCCCTAGTGCCTGTCCCAATGGCCTGCACACAAGAAGTAGTCAATAAATGTTTGTTGAATTGAATCATACTAAACAAAGAATGAATGTTACTAGAAGTTGAATAGTCTAAGAAAGGGAGAAAACTGAAAAAAAAGATTTCAGAAGTTAGAACTATAACTTCAAACATTATTTAAAATATATATAATATATATGCAAAGAAGATGGTAGCTTCCACCAAACCTACTTCAAAGAAACAAAAATTAAGAGTATGTGGGAATGTTTTTTTTGTTTCCTTATCATAATGTAAGAGAGTATCAAGACCCTGATACAAGATCCAATATGTCTGTCTATCTATAGACAGACTGACCATAAAAAAAGTTATTTAGTGGTGATTTTAAACAGCCGGCATCCTCTATCAGGGAAAGACACAATTATCCTAATAGGCTAGTGGGAAGAAGGCAGTTGGCCATCACTTTAAGAAACCAGAAGGACACACAACTTTTCAAGAGGATTTGATGATATCATTAGAGACTTATGGGCAACATTCCATTTAATTCTATTTAATAAGCAATTATTAAGTGCCAACTATGTACTAATGCGCTAAGTTGTAGGTCTGGGTTTCCTCATCTGTAGAATAATAGTGACACTATCCTACCCATTTCATAGACTTGTGGGAAGGATCAAAGCAAACACAAACATGGTCTGAAGGTTTGTAATGTCCTATGGAGACTTTTTCCCCTTTTGTTTTTAACATGCTGCAGTAATGGCACAGTGGATAGAAGACCAACCTTGATACCAGGAAGACCTGGATTCTGAATCCTGCCAAAGACCCCTCCTGGCTCCATGATCCTGGGCAAGTTACTTATAGTCCTTCTCCCTCAGAGTAAACTTCCAAAACTCAGTTGCAGATTTATATTGGTAGAGAAATCTTGGGTCAGGACCAAAATAAATGGCACATTCCATCACCCTAAAATAGCGATGATGGGGCATATTTTATACACCTCATCAAAAAAAATGGACAAACCTCTCAGTGCCCAGGACCACTCTCTAGAACAGCGAAGTTGGAGACAGGTGGGGATCTGAATTTATAGGGGGAGTTCCCTATACCACTAAAATCACAGGTGTATATTAAAAGAAAAAAAACCACAAACCTCAAAACCCAGTTGTGGAAATAGAATATATAGAAAGGGGTTTAGGGTATTTATTGAGCAACTCACTGAGGCATGACTATATAATGCTGAAGGAAATTTTATGTGGCTTGTGAAAACCAGTCTCTTTACTTTATGAGCACCATGCTCTAGGGCCTCAGCAAGAGACGTCAAAGAATGATTCTCAACCTCACAAAGCTGGAGTTGGGAAAGTAGAAATGATGTATTTTAGATGGGGATCCAGCAAGCAGCTCATTGGGCCTGCCCATCTTTTGCATCTTTCCTTCTCACCAAATAAAATCTTTTCTCATCTTCAATAAAAATAAAAAGAGCTAGGGGAGGGGTTGGGATCAAAAACCTATCCCAAAAACACTTGAGAAAAATTGCCAAACAAATATTCCAACAGGAACAAGACAAGGGTCAAATTTCCTTGGAACGGTCACCGAGAGACTCTCTGAATTATTTTATTGTGCTGAGTTCTATTGCGTCTAGAGTTGCTCCAGTGAATCATCCATCACCAGAGGAGATATGCTGAAATTTTTGGCTGCAATGGTTTTAGTTGTGGCAGAATTTGTCCTATTCGTCACACTAAAATGCCTAAGTGATGGAGAGAAGGGACTCTGGGATAAATCCTCTGACAACTGGAGAAAGCAAATTTTGAGACAAGTCCCGAATGGAATAAGTCGATCTGGACGAGTGTTGAGGAGAGGAGAGGCAAAGCAGGTTGGGTAGTAGATAAGCTGTGAGGTGACACGAGGTTGGGCATCTGTGTAATGGCCAGATAGATGCCTTCTCTTCAAGCTACCTGAGAGGCTCTTTGACAGTGAACACCCATCAGATCACAGGCCTGACTAATTCAATCCTCTCCTCAGAAACTGTCAGTACCAAGGGGAAATTTAGGTGAAGTAAAAACAAAAGATAAAAATATTTTTTTAAAAAAAATCTTTCAATGCCTACCCATCACAATTCCTTGACCAGGCATTTAAAGTCCTTCACAGTCTGGCTCCCATTTACCTTTATGGTTTGATTTAATGCTATTCCCCCTCATAAACTCTAGTTCCAGTCAAACTGGACTAATTGTATTTCCCTGAAATCTTGTACAATATCTCCCAACTTCATCCATTCACATACATCGTCCTATGTGCCTGATAGGCTCTACTTCACCTCTGTCTCTTAGAATCCTTATCTTCCTTTGGCCTAGTTGAGATTGGCTAACATATTTGTAGTAGACTCAATCTGCATAATTTCTTCCCTTCCTCTAACAGTAT
>CM053623.1:420863978-420894437 GCA_028646595.1 Phalanger gymnotis
AAAAAAGAGACTGATGCTGATATTCATTAAACAATTTGGATATTTTTAAGTGTGTACAGAAGACGGAAGTGAGTATTTTGTTCAACTGGTTGATTATAGGGTCAAGACTGTGAAAGGAGAAAAAGATCAGTTCAAGGGTGATATAACGGAAGATCAAAGAAAGTTTGAGGTCATGGTGAGAAAAAATAGGTTTGAGAGGAGTGAGAGTAGAAGAGACAGCGTAATCAGAGAGGGGAATTTGACAGTTCAGGGTCTTAGAGACAGAGAAGTTCTAGGTGATGATGAGGTCTAAGGTGTGACCACCCATGGGAATAGCTGAGGTAGCCAAGAGACAGGATTATAGAAGTTGAGAAGATTGAGGATATTTGTGAATATTAAAGTCACCAAGGAGGAGAGCAGGGTTTATCTGGAAAAGAAGAGTACTGAATTCATCGAGGAAGGAAGGAGTATGAGCTGGAGGTCTGTAGATAAAAGGAAAAATTATCTGGAGAGGGAAATAGAATTAGATGGTGTCAACTTCCAAGAAGGAGAGATTGGTGAGCGATGGTGGCAGAAGGAATAGCTATCTGCAAACTCCTCCTGACCCAGTGTGTCGAGAGGCATTCAAGAAATAGTGGCCAACACTACACAAGAGCACGTGGGATAGAGTCTCTAGGAGAAAAACCAGATTTCAGTGAAACTACCAAATGGAAGGAGATTAAAAGGAAGAGCTCTGTCCGAGTTAACAATAGAGAGGGGATTCCAGAGAACACAAGAGGATAAGCACCAGGGAGGGGCAGGGATGAGAATTTGGGGAAACCCAGAAGGAGGTTTTGGGCCAATGAATCAACAAATCTTTATCAAGAGCCTAAGTGCTGGGGATACAAAGACAAAGAATGAAACAATCTCTCCTCACAAGGAGCTTATATGCTAATATATTATCACAAAGGCAAACTATGGTTCTGAATCACAAGAGTTAGAAGAGCAGAAAGTAAGAATTGTCTGGCCATAGGTTTAAGGGAGTATCAAAGTAGGAAAAGAGTTTCTAGACTGAATCAAAAGGGTTCAGTGAGAGAGGTTACCTGAGTAAAGTTCACAACTGATCAATTCAACAATAGTGTTTTATATTCATATTTCTATATATGTATGTATTTATATGGGGCAGCTAGGTGGTACAATGGATAGAGAACTGGGCTTGGAATCAGGAAGACTCATCTTCCTGAGTTCAAATCTGGCCTCAGACACTTACTAGCTGTATGACTCTGGGCAAGTCACTTAACCCTGTTTGACTCAGTTTCCTCATCTATAAGATGAGCTGGAGAAGGAAATGGTGAACCACTTCAATATCTTTGCCAAGAAAATCCCAAATAGAGTCATGAAGAGTCAGACATGACTGAACAACAACAAATGTATTTATGTATTTGTGTATACGTGTCATGGATAAGGGTGTATGTGGGGGAAGGGGGCAGTGTTGGTAAATGTTTAACAACAAGGGGAAGGGAGAACGTATGCAACACTTAAGTGTAATCTGTAGTATTAACACTTTCTTAAGTCTAGACAACCAACAAAACAACAAATAAAACCCTGATTTGTAGCATCTGCCAATTTCTAAAGTATAGATGCTCGCACTGAAAATCTAATAATCAGCTCTTACAAGTCAGTTAGAGCTGGCATCAGTGAACCCCTAGTAACAGAGCTTTGACACATGTCCAGATCACCTAAGACGACAGGACACGCCTGGGAGATGCCAGCGACCTGCCTCAGAAGACTTTCTGCGTTCCCTCTTTCCATTAGCTGAATAACAGGAACTGCATGCTGATTTTAAATCTACTAGACTAAGACTCTGTCTCTCTCTTTCCAGTGGTGTCCAGGGGTGACGGTCTTGTTCACCCATAGCATAGACACCAAGCACTTTCCTCCATGCAGGAGTGGAGGACAGTGACATGGCCTAATGGACAGAAGGAAGTCCAAAAGACCTGGGTTCAAATTCTGCTTCTCACATACACTAGCTATGTTACCAGGTAACTCTAATGCTTGGAATTACAGTCTAAACAATATGCATTGGTGAAGGGAGTTTATATACCAGGATTCCCCCACACTGACAAAATTACATATGTTGTATATATTACATATAGGTGTATATATATGGTACATATTACATATATGTACACATGTACTGTACGGATTATAGGCATATGATGTGTGTTACATGTGTGTATATGTATGATATGTATTAGATGTGTGTGTATGTTTGTATGTATTACATATATGCACAAAGGCACATCGGTGCGTGCATACATGCATACATACGTGTGTGTGTATACGTATACACATACATATTACAGGAGGCCATATTGCATAGTAGATAAAGAAACAGACTGGGAGTTGGAAAGACTCGAGTCAGGAAGATCCCTGCCGTATATCAGCAGAATGATTATATCAGTCAACCATTCAGTGCCCCCAGGAAACTCTTAGAATCATAGAACCATAAGAGCTCTCATTTTACAGATGATGAAATAGGCTCTTTAAGGCTCTAAATTACAGAGAAGATAACAGTCTGCACTGGTAGGAGTCCCCTACGCTGAGCAAATCCCAGATCCACAAGTATGTATGTATGAGGAGAGGCAGTGTCTACATAGTAGAGAGATGGAAAATTCTGTCTTTGGGGCCACAAAGCACAGGCAAATCTCTTAATCCCTCATTGTCCTGGACAACTTTCTAAGACTAAGTTTTAGTTTAGATAATGTTTTAGTTTAGTTAATGTTTAGTCACTTTTTCAGTCATGTTCAACTCTTTGTGACCCCTTTCGGGGTTTCTTGGCAGAGATACTGGAGTGGTTTGTCATTTCTTTCTCCAGTTCATTTTACAGATGAGGAAACTGAGGCAAACGGTTAAATGATATCCCCAGGGTAAAAGCTAGTAAGTGTCTGAGGCTGGATTTGAATTCAGATCCTCCAGGCCTGACCCACTATGCCACCTAGAGCCCCAATAAGTTCTAGATAATTTGCTATTCTGCATTGGCAGAAGGAATTTTCACACCAGGAGTTCCCCACACTGATAAAATCAGATACGGTCCAAAAAATGCATATAATATTTTAGATATATGTGTGTGTGTTTGCTAATGTTTTAATATTCCTAACTAATAATTAACAATTAAAAATACTAATAATTTAAAATTGAAGCAATGATTAGGAGAGAAGAGGAAGTCACATAAAGAAACCAAAATAAAATGAGAATTTGAGTTGCCTTTTTTTTAATGCTTTATTCAAATTCTAGGGGGCTGCTTTTGGTGAACAAATCGCTCAGTTGGAAGATTCCTTAGTTAATCCAAAAACCAGAAGCCCCAAGCATAGGTTAACAGCTTCCTCTATGAATCAATGAACCAGGACAACTTGTGAGTCCATTCTGTGTGGTTTCAGAAAGGCAGAATACGAGTCTGTGACAGCCTGAATATAATGGCTGTAGTCAAAGAGGTCAGGTCCTCACCGGCCCTTGAAGAAAAGCCAGGGCCGGAGCCAGTAGGTACCTTTAGCTTCTCCTGGAAATGGCCTATGAGCTGAACAGGCTAACATTTCTTCTGGCTGGGGGTAGAAAGGAATAAGCAACGTGGATGAGGGATACTCTCAGAAAACCTCAGGACACCCTCAGTGGAAAACCAACTTGGAGGAGGACCTGGGCAGCCAGTTGGGGAAATTGAAGACCAGTTCTGAGTAACTAATACTTCAGATCCGAAATTTTAGAAACACTGACTGTCCTGCCCTGATTAAAGGTCAGTTGCTATAATAAACTATTTTTCGGATGTTGGGAGGGATAATACGGCATCCTCTTAGGATCAGAGACACAGTGTATGGGGGCAGCTCAGTCCAGCAGGAAAGGGATTGGTTTTATTTTCAGAGCCACCAAAGGAGAAGAGAACAGAGAGCTGGTCCATATTCCAGGAGCCTGCAAACATCTGGCACAAGAAGAGACAGAAGGATACAATAAGCAGCATTACATTTCAGAGAAACTTGGGAGAAGGGGAGTAGCATGGCTACACTGTGACTGAACTACGATGTACAGATACAAAGAGAGTTTGGTTCACCTCTGCTCTAGTCCTTCCTCTGACCCTCTTTGCAGGTGGACCAGGAATGGTCTTAGGGAGAAGGTAGAGATTGAACCGAGCTCTGAAGGAAAGTTTACCAAGGACTTTCTGCCAAGAAGGCCACTCCTGCATGTCTACTCCAGTAAACCACTAAGGTTCACATCACACTGAATAAGGAAGAAGAAATCCAATAAGAAAACACAGTCTCTGGCATCTTCCACCCTAGAACTGCACACAAATTCAGCCAGAAGCCCACAGGCACCAGTGCCCTCCAGCATGACCAGAGACAGGACATGGTAGCCTGCGAGGTTCTGGATCTTGAGGCAGAAGGAGCTGAGGGCTCCCTCAGGAAAGCCCCAAGGTAGGGATGGGGGACTTTGGAACCCCCAGGACCAACAGTAAAGAGCAGCTTGATGCCAACCAGCAGCTGGCAGTACTCAGACTAGGAAAGCCCAGGCCCTGGGAGGCTCTGAGGTCTCTAAGTCCCGAGAAGCCAAAAAGGGCCTTGGGGGTTCAGGACCTTGAACCTTAAAGATTCAGGGAGGCCAAACCCCGGGGGAGAAGGAGATCAGTGCAAGAACTGGGGAGATAGAAGGCAAGACTAAGGAGGTCCAGCCACCCCACCCGAAAGCCCTTTGGGGCCAGAGCCTGGCCTTGGTGCAAAGTCCTAGCTTTGCCACTAAAGCTGTACAGAGGAGGAAATCAAAGCAAACACTAACCAGTATAAAAGATTTATATAAATCTAGCTCTATGACAATATAAGCAGAGATTCAGAGGAAAAAAATTGGACCTTCTTCAAGGATTATATGAATACCTAGAAGAAACAAAAGAAGAGATAAAAATTTAAATAAAGTCTCTCGAGGAAAGAATCGAAAAGAGAATATGCAGCCTAGAATGGAAAGTAGTATCCCTTACCCAGCAAATGGAATCTGACAACTAAAGTAGCCTAAACAGAAACCAAAGACTCTATGCCACAGAAAGAAATATTTGAACAAAATGAAAATAATGAGAAAATAGAAGAAAATGTAAGATAGCTGATAACAAAAACAACTAATCTGGAAAAAAAAAAGATCAAGGAGAGATCATTTAAGACTCACTAGACTCCCTGAAAATCATGATTTTTAAAAGCCTGCACACTATATTTCAAGAATTTCTGAATGAAAACTGTTCTGATCTATTAGACCCAGAGGACAAAGAAATTTATATAGAAAAAAATACGCTGATCGCCTCCTGAAGGAAAAGTCCTAGGGAATGTCAGAGCCAAAATACAGAGTTTCCACATCAAAGAAAAAAATAGTGTAAGCATCTAGAAAGGTACTATTCGAGTTCCAAGGGACTTCAGGCAGGCTCACACAAAACCTGGCAGCTTCCGAAAACCACAGGAGGGTTTGGAACATTCCAAAAGGTCAGAGAGAGACTGGTAATCAACAACTTACTATACAAAGCTAAGTATAATCTACAAGGGGGAAACGGATTTAAAAAAAAATAGAAGACTTTCAAGCATCTAATGAAAAGACCAGAGTTGAGTAGGAATGTTGAAATACAAACACTTCAGTCCAAAGAAGCCTAGAAAGGCACACTTATGTGAGCATTTGGAGGGAGCTGTATAATGATAGAATGGAGACATTCTAATAGAAGAGGAAAAAGCAAGTGTCCCTTCAGAACTTGTGAAAAGCTTAGAATAGGGGCCACTCAATGACCGTGTGACTCCTTTCTGAGGACCAGACTAGCTAAGTGTGGAGGGGTCGGTCCCCAGAGAGAGGGTTGTAGCAATTCATGAAGACCGTCTGATAAGGCATGGAGGCTTATGTATCCTGAGGGAGTACACATGCCAAGGAAATCAGTTCCTTTGAAGTCATGAAATAGGATTAGGCAAAACCACAAGTTTGCACAATCTAAGGTATATACTCACATTCAGATGAGATAAAAATCTATGGCCTATTAATGCTAGGCTAAGTGGGCTATCAGGGTAGAACCAATTTTACCTCACCATCCATCTCTGATAAGGGTTTTCTCTCTCTGGGAACAGTCCAATGGAGGCAGTAAGCTGCAACCAATTACAGAGACTTGGGCAGATTAGAGGGAGATAAACCCAGAAAATGCCAAGACAATGTCTAAAACTTTAAGTTAATTGCAGGGATGAGCTCAATTGATGTCTTCATCAAGACAACATTAACACAAGCAAATTCCTGAATTTTCCACAAATGTGGGGCATAATTCACAAGGAAGTGAATGTTACTAGATATAATAATAATAATATTAATACTAATATTAAAATTAATAATAACTAGCATTTATAGCATTCCTTAAGGTTTGCAAAGAACTTTACAAATATTATTCATTTGACCCTCACAACAAACCTAAGAGTTAGGCACTTTTATTATCCCCACTTTATAGTTGAAGAAACCAAGGCACAGAGAAGTTAAGTGACTTGCCCAGGGTCACACAGCTAGTAAGTGTCAGAAGCTAAGATTTGAACTCAGGTCTTCCTGACTCCAGGCCCAGCACCCTACCCCCCCCCCATGCCACATAGCCACTAAAGAAATCCATGTGTTGTTTAAGAGAATCACAAAAACTAAAAGCTGAAAGAAACGCTAAAGGGTCTTTTTGACCAACTGGTTAATGTGACCAAAAATCATGCCCACCCCATCCCCCACAAACTGTTGTCTGGCCTCTGCTGGAAGAGCTCCATAGACAGAGAACACTGTGTTCCCTGAAACAACCCATTCCACTTGGGGATATCTTTGTTTGAAAGACCTTCTGCTGAGTCCAGCATCTTCTCTGTAGCTTCCTAGATCTGCCTCTGGCGCCAGGCAGAACTTCGCTGATCCCTCTTCTCTCTGACAGCCCTTCAGACACTTGACAACGACTTCCACATCCCCACCAAGTCTCCTTTCCTCCAAAGCTAAACATCTCTGGGTGTTTCTTTCAACCGATTCCGGGGTGCCATGTTGCCCATTCCTCTCCCCATTCAGTTTGTACTCCAGTCTTGACAGGCTCCAACTTGTTTATAGATATAAGGACTAGATCCATGATTTTGTTAGTACTGGATCGTTCCAGATGAGGATTCTCCCTCTGTCAACACCGGTTGGCACCCTTCTCTACAACCTACTCTTTAAATAATATATATTTTTAGTTTTTCCCCAGTTACACGTAAAGATAATTTTAACATTAAATTTAAAACACTTTTGAATTTGAAATTCTCTCTCTCCGTTCCTTACCTCCCCCCTCCCTAAGACCGTAAGCAATTTAATATAAGTTGTATATGTTCAATCATGTAAAACATATTACCATATTAGTCATGTTGTGAAAGGGAAAAAATACAAAAAATACAGAATAGTATGCTTCAATCTTCATTCAGACTCCATCAGATCTTTCTCTGGAGGTAGGTAGCATTTTTTTTCATGAGCTCTTTGGAATTGGCTAGATCATTGTATTGCTGAGAATGCTAAGTTATTTATAGGTGATCATTGTACAGTATTGTTAACTGTGTACAATGTTCTCCTGCTTCTGCTTACTTTACTTTACATATAAATCTTTCCAGGTTTTTCTGAAGTCTGCTCATCATTTCTTGTAGCACAATAGTGTTCCATAACAATCATATACCACAACTTGTTCAGCCATTCCCCAATTCATGGGCATCCCCTCAATTTCCAATTCTTTGCTGCCACGAAAGGAGCTGCTACGAATGTGAGTAGCCTAGTCTTAAGAGCGTTGCCCAGAAAACTAAGAGGGTAAGTGACTTGCCCAGGATGTCAGTGGCAGGACTTGAAGCCTGGTCTTCCTGGCTTTGAGGCCAGCTCTTTATCCATTATAGTCTTTCTAATGTTTGTATCTTTCCTAAAATGTAATGGCCAAAACTAGACTCAGTAAAGATACAGAATGACCACCGCTAAGTAGAGCAGAACTATTACATCCCTTATTCTGAACCCCTCACCTCTCCTAATGCAGCCTGAGACAAACAGTAGAAGATTTCTGGATGCCTCATCAAGCTGTTGACTCACACTGAGTTGGCAGTACACTAAGACCCCCAGATCTTTTCCAAAAGAACTATCCAGCCACATCTTCCTATCAGAAGCAATCGAGTCAAATCTACAGTTTTTCTTTGCAACTTCTCATTTGTCCCTAATAAATTTCATTTCACTTGATTTGGTCCATTTCTGTTCTTCTTAGGATCTCTAGCTCCTTCCCCCTTCCCCATAGGTTTGCTCTTCTCACTACACCATTCTCTCTCAACAGTTCCATCAGTCCTCCAATTTCACTTCATAATTTTTTCTTCCTTGAATGGGTTGGCTTTAATTGCTTCAAACCTTGCTATTTAAATGCCTTTAACCTAGAAATTCCAGTCAGGAAGTTGCAGCCTGATCGTCATGTATAGCTCAGGATTGAAGAAAATATTTGGCTAGAAAGAATTGGAAGATGGGTACCCATTGATTGAGAAATAGATACAGTAGAGTACAGTAACCTCAAATTATACTCCAAAGCAGTAATCATTAAAGCAATCTGATACCAAATAAGAAACAGAGTGATTAATTAGTAGAATAGATTAGATATTCAATATATAGAAATAAATGACCACAGTAACCTAGTGTTTGAGAAACACAAAGATTCAAGCTTTCGGAGCAAGAACTCACTATTTGACAAAAACTGCTGGGAAGAATGGAAAGCAGTCTGACAGAAACTAGGCATAGACCAACATCTTACACCTTATACCAAGATAAAGTCTAAATGGATGCATGATTTAGACATAAAGGGTAATATCACAAGCTAATTAGGCATGGGGGAAAATGACCTGTCAGATCTATGGATAAGTGAAAAGTTTGACTGAACAAGAGATAGAGAAGATCACAGGAGGTAAAATAGATAATTTTGATTATAATAAATTTAAATTGTTTTGTACAAATAAAATCAATGCAACCAAAACTAAAAGGAAAGCAGGAAACTGGGGAAATTTTTATGGCACATTTCTTGTATAAAGGTCTCATTTCTCAAATATATAGGGAACAGAGGCAAACTTATAAAAATAAGAGGCAACATTCCTCAATAAACAAATGGTCAAAGGATATGAGTAAGAGGTTTTCAGAAGAAAAAATCAAAGCTATCAATAGTCACGTGAAAAAAATGCTCTAAGTCTAATTCACTAATTAGGGAAATGCAAATCATCTATCATGTTGGCTAACATGAAAGAAAAAGAATATGACAAATGCTGGAGGAGAAGTGGAAAAATAGGGAGACTAATGTATTAGTGGTAGAATTGTGAACTGACCCAGCCAATCCGGAGAGCAATTTGGAACATAAAACTGTGCATACCCTTTGATCCAGCAATCCCGCTTCTAGGTCTGTATCCCAAAGAGATCATACAAGTGGGGAAAGGACCCATGTGTAAAAAAGTATATATAGCAACTCTTTTTGTGGTGGCAAAGGGCTGGAAATCAAGGGAATGCTCATCGTTTGGGGAATGGATGAACATATTATTGTGACAGAACATTATTATGCTATAAGAAATGACAAGCAAGAAAGTTTCCAAAAAAAACAACCTGGAAAGACTCATATGAACTGATGCAAAATGAAGTGAGAAGAACCAGGAGAACACTGTATACAGTAACAGCAATATTGTAACGATGATCAACTGTGAAAGACTTAGCTACTCTGATCGATAATGACAAATCTAAAGGAGTCATGATGAAAAATGCTATCCATCTCCAGAAAGAGAACTGATGAACTCTGTGCACAGATTGAAGCATATTTTCTTTCACTTTATTTTGATTTCTCTTTTTTGGAAACATAACTAATATAGAAATATGTTTTGCATTACTTCATATATATAATGGGTATCATATTGCTTGTGTTCTCAATGGATGGGGGAGGGGTTGGAGGGAGAGAGAAAATTTGGAACTGAAAATAATATCTTTTTTAAAAGAAATGGCTAGAGAAATTGTGGTATACTAATGTCATAGAGTACTGTAAGAAAAGATGAATATGAAGAATTTGGAGAAACTTAGGAAGACGTATGAACTGATGCAGAACGAAGTATGCAATATTGGAACAATTTATGAGATGACCACAATGACATAAAGGAAAATACTCAAATATCAAAACTCAGATAAATCCAATGACTAATTTCCATAGTTATGACTTAGCACGTTACAGAATACTAAGGTTGCTTGGGGGGCGGGGGGGAATGCCACTTCACTTCAGTGGAGGCATGTTTAACTCTGAGCTTAGAAAACAGGTCTGAAACCTGAGGAAAATACATAGGCCAGTTTTATGGATAAAGGAAGGAAATTAAGAGGAGAAAAGGTCTGTTTCTATGTTCACAATTAGCTCACTAGGTGATCCTGGGGTAAATCACTGAACCTCTTTTTTGCATCTTTCCCCAAAATGGGAACAAGATCTCAAGGAAATCATTAAAAACAAACAAACAAAAAAGAATTAACGTGTAAGGGACTTCAGCTTCCTGGAATTCCTTTCCCCAAAGTCAGGCATGTCTGAGCTCCTGCCTGGCTGAAGCCATCTATAGATAGAGGGAAATAACTGTTCCCTTTATGCGATACATAGACAGACACAACTAGTAAGCATCAGAAGCCAAGATTTGAACTCAGGTCTTCCTGACTCCAAGCTCAGTGTTCTATCCCCTATGCCACCTAGCCAATAAGGAAACCATGTATCATTTAACAAAATCACCGGAGCTAAGAGCTGGAAGAGTCACTAAAGGAATCTTTAGGCCAACTGGCCAATGTGACCAAAAATCTCTTCCACAGAGTCCCCAACAATTCACAGCATCCTCCACAAATAATTGTCTGGCCTCTGCTGGACAGTCTAGTCAATGATCACAGTCTGTTATTTTCCTCTCTGTAATCCCAGTGACTTGGCTCTTCACTGCTTCTATATTAGCACTCGAGGGGATAAAGGAGCTAGGGCAAGTACCCTCCTCGCAGAATGGTGGAGGATACTGACCCTCCGCAGACAGGATATCCCCTCTGTTTAATGATTTTATAGATCACACATTAAATATTTCAAATATTTTGTTCTTGTTCAGTCGTTTCAGTCATGTCTGATTCTTCATGACCCCTTTTGGGGTTTTCTTGGCAGAGATACTGGAGGTGTTTGCCATTTCCCTCTCCAGCTCATTTTACAGATGAGGAAACTAAGACGAGCAGGGTTAAATGACTTCCTCAGGGTCACACAGCTTACTAGCTGGGTCTGAGGTTAGATACGAACTCACAAAGGTGAATCTTCTTCACTCCAGCCCCAGCGCTCTATCCACGGCGCCACCTACTTTATATTCTCTACCCAAAACCAGAATGCATTTATTACCGACAGGATTCCAATTCTCTTCAGATCCTGGGGGCACACATTTCATTAATAAGACATATATGATGCAAATGCCTCGCATTAGCACCTCCAAGAGCCTATAAACCCTAAGAACGGAAATAGGACTTGAAGAAATTGCTGCTCACACCATAAACTCACTCAGCCAGTCCTTTACCGGCCTTTAGAGATTATTTTAATCCATCCCCCCCGGTCAGAAGTGATCTTTCCTTCCTCTGACCTTGCACAAACTTTGTATTTCTTTGAGCTTCTCATTACACTCTTCCACATAAAGACAAAACTCAAGAAGAGTTTTATTTAGAGTCAATTCGAAGGAGCTCTGCCCTCCCCAAAATAACCTCAAATTGAATAGACTGCTAGATGTTAATAATAGCTAACATTTATATAGCACTTTAAGGTTTGCAAAGCATAGTACATATATTATGTCATTTTATCCTTAAATGACCCTAGGACTTAGGTGCTATTAATATTCCCATTTTCCAGATGAGGAAACTAAGGTAGGATGAGGTCAAGTGATTTACTGAAGAAGGAAATGGCAAACCACTCCAGTATCTTTGCCAAGAAAACCTCAAATGGGGTCATAAAGAGTTGGACATGACTGAAAAAATAACTAAGTATCTAAGGTGGAATTTGAACTCAGGTCTTCCTGACTCTAAGCCTAGCACTCTTTCTGCTGAACCACCCAGTTGCTTAATCCTGGTTTAACTTGATATGGACTATGTTGAACTACAAAGATGTTAATAATAAAAAGAATAGCAACCAAATAATATTGTTATTATTATTATAGACATTGAGTTTTAAAATATCGATGTGAAGACAGTGGGATGGCATTTTGAAATCAGAGATGAATGGAAAAGATATGTTTAAAGCAAGTGAGACCTATGTAACACCACTCTAACTGTACACTTTCAAAACTGTAAAATGGACCATAACAGATCTGAAGAGTATCCTAACAAAACCCACACGATATTAATGAAACACAGGACTGCTACCCTTAGGTAGCCATAGAAAGATGAACGCTTCCTCACCAAAAAAGGAGATGAATAGACACTCTACAGGAATATTTTTAGAATAAGCAGACATCCCTTCACTAAGTGACATTAAAGGCTAAAAATAGATACCTGCCATTGGATTTGCTCTTATATTTTTTATTAATTAATTTTTATTTTTGGTTTATAACACTCAGCTGCCATTTGATTTGTTGAAGAAAACCCAAATTGGCTGACCTCTAGGTGGAAGAGGTGAACTATCTAAGATCCCAGAATGAAATCAAAAGGCCCTCCATGAGCAATGTACACATGAACTCAACCAACAATATGTCGACAAAAAAAATGTTAAAGAAATGTTTGAACCATGCATTTATGATGGCAATTCAAGACCAGGTCATTGACACTAGAAATTACAGACGGGTTATCCTTGCAATTCAATGTCGATTCCGCAAGGAAACAGAAATTGTGTAGCACATCACTGCAATATGCAAAAATCTTTTGTTGTTGTTCAGTTGTGTCTAACTCTTCATGTTGTCATTTGGGATTTTTTTGGCAAAGAAACTGGGGTAGTTTGCCATTTCCTTCTCCAGGTCATTTTACAGATGCGGAAGCTGAGGCAAATAGGGTTAAGGGATTTGCCCAGGGATGCACAGCTATGTAGGTGTCTGAGGCCGGATTGGAACTCATCGAGACGGGTCGTCCTGACTCCAGGCCCAGCGCTCTATCTACTGTGCCACCTAACTGCCCAGCAAAAACTTAGCCCCTAACCAATAACTAGCAAGACAAAACCAGGTGGTTTGAATTATCTATCAGAAGTTTGCCATCTTTCATAAATTGACAGTCAATAAATCCCTGTGCAGGCTTTGAAATATTCTTGAGAACTCAACCGATAAACTCTAGTGGAAACAAATAATTATCCCAGACAGAACTGTTGCTAAGGCCAACCCTTCGGTATGGATCCTTGGTCCCATTCCTTCCTACCTTCTCTAGCACCTTGCCTCTACCATCCTCTCCACTACTCCTGAATCTTCCAGCTCTTCCATCTACTAGCTCCTTCCCTACAAGGATGCTCGAAATTCCCTCATCCTTAAAAAGCGCCTCTCATTTCATCCTCCGACCCCCTAGGTACCACCTCTACTCCCTTCTCAGCTAAACGCGGTTAAAAAGCTACTCCAGTTGATAAGCCTGCTTCTTCTTCTAAACCCTCTGCAATCTGGCTTCCAACCTCATTATTCAGCTGAAACAGCCCTCTTCAGAATTATCAATGAGCTCTGAACCACCAGATCTAAGTTCTCATCCTTCTTGACCTCTGGCCTATTCTTCAATTTCCTTGAGAGGATTTTCATTTCACACCCATTATTGCCCTCCATGGGACAGCTAGATGACTTAATAGATAGAGCACTGGACCTGGAGTCAGGAAGATCTGAGTTTGAATCTAGCCTCAGACACCTACCAGCTGTCTGACCCTGGACAAGTCATTTAACCTCTTTTTGCCTTAATCTACTGGAGAAGGAAATGGCAGACCACTCCAGAATCTTTGCCAAGAAAATCTCATGGACAGTACAATCCATGGGGTCATGAAGTCGGACTAAATGACGGAACCACAACATTGTCCTCCAAAGCTCCTAAGTTTGCAATCTCATCAACTGCCATGGGTTCGACTCTCACCTCTTTATAGATGATTCTGAGATCTATATATCTGGCCCTAGACTTTCTCCTGAGACCCCATCCCACATCACTTCCAGGATCAAAAAATAAAATCCTTTGTTTGGCATTTAAAGTCCTTCACAGCTCACCCACTCTGGGATCCAGCTGCAGTGGTCTATTTGCTTTCCTTGGGAAGGGAAGGCATTTCCCATGTCTACCATCTTACTGTTTTTGCTCCCATGCCTAGAACACTTTCCCTCCTCACCCTTGCCTCACAGAATGGCTGGTTTCCTTCAAGACTCAACTCAAATAGCCTTCCCTCCTCCCCACAGCTGCTGGAGACATCCCTCCTCTAAAGCTACCTTCCACCTATTCTGTATATTTTATTAATTTGTATGTAGTCTCCCTATTGGAATGTAAATACTTTGAGAGCAGAGACCTTGTATTTGCCCTTCTTTGTATCTCCAGGGCTTAGCACAGTGCTTGACCATGAGAGCCTAATAAAAATTTGTTGATTGATTGTTGCCCACAACCACATAACATAAACATAAAAATTTAGGAACGCTGATTTTGATAACCTGCATATCAAACACTCATCATCTCCAAACTATATGTGTGCAACAAAAGTTTTCAAAATAAAGAGACCCAACATGGGAATTTTTAAAATGATGTGGGAACAGGATCCCACATTCCTATCATTCCGTCTGCTGCTGGAATTATCCCAGAGAGAGTTTCAGTGAGCCCACCCCCTGATACTTTTAGTCAATTACCCCCCAAAAAGAAGAAGATATTTTATCCACCTGTGCTTTTAAATGTAAAAGGATAATTACAGGATGATGTTTCTATCTGAACTCCACTGAAAAAGATGAGAAGAATGAGACGAATAAGAATACCTCATGCTTCTATCAGGAGAGTGATGAGAAAAAGAGAACAGTTGACAATACGAAGAATTAGGGAAATAAATGATCAAGAATGGAATGAGACATTGTG
The DNA here is from genome assembly GCA_028646595.1 of Phalanger gymnotis. NCBI lineage: Eukaryota > Metazoa > Chordata > Mammalia > Diprotodontia > Phalangeridae > Phalanger > Phalanger gymnotis. The sequence continues at coordinate 420,878,997 of CM053623.1, forward strand.
GACAAATGAGAACTTAATCCTCCAAATGTACATTTAGGCAAACTCCAAAGTCCTCAGGAGCCATCTGTCCACCCCATTCGTTTTTACAGAGCGGGAAACTGAGGCAGGCTTAAGGAGAAGCAAATCTTGCCCAAGGTTTGCCCAAGAGCAGAGCTACGTAAAACCACATCAGAACCCAGGTGTTCTGGCTCCCAGCCCAGGTATCCTTCAACTAAAGAACCTTTTGCCCTGAACTGCCTGGCTGTGGACTAGCCAGGTGCAAGCAATTAGCTATTAGGGAGCTGAGGGTGTGGAGGCAGCCAGACTCCTGGGAATGCGAGGGTGGGGAGGCCTGGCCCAAGGATTTAGGCGTGGTGTATGTACCTTCTAGAATGAGCATCTCCCCACCTCTGCCCCCTGCCCATTCAGGTGTAACTACAGCAGGTAAACTACAGGTCAAGACTGTCTTTAGTGATTCTCACATTAAATGATGTTCCTTACTTAGAGTAAATCAATAGAACTTCCATTTTCATGCCTCCATTCATGGCCCACGAGACCTCGTAGGAGCTTGAGTGATGTTTGGGTTTTTGCCATACGGAGATAGTATACTTCAGTGCTAAGAATACAGGATTTGGAGTCAGAAGACCTGGGTTTGAAGACCCCCTCCACCTCAGACCACCTAGATCTTGGGCAAGGCACTTCATTCCAATAAGCCTCAGCTTCCTCAATCGAAAAATGGGGGAGGGAGAACTAAATCAGCTCTAAATCTTTGATCCTATAATCTGTGCCCTACTCCCTGCTTCCTTGTTGAACTCAAATGGCATTTCCTCTAGGGAACTTTCCCTGATTGCCTTCTCACCTTCGTATAGACCTTCTAGCCCTTCCTCCCCACCCCCCACCCCCACCCCCGCCCCCCTCACATAGCACAGCTTTTAGCCTTTCGAAATGCATTTGGCATTAATATTGTAACTTACAGCTAGTGTCTTACTTTTCTGTAAACTCTAGAAAGGAAGGGACTGGGTCTTGCCTAAGTTTTGTAGGCACAGATGGTTCCTGGCACCCCCAACCTCTATCAGGTATAAATTACCATGTTTTCGGCCCCTGGCAGGTAGCCTCTTCCCCAATGGCCCCGCCAAACATAGCAACTAATAGGTGTGGGTCTTAGATCTGGGGAGGTCTCGTGGGAGCTATGGTTTCTGCTCCCTCACCGCATCATAAGATTAGAGCTTTAAGAACCAGAAGGGATCTCGGTTATCATCTAATTCACCAGATGAATAAACTGAGGCCCATGAAGTTTGAGTGACTTGCTCAAAGTGACTTTGGGCCAGAGGTAGGATTTAAACCCAGGTCTCCACTGTCTGTTCTCCACAGTCACCTGAGGAACAGGGTAGATAACTCAGTGGAACGAGACCGACATAAACCTGGCCCTGGCCCCACCCCCAGACGCAAATAGTTGATTTTAAGACCTTGTCTTCCTCTTGACTGAAGCTTGGGGTAAGAACACTGACTGCTTTCTTTTGGAGTCATCCCTTGAAGTGCAGGAAAAGGGAATCACAGGAGTAGATCACTAGAACAGAAACCCCTTACAAGAGTAACAAAGGGTGTCATGGGACAGCGCCCAGGCCTGGAAGCCAGAGACTGAGTGCGCTGTTATTGTTCAGTCATTTTGGTTGTGTCTGACTCATAACAACCCTATCTGGGGTTTTCTTGGCAAAGACACTGGAGTGGTTCACCATTTCCTTCTCCAGCTCATTTTACGGAGGAGTAAACTGAGGCAAAGAGGATTAAGTGACTTGCCCGGGGTCACGCAGCTAGGACGTGTCTGAGGCTGGATTTGAACTCAGGATGATGAGTCTTCCTGACTCCAGCTTGGCTATATGAGGTGGCCGTATGACTTAGTGCAAATCACTTCACTTCCGGGGTCTCACTTTCTTTATTATTCAAAATAAGGGTTTGTACTCAATGATCTCTAAGAATCTGAAATCCTTTTCAACTCCAGCATTAGCTTGAGTCCATGAGCGCTTAAATCACCACAGCCTCTTACTGCCACCTAGCAACAGGACAGAACATCTACATCGTCAGCAATGTCAATAAAGTTAATTAACTACCTACTATGTGCAGAGCCCTGTATTTGAAGCAGAGGGTTTTTACAAAGGTTCAGATAAGATAGCCACTATCAAAGAGAATACAGGCTGGAAGCAAGGGAAAGAACCAGTATAGTGAATGTAGACCCCTGGAGGGAATGTGGTTTTTTTTTTTCATTTTGTCTCTATAAGTCTAATGCCTAACACAGTGTCCAATACATGGTAGGCATTTACATATTAAATGCTTGTCGGATTGAAATGGACTATAGGTTACTATGTAGCCCTCCTTCTGGACTACCTCCCTAACTTGGCACTTAATTTGCTGGTTGGGTTGCTTCTGTGAGTGCTGAATGCACTGGTCAGGGGTCAGGAAATATCATTTTAGGAGTTGGGACCCTCTGATATGTAGAAGTACTCTATGGGTCCAGTTAACTAAAATTACATCTTATGAGTTCTGAACAGTGAGCTGACCTTCAATAAATACCCAGAGAACAAAATTAGCTCAAAGAGAGGCATATACTTAGGGAACATATGTAACTACAACATCTCATGCTCCAACACTGCATGGCTCAGATGGCCTTTCTCTTCATGTTGCTCTCTACTGAGCGCCTCATCTCTTCGAGGCATTTTGCTCAGCTGGACCTCCTGGACTTGTTATTCTCCTCAGTTTACTGCCCTATGCCATAGTTAATTTTCTCTTGTATGATGGTCTCTCCTCTTTGCTGCCAGGAGTCACGCTCCTCCAAGCTGTCTTGACTCTTTTCAGACCTTCTGGATATAGTGTCTCCTACTAGGCAAGTAGTTATGTTACAAAGCTGATGGGAGAGTGAAGGGAGAGAATCCCCCTCCACCACATTCCATCCTGATGCCCATGATTAGATATATGAAGAGAAAAGCAAAGACTGATCTCCTCTCAAGAACCAGCCTCCTTTCTTCTCTGTTGTCAGGTGTCACTCACATTCTTCAGTGCTACCCTGGGTCAACTCTTTTGGCTCAGCAGGTTGCTTTTCAAGGAGTGGCAGGGACGGGGCAGATTTTGGGGTAGCCAATGGCAAACTGCCCTCTCAATTCCATCAAGTTTTCTGCTAAGAAGTTTTCATTCTTCATAAAAAGATAACAAAACATGAAGTACTTTTTTATACTTTAAGAACTTAACATCTTGTTTGTTACCTGCCCCTTACTTTCTGGAATTGTATCAACTAGGCTGGAAGGGAATCACTTAATCTGGAGTGTTGTGTCCGACTACTACCCATCTTCCTTCCATATACTACAACTATGATATGTAGAGTATCAGAGACGTGTAAACAGTGCTACGTGAGCTCTGGGGGGGAATCATCAGGGAAGGCTTGCTGGAATAGGAGGTGAGAGGGGAATGAAAGGAGGGAGGGAAGAAGAGGGAAGAAGAAATGAAGGAAAGTTGGGAGAGAAAGGAAAGAAAGGTGGGAGAGAAAGGAAGGAAAAGAAGGAAAGAAGAAAGGAAAGAAAAAGAGAGAGGTAGAGAGGAGGGAGTAAGGAAGGATAGAAAGAAGGAAAAGAGGGAGGGAGGAGTGAAAGAAGGAAAGGAGAGAGGAGGGAAAAAGACAGAAGGCAAGCAAAGAAGGAGGAAAGGAAGAAAGAAGGAAGGAGAGGTAGAAGAAACTCTTTAGTATAATGTAAATTCCTGGAAGACAAAGTAGAAATTCAACGAAACAATGGACAAGCAGGGCAAAGGGAAGAGCCTAAACCAGGGAAGGGGAACCTGCTGCCTTGCCTCAGGAGAGCAGTGGGGAGGCTGGCTACCACTGTCTGTCAGTTTCAGGTTCTCTCCTCTGCAAGGACCCAAGCCCTGGGTCTAGAACTTGGAATTCGAAAACAGGAGGTGAGCTTAGAAATCACCCCTCAGAACGACATCTCTGCAGCATTATGGTTTAGTTGAAAGAATGAGTTGAACTTGGAATCACAGGATACAGAATCATAAAAAGAAACCTCAGAGACCATCCATCCTCAGGGCCTGGAGAAGTGAGGGACTTTCCCAGGGTTCCATGAGTTAGCCCCGCAGATCTCAGTGACTTCTCACTAATTGATCTTGCTGCCACACCCCTCCTTCCCTTTGTGTTCAAGCCTCCCTAGAATGTGTCTGCTCATTAACACAAACAAATCTCTTAATTTGCAGAATTTCAGGCTTGAGGAGAGATTTGGGTAGAATGAAGTCTTTTCTTTAATTCTATCATTCACTCTACCCACATGAGATGCTAAGGAAACAGACAGCGGAAAGATCACTTGTAAGCCCTCAACAACCTCTCTCCAGAGGACATTTTCACTAGTCGCTTTTTGTTTGCCTCTCCATCACATTCCTGGATGGAGCCCCAGGTGGCATTCCAGGGTTAGACCTACAAAGCAGCTGAGTCCCCCAAGTTACAGATCAGGGTTTCATTGGAAGCGACACAGAACTTCTGGCTTTGTGCTGAAAAATCTTGGGTTACAATACTTGTTACTTTAGGAAAATGACTGTGGGTCCCTCTGAGCCCTTCAGTTTTGTGATCTGTAGATGAAGAATAATCCTTTCCATGCCTCCCTCCGAGGGCCGTTTTGAAGGTCAAAAGCAGTAATGGTATATATGCAGATGTAAGGTAAGGGAGAGTGTTAATGAAAATAAAATAAATGGAAGGAGGAAGCCAGGTTCCTGAGAACTGTTGGCGATTAGGTCTCATGCGGCCTTCTGTGGTCCTTTCCAACTCCAACGTACATCATGTTCTTACAGGACTCAGAGCAACCCTGGAAATCGTCATGTCCAACCCCTTTATTTTACAGAAGATGGAACTGAAGCAGTGACCCGCTTAGAGTGCTGAGTAACAAAACCAGGATTTGAATCCAAGTTCTCTGATTCCAAAGGGCAGCTAGGTGGCACAGCAGAGAGAGCACTGGGCCTGAAGCCAGGAAGATTCACCTTCCAGAGTTCAAAGAGACACTCACTAGCTGTGTGACCCTAGGCAAGTCACTTCACCCTGTTTGCCTCAGTTTCCTCATCTGTAAAATGAGTTGGAGAAGGAAATGGCAAACCACTCCAGGATCTTTGGTAAGAAAACCCCAAATAGGATCACAGAGTTGGCCACGCTAAAACAACTGAATAAAAACTCTGACTCCGAATCCTGTGTTCTTTTGAATATTATGCCCAATGAAGGCCCCTTTCTAAGCTTGGTATCCTAGGTCCTTATCCAGCCAGAAGTTTACCCTTCTCATTTCACAGATAAGAAAGCAGGACAAAAGTTACTGGAAGGAGCAGTCGAAATTTGAACCCAGGCCCTCTGACCCTAAATCCAGTCCATTTGTACTGGGTCCTGCTGTCTTCGAATTCTAAGATCCCTCTGAGCTCATAAAGCCCACTCTGTGACCTAAATGACTAGCCCTCGCCTAAAAATGCAAAGTTGCAGAACTAAGGTTAAAATCTCGGTCTTAAGTCTCAGGCTCTCTGCTGCCCTCTGCTGTCACTACTGAAACGCGCAGCACCCCCAATTCCTCCGAGAGCCATCCACACACTCTCCAGCCTGCTCTGCCGCCCCTTCCCCCAAGTGGAGATGGCCCCTCTCCTTCTCAAACCCGCCCACTCCCATCACATTCTAAGTCATCTCATCCTCCTACTTCCGGCCGTCCCCACCATCTGCCCATTTCTATGATGCTTCAAAATTCGCTAAGTAGCTGTTACTTTTCTATATAGCAACTCTATGAAACGGTCAATGCAAAATTTATTATCTTGCGTTTTACAGATGAAGAAACTGAGTCCCAGAGACTTGCCCAGCTCAGTCGACACAAGAGCTGGGATTTGAACCTATCCATGTCTGACTCCAAAAATCCAGGCCTCTTTCCTGTGTGCCACTTACCTTTCTAGGCTGCAAGCTGCCCACAGCCTGGGACCGTATCTCTCTATCTGCTCTGGGCAGCAAAGGGAGGAAAGCAGATGCTGGCCTCTCACAGCACCCCTCCCACCTCCCTCCCCGCTCCCCTCCAACAAGCCGGAAGCATGCAGACAGGTTTAGTTTCTAGGTGTTTTATTGATGTGGGCTGTATGACCACTGGTTTCTAAAACTGCCCAAAACAACAGAAATGGCACAGCCGCTAATAAACACTAACAGAGCGGTTAGAACTGTAAGAGGCCTCACCTCTTAAAAAGAAAAGAAAAAGACGACTTACAAAACACTCAACGGAAGGTTAAATAAATAAAATTAAAACTAGAGACAACGACACAGCGGTCCAAACCCATGCTTCATTCTCTCCTGAGCAGGCACTGTGGCGTCCCAGGAGAAGAAATTCCGCTCCATGCTCTCTCCCAAGATCTGGGGCCGAGCTTTCCTTCCTCCTCAATAATACTGACAACCAAAAGGAAAGGAAAAGGGGGGCTGAGGTGACTCCAAACAAAACCCAGCGGGGCCAGGGCACTTCCCAGCCCACTCGCCGGGGGTGGGGCGGGTTCCACCCAAGCACACATTGGTGATGGTGTGAATATAGAAAACATGAGAACCACAGCATCACAGAATGTTGGGGCTGGAAGGGACCTTAGAGATCATTTAGTCCAGCCCCTCATTTGACAGATGAAGAAACTGAGGCCTAGACAAAGGAGATGACTTGGCCGGGGTCGCACGACCGGTCCACGGCGGAGCCAGGACCGGAAGGCGAACGTCCTTGCCCATACCGGCAATGAGATGCGGCCGCTGAGTTTTCTGACCCAAAGGCCCCACTGAAGGCCAAGTTCCAAGGACACCGAAAAGGTCGCCAGACGTACGGAAAATACCACAGCTTGAAAATAAGCTGCTCGAGACTCATCCCTTCCCTCGCTCTCTTTCACATGAAAGTGCGAAAGCAATTCTGCAAATAGACTCTAAAATAGATTATTTATTCCAAAATCCTCTTTTTTTCTTTTTACATTGAGTTTACACCTCCTATCCGTTTCCTGCGCTGTGCCTGGAAAGTCTTTCAGGATGCAAAGTCCAAGTTCTCTGCAGGTACCCCAGCTTCTAGGGGAGGCCGTGCTGGGCAGGGCCCACCCCAGGACGGGGTCAGATGTCAATCCCTTTGACCAGGGACGTCTCCAGCGTGATGTTGAACTCCTGCAGCGTCTGCAGTACCCGGATCAAGGAGTTAACGAGCGTGTGGTCCTTAAGGAGCGCCACATCTTCATACATCTGTGCTGTGATGGGACAGTCCGCAAGCAAGGCAATCCAGTGGTGTAAGAGGTGATCTCTGTCCAAACCAGGACGAGCATGGGGGAAAAAGGGAGAGGGAGAAATTTGTATGAATTAGAGTCATAGCCAGGCCCACAGTGCAAATCATTACATTTCCAGGGACTCTCTGGGGAACACGACACCACCCCACAAGTTGACGGGCTGGTCAGGTATTGTTTGTTGTTGTTGTTTTTTTTTGGGGGGGGGAAGGGGCAGGGGACTCATGTGTGCTTCTTTGCAAGGCTGTATTAACCATCCCCTCCCCCTAAGTCCTACACTGGCATGAAGGGAGACCCTGGGGTCTCAACAGCTATGTCAATGGAGCTCAAAAAGCCTAGAAGAGATCCTACCCAGACCCTACCTGACTGGAAAGAGCTAAATTAAAGGCCCAGCCATGGTACGTCTGTCAACTGAAAATTAGCCTAATCAAATTGGGAGAGGCTCATCACCCCAGGGGAATGAATTTTTTTGGCAACAATAATTCACAGACATCAAGGGGCTGTGATCTGTACCTATGCCCATGAAAGCACAGATCCTTAGAGTAAATGAAGCCTGTGCCACCTACCACTAGGAAAGCTTTAGCAGGAGACAGAGAGGGAAGGAGACAAGGCCCAAGATAAGGGCCCTCACCCAAATCCACACACTGGAAAAAAGAAGTCCTAGAGGACAGATATTACCCAGACTATGGGCAGCCCATGGTTTGGTCCATCAGTATCACCATCTTAAATGGCACTGCAGATAAACGGTGAGCTGGGCCCACAGGTGAAGAGGAAAGAGAAATGAAGCTGAATGGGATCTGGGAAATCACACGGGTTCTCAAGGAACTCGGGCTGCTCCCTGTGTCGTCCTTTTGAAATACAAATGGTCTTTTGACATTCAATGGCTACAAATCATGGAACTCCATGATCTCAGTAAAATCAAAACTGCAGGGTGCCGAAAGGCACTGGTGGAGGCACTAGCCAGTAGGTCAAAGTATGATGATGACAACTCACGTACAAGAAATACTGGAGGAGACAGTATCATGGGCATTTTAGACCAGAAAAAAGGGAGTGAAACAGATGGACCAACTGGGTGCTGGACTGGTATCCATGGTATGTCAGAAAAATCAGAGGAAGGCCTCCAGCACTATGGATGGTTTCCTCATGGAGGATTTATAGACCAACAGAAATAAAGAATGCACAGAATGAGAAGGCATGAATGAACCAAGATTGGTACGCCAATCCTAGTAAGATTACAGCCCTACCTATGTATATGAGTAAGGGATAAACATTCTGCCCTTCCCTCACTTCACCAATGGGGGTGTCTTTTCCAATACGGATAAAACAAAAAATATATCCATCTATACTCAGAGGAAATCTGTAACACCTGGAAAAGGTCTCTTTGGTTTGCCTGAAGGCACATCTGCAATAGCTATGTTTTCTGGCCTCTACAGTACCCAAGCTGTAGCTACATTTTTAAATAGCAAGCTGCACTATCCAGCCTGTGGCCTGAGGGGGCATGCACACTTGGCCAAAGGCATACCTGGCTCCCAGACACACCAACATCTGGAACTTGCCATCTTTGCCGATGTTGCGGGGGGTGTTGTTGATGGCGGTGACAAAGCGGCAGAAGTTTCGGGCCCTCGTCTGCCAGTTCTCCTCAGGGACGAGATCGCTCTGCTCAAGGGTCTCATAGTAGGTTTGTGCTTTTTCTTTAAAGAAGGTGAGAAGTTTTGACCTCAGCACAGACATTCCTCAGTGCCATGACATTCCTGGGCTGCCCTGCCAGAAGCCGCTGTCTAGACTCCCTGCTGCCTGGGGCCACCCTTCACATAGAAACATCCAGGCACAGTCTGCCTCTGTTTCTTCCCCCCAATTCCTAAGCACATTTCTTAACAGAGCATAATACAGAACTGATTGTTTTTAATGATTGATGTTGTCATCGTGTATTTTAAACATTAACACTGTCTCCCTCTTGAAATGACTTCATTTTACCTCATGGATACTTTGCATTTACCTGTGTACAGGACAGACCTCCACCTCCCCAAGCCCAAGTAGAATGGAGGCTCCTTGAGGACAGGGATTGTTTTTGTCTTACACACACCAGGAGCTTGATAACAACTGTTTGGTGTTTGATTCAGTCTGTTGAACACGTAGACAGTCTACAGTGCTGCGGTCACAGCCAGTATGTAATAACTATTTATTTAACTGACTTAAAATCATTTTGGGTTTCCTGTCCTTAATTTTAAAAGTTAAGGGAAACACTTTCTATTTAAAAGCAGCACAGAACCATAAAATGTTAGCACTGGACGTCTCTACGCCTCTAGAGTTCAAGAAGTCCCAATCCCTTCATTTAACAGCAAAAGAAATTGAGGTCCAGGGAAGGGAAGCAGTGACAGGGACAGAGCCAGGACTCTAGACCCCAGGCCAAAGGGTTCTCCCTGTTTTGTGGGGTAAAGAGGAGGGGCAAGAACTGAGTAAAAGAGAAAAAAGCCCAAACTACTGCTTTTTCAATTCAGTGACACCACCAACACTGATTAAGTGCCTACCAGAGCGCCCCTGGCCCAGGCAGAACACCTGGGGACAGATGTGGCGCACCCCTGTGGCTCTCAGCAATCTCAGCCAAGGGAGCTCCTCTAGGTCCTGGGGTTGGTTATGAGTCAACAACGGGACAGTCCCGGCCTTCAAGGACCTTTACACTGTACTCTGTAATGATAGTTCTCCAACCCTGTAGTCGGAGACCTATGGATCTCTTAACTCTCTGGGGAAAAAAAAATGTGTGCCCCCCCCCCCCATCTCCTAAAGCAGATACACACACCCAGACATAAACATCCAATGACAGGGTGCCTAGGCAGCTTACAGAGAACCTAAAGCTGGGATATTCTCATACGTGCTCCATCCTCATGGGGGAACCTACCTACTGCTCAACCTTTGCCACCAGTTGGCTCCTACTGGCTGTGTGGTCTTGAAATCTCAGAGATGGAGGAACCTCAGGAGGCATCTGGGCTAACTGCTACCTCAGTAAGAATCTTTTCTATAGTTTGCCTGACACTTGAACATTTCCAGTGACAAGGAGCTCACCACCTTCCTAGGAGCCTGTTTCACTGTAAAATATGTCCAACTATTAAGAACTTCCGCCTGATACCGAGCCAACATCTGCCTTCTGGTAATCCCTCTTTCTCCCACCTGTCCCTAAATTGGTCTTCTTTCTGGACTTTGGGGTCATACATTATACCAGTTGTTGGTCTTATTCTGGTCTCTGGCCCACAATACTACAACCATGGTATAATCAGCACAGGATACACTAGTTAAGTGGGAATGGTTCACTGGGGAGACAGTGGTCTCAAATGTGCAACTCCTGTACCCTCCCTTCTATCTTCCCCTTCCCCCCACTCCTGACCCTCACCTCAACTCACCCAGAAAATCCCAAATGAAGACGTTTTTGAAGAGCCGAGGGGATTTAAATCCGTGCTGAAAGACTTGCTCCAGAGCAGACACCAGTCCACACTCGCCACAGAGCAGGAGCGTAAGGCTGCCACGCTGCAAAACAATCACAAAGCTCTGGGGTTCCAGGGGGGCCTTGTCTTCTTGGGGAGCCCCAGCCAAGACTGGGCAGTTGGTAGGCCACCCACAGCAAGACTGAGCCTGAGCATCGAGGCCCAGAGAGCGTACAGAGACTACAAGGCAGTCACACAGAGATGGCTGGGAAACGAATGAATTGCTAGTTGGGGCCAGGACAGAGAGGGCAAGAGTGGATGAGCAGGTGCTGTGTCTCCCCTGGACTTTGGGGTCTTGTCTCCTTCTATGAGGAGTACAAGGAGGTGCTTTCTTCTTCCCCACAGTGCTCGCCCCCAAACCTGCTTTCCTTTCAATCCAATAGTGGAAAAGCAACTAGGCCATGAATACTAAAGCCATCCACGTGGTCTCAAAAGCCCCATCCACAAAGTGAGCCCCTCAAACACAAGTACTGATGATCACTCCCCTGTTAGAGTGTCCTATTATGCACCAAGTCTTCTCTCATAATCCTATGTGGTGGAGGGGAATGCAGGCAGTGCATCTCATCTTAGAGACAGGGGAACAGAGGCTCAGGAAAGAGAAGGCGGTTTGTCCACACTGGCCCAGGTCAAAGCCAGGCTTCAAACCTAGGTGTCCTCTGTCTGAAACCAGGGCTCCCTCCCCTGTGTCCCGCTGCCTCTCACAATTCTGCCCCCATAGCTCCAGGCCACTTATGGGAAGCCTCACCTCTTTCTCTGGTTTATGGAAATGCTTGACAATGCCGTTGACAGCCTCTCCGATGGACTCCTGGATCTGCCCCGTGTTTAACTCTGCACAAGACAGACCCAAACCCAAGGTTCATTTTGGCCATTCTCCCACAGCCCTGTGTGTGTTATTCCCTCTCCTCCTCCCATCCCCCAACAGAAGACACCAGGGCTGCTGTTGTCCAAGACAAAGGCACCTGATCCAAGAGAAGCCAGAACTTCAGCAAAGGGGAGAAGGTCCTGCAACACAGGCCAGGGGGGTCATAAGATTAAGAGGGAGAAGGGTCATCCAGGCAGCTAAGCTGAGGCAATGGACCAGAACAGAGCTAAGGACGCCTAGAGTCGTCAGCCAGGCCCAAGCTGAGGCCTGAAGCTCAGCAGCCTTAGGTGTGAACTCAAAGGACCATAGAGAGGGTGAAAGGAAGGGGAGGGAAGGGGTCAACTAGTCCATCCCCCTGCCTCTGTGCAGGGTCACCTCCAATCACCCCAGAGCTCTATGGCCTGTCTGGCCAAGGCTTTGAAGGGGAAGGCAAAGAGTTCACTGTCCAACCTCCTGAGCAAAAGAATAAAAAGTGTTTGTGGTGGAGGGTGAGAGAGGACAAAGCAGGAATTGTCTAGGAGTATAGACAGTTTTTGAGGGGAAGCAGCTCTGGGGCCCTGACCCCTATGGGGGTGGGGCGTGGCAGGTCCTGTGGAACAGGACCAGGCCTAGAGATTCTCTGTGAGAGAACATGAGAGTGCTCGCAGTGAAAGGCTCAATGCCTTTTCGCGGCCCACCTCACCCAGCAGGGCCAGAGCCCCTCCCTTCCAACTTACTTGGCTTGTTACTGGGAGAGATGGTGACAAGCCTCCGTATCATGCTGGGTGACTGCTGCAAGGGTGGGGTTCGGCACTGCCTCTCATCGGCTTCGGGGTGAGAGGTGAGCAGCTCCCCAACCAGGATCCTCTCCAGGCTCCCGTCGTCCATCCCTTTCCCCAACCACCTGCCACAGGGGAACCTAGGGGCATGGCCACATGACATCGGAGTCACTCAGAAGATGCCTCATACACACACACATGGGCACGCACATGCACGCACACACACATGCGCGTGTGTGTGCGCACACCCATGGGCATATACATCCTGGGGCTCAACTCCTCCAGCTCCTCCCCATGGGTCACTCCTACGTGCCTGCATTCCTGTACTCCTGCCTCCAAGAGTAAAAGCAAACCTTTCTTAGCCACCAGATAACAACAGCAGCTCCCATCTCAACCTAGCAATTTAAGGTTTACAAAGTACTTCCCTCACCATACCCTAGTGAGGCAAGTAGCATGAATATTAACATTTCCTTATTGTAAACAAGGGAATGCAGAATAGGTATCACAAGGCTGACCACGGTCCTCAGATGTGGAATCTCAACACTGCTCCAAGCCCTCTCACTCCAGTTTGGGTAGGGTCAGCCCACCATGTCCATTCACACCCCACCCTGAAGAGTGGGCTGGGGACATGCTTACTTATACGTGTGTCCCGTGATCTCGTTTCTGACCATCACGTGCTCCACTAGCCACTTGGCGTACAACCCCGAGTTATCGTGGCCGATCTGGACAGTGGTGAGCTTTCCCAGGTTCTGGTACTGCCGAGTCCAAAAAAGAGAGGGGACGGTGAGGAGAGAGAGTGCAACAATGGAACCCTAAACCAGGAGAAGCAGGCCGCAGGACAAGGGCCACAAACACGACCAGGCCACAAACTGCTCCAGTGCAACTTTTGACAAAAGTTTGAAGGGCCCTCCCAGACTGATGTACGCCCTACCACAGCCACCACTGCTCGACATCAGCTCCAGCTTTTAGAAGCCCTGGGCCCAAGCCCACCTCCTGACCCAAACACCTACTGAGCTTTCTGGGTCATGGATGTGGTGAAAAGTATGTATGTGAAATCATGCAGACATGTGTGTACATGTGTACAAATACACACATGTATATACATGCATACATGTGTGTATACATTATGTTGTACACATACATAAATGTGTGTATAAATGTATGTATAAGTATATACATTAATATATCACATCTCATATAATTTGTCAGTAATGTGTTATATTATGGTTGTGTTGTGTTGTGATGTTATGTTATGTTATATCAGTCCTGACTAGACAGAAATGAACTTTCTGAATCATCACATGACAGGAAATTCTTTTCTTCTAACCTCAGACCCTCTCCTAAGGGGGACGGGGAAGTGGCCGTGGGGGTGGCAAGGAGGTTCCGTGGATGCGTGGGGAGAGGACGTGTCACCAGTCCTCTACAGATAACTCTGTAAAAGACCCATAAACTCACTAGGCTTAGCACAGATACCACCATGTTCCTGACCTCCCTGGCCTTGGTTCCTCCTTCCGTGAAAGGAGGAGGCCGGACTAAAGGGTCTCCAAGTTCCCTCTGGAGCTCTTACAAGGCTGTGACCTCCCTGGGCTGAGAACACACCTCAAAGGTCATCTCCAAGACGTTCCTGGGCACCTGCAGGATCTGCGTCTCCCCCAGCTCTCCCGAGATGCAAATCCAAGGATTGGCCGTGAACATGGAGCCACCCAGCTTCTTGCTGGGGACAATCAGGATGTGGTACGGGATCACTGTGCAGGGAGAAGCAACGAGCTGAAGTGAGGCTGGGAGACACTTGGGCCCCCCACACAGCTGCTGCCTGTCCATCATCAGTGATGATGGTGACAGGGCCTGTTCACTTGATAGTTCCTCCACAACAACCTATGAGAGTCTGAAACCCCTTCAGCTCGGCTGCTGGCCCACACCCGTGACCTCGGCACCTCCAGGCTGCCCACCCACACTGGTGACCTTAGCACCTCCACCCATGGAGCTGAGTAGGAAGGGAAACTGAGCCCCCACTAGTGGTTCTCCGAGTTGTGGGAGCTCAATGGAGCACACTCTCAGCCACAACAGCGCTAACTCAAAACTGAGAAGCTAAGGAGTCATTCTCTCTTGGGAACAGCTGCTCCCATCAAATACAGGAGACTACCTTGTGCAGTCACATGGACCTGACTCCCAGTAAGCAGCTCACAGGGCATGGCACCTCTGCCTTTCCCCAGCTTCATGCTGGACTAGGGGCCAGGAAGACCTGTGTTAAATCCTGCTTCTGACACTTACTAAATGTATGAACCTAGGCAAGTCACTGGACCTCTCTCGGTTTCCTCATCGGTAAAATGGGGGTGATAAGACTTTTCAGGACTGTTAAGAGAATCAAAGAAGGTAAGATCTAGTCTGAGGATCTGGGTTCAAGTTCCACTTGTGATGCTTACTACCTTTGTGGTCTTAGATTAAACTTAACTTTCCTTGGCCTCACTTTTCCCATTTGCAAAATGAGGAGGCTGGACTAGATGTCTTCTGAGGTCCTTTCCAAGTATGCAGACCTGATCCCAGAATCCCAAAGTGTTTTGCAAAGCACTAAGTGCTGGTTGGTTTTTATTTTTATTTATGTTTTCAAACAGGATGTAGGAACTTAAAGATCACCCCAGGGACGCTCCACAGGGGTCATGTATCTAATCAATGGCGGTATAATGTCCGGGACAAACTATGAGGTTCCTCACAGGGAAAAGGGATGAAGATTCTGAATTCTGCTGAGCCAGAAGGAAAAACGCCAGAAGTTGGGTTTTTTTAACCTTTTCTGTGGCATTGACCCGTTTGGTGAAGCCTACAGACCCTTTTCTCAGACTAATGTTTTTTAAATGCCTAACATAAAATACAAAGGATTACAAAGGAAACCAAGCATGTGGAAGTACAGTGAAGAACTACATACACATAGGTGCATGTGTATCTTTTTTCTGAGTTCACAGACTCCAGGTCAAAAACCCCTTCGCTAGAGTCTGCATCCAGAGCCTCAAGATTTTAGGATTCAAATATCTGCATTGTCCCAGAGCTCAGGGGATGAGATTAATAATAATTTAATGTTGGGGGGCGGAGCCAA
>CM053623.1:420894937-420913712 GCA_028646595.1 Phalanger gymnotis
TCTTCCCATTTTTAAAGGAGATGACACTTCTAGTAGTCACCTCACAGAAATGCGGTGAGGTCAAATGAGAACGTGCAATCACTGGGCAAACCAGGAAATGGTGTGCAATCAGTGATGATAGCAGCTTTCCCATTTTTTTTTTCTATTTCTTCAGGGCCTGGCAGGGGCATGGAGATAACTCTAAGTTCTCAGAGACGGGGCCAGAGGAGCATAAACTGTGGAAGGCTAAGTTACCCACCAATAGTCACGTACCTAGAATGTGCCAGAGATGGGACTAGAAGCCAGGCCTTTCTGACTCTGAGGCTGGCCCTTTATCCACTGCCTCAGGCTGCCTCTCAGAAAGTTCCTACTTCTCCTTTTAAAAGCCCAAATCATCCTCCTCCCCCTCCTCTAGGAAGCATTCCCTGACCAGCCACCCTCACTTTCCCACTCACAAAGCAGTAGCTCTCAAAGTCACTTTAACCATAACCACACAGAATGGTCTGCTTCCTTACCTGTTTGACCTGCAGTCCGTGGCTCCAGATCCTCTCGAGGAGGTCACAAAGGCTAGCAATCAAGGTGTTCTCCTCCACACCGGTGATGTTGACTTCTCCATGACCCAACTCCACTGCCTCTCGGCCCATCTTTTCCACCAGCATTCTCTTGGTCTATGAGGCAGGTGACAGAGTGAGAACATCAGTAAGCAAACCAACTGAACCAAAGGTGCACAGAATGGCCCTTTATCTAGAGTACCCCAGCATCCAAGGAGGGAAGCACCTGGAAAAACAGACAGCATCTGTACCCTGCAAGCACATATTCTACGTCATGAGCTCCCAAAAAGTCTGAGTGAAAAGAAAGGTCATCGGCTAATTTCTACACAATGTCTCATTCAAACTGGCTCTGGGCCAGGCATCGAGAAAACTGGGTTCCAGTACTGCTTCAACTACTCACTGGCTGGGTGACCTTGGCCAAATGACTGCCCCAGTGTCTCGAGGTCCCAGTGAAATGAAAAGACTGGATTAGACGATGTCTCGGGTCCCGCCACTCCACAGCCAATCTCTAGCATTCTACAATTTACGAATTCCCCCTAAGGACTTAAGAAAGCTTCGAATCATAGAAACAGAGGATTTCAAAGATGGAAAGAACTAAAGATCAGCTGGTTTACCCTTGTACCCAGTGACAGAATTCCCTGGCACATCCCTAAACTTCTTTGAGGCTATTATCTACCTTCTGCACTTTCTTTAACCCTGCTCTTTCTCACTGCCTGATACCTTCTCATCTGAGACTCAGACAGACCCTCTGGAGGCAATGAATTTGCTATAACAGGCCAAAAAAGTGTTTTGTTGCCAAATGGACATGACTGAGCTAAACCATTCAATTCTGAATCCAAGAGCTATGAATGTTAAAGACAGAACCACAGAAATCCTCTCTAAACCAGCTCCTTCATGAAAGAAGTGACCAACCGAAGGTGACCAACAGCAGGCCCAGGATGCCACCATGGTACCCTAACTCACAGGCCAAGATTCTTTCTACTGCCTCCTTGGGTATATTTTTCTTGATTTTCATCATCATCATCTTTTAAGATAAATAAAAACAAGTTATTCTTAAAAATGAATCTATGTAAATCAAAAGTTTAAAAAGCTTTATATGGTTTTTGTAAAGAAGAAAAATAATTTCTCTATATAGTTGTAATTAAAAGTACTAAAGGTAATCATGGACTGGAATTATAATTTCTACTGATATGGTATGTTAGGCAAGTTTTATAAATAAGTCCCAATACAATATGTCTAAGTCTCTTTTCTTGTCCAAAATTCTAAATGAGCAGGACCAAGTCAGACCTGAGCTGGCTATGAAAGGAGCAAAAATAGGCATCATCTAGAATACAAAAAAAAAAAAAATTACATTTCAGAACTGGGAGGAAGGGGTGCTCTATGCAAATCCAAAGAACAAAGACTTAATAAGTGCTTGTTACTGCCTGAAAAAGGAGAGCTTACTAAACGGCTCTTGGATGCATGAATAAATGAGGGGAGGTCATGTAATGAAAATCAAAGATGCTGGATAGACAGACTGGGTCCACACACTGGTCATCTCAAGCTAGAAAAAGAACTAGAAAAAAGTCTCCTGAGTGTTGGATAGAGCCTTCTTTGGAAAATGTATGCAAAGACATGGATGAGAACAGCCCAAGATGAGAAGTCAAGGGGACCGTGATCTCCCCTGGGCACTTAAAGTCTTCACAGTCTAGCTGCAGCCTACCTGGAATGCCAGGCTTGTTTCACACTGATGTGTGAAATACTGATTTCACACTCACATGCACTCATGTTCTAGTTAAAGTGACCCAAAACAAGCATCCCACCCTTCACTATGGGCCTTTTCCCCACACCAGGAACACGTCCTTCCTCATCCCTTCTAATCATGGATGTCCTTCAAGGCTCAATTTAGATGCCAAGAGAGCATCTTTCCCATCAGCCTAGCTGTTAGCACTTTCTTCCTCCCCAAATGATCCTGGACTAACTTACCTGTGCAGAAAAGAAATGCTCACTGTTTGACTGCTACTCCATCTCCCCCCTCCCCAAAAGGGGATCCTTGCTGAGGAAGGATCTATTTCCATTTCACCTTTGCATCCCGAGTGCCTGGACAGTGCCTTGCCTGGAAGAGGCTGTTTCACAGATGCTTGTTTATTTGAACTGAATCAGTGAAATGTAACCATGAGCAAATTAGACATGGATCTAGATACTAAAACTTCATCTCCCTGCACACTGGAAGACTCCTTGAGGATAGGGTAATCACGTCTTATTTATACTGCACAAGGCCTGGCATAGAGTAGGTACTCATTACATGTTGCCCGAACTGCATTTCATCACTGCAAATTTAATTTTTCTCCCAAAAGCCAAGCAGGGAAGACACCAAGGAGGACCAGCTACGGCAGGCAGCAACACTCGGCTGATAACTCCACCCTCCCACACGCGTGCGCATGCACACACACACACACACACACACGTGCACACACCCCTGATCACACACACGTACACACCTCTCCCCTGGACTGTACCTTATTGCGACACTCTTTCAGTAAGCCCTCCACAAACTTCCAGTTGGTCTGCGCGATCACCGAGGGCGAGAGGTTGGACAGCTTGGGCTGCCGGATCGTGCTGCCCATGTTCCTGGCTTCTTGGATGTACTTCTGCAGGGGTACAGCACACAGGGGAAAGTCAGAATGAGGCTTCCTACCTTCCATCAGTTCACACTGTGACCTGCAGAGGGCAGCATCTCCCCATCCCCAGGACTCCAGCAAGGGAAAGGGCAGGAGGGGGAAGGGCAGGAAAGCTGGGCCAGGGTTAAAAATGTCCTTTTTGTGTCACAAGTGAGTTCTCATCCCTCCGGCCTCCTCCTCTGCCACACAGGGCCGAGGGGCGGATTGCTGAGCCAGTTTTCAAACCCTCTGCATCCGGTGATTTACAGAACTGCAGAGGCCTGAAATCATCAGATGCAGAATGGCCTAAGGAGAAGCTTGCAGAGTCTCCTGAGGGCTGCCTTTCAACCCAAGTCCCGACACAAATCAGCATGCCCACCCGCCCACCTGCCCGGCCCCAGAACAGCAGAGCTCAATGCAAGGCTGCGGGGACGCAGGGGGCTCCAAAGCTTGCTCCCTCCAACGGAGGGGCACCCGGCCCACTCCGACCCCCCCTCCCCATCCATCTACACAGCACTCAGTCACATCAGGCCAGATTTAAGGGACTTGTTGGGTCAAGACGCCCTCAGGCCTACTGTCAAGGTCCAGCTCTCCAAACTGGTATCTCTACCACCATCTCCACCAGCCTTAGATCCCAATTCCTTTCTACCTCTTCATCCCACTCCCCTCCAGCCCAGCTGCCCAACTTTGCCCCTGCAGGGCTCGAGTCTTTGCTCAGGATGGAATGCCTTCATCCCCTTTTCCTTCCCAGGCTTTTCAAGTCTAACTTCAATGCTATCACCTCCATGAAGCCTTCCCTTGGGGCCCCTGCTGGTGGGGACCTTTCCCAACCTGGACCTCACAAAGAACTTTGTGATGCCCTCTTCACCTATGTCCCAGGTAAGTGGCACAGTGGGAAAACTCTAGCCCTGAAAGGCCATCTCTGATGCTTACTATATGCAGGACCTTGGGCAAGTCACAACCTCCTGGAGCCTTTTAGCTGACAAATGAGACCACACCCTGGCCAGCTCTAAGTCTAGGAACCATGATGTGGTAGGTTAATAGTGATTTGTATTTGTGTCCTAGCCCCTGATCAGGTTTTATTCTTCAAAAGGGCAGGGACTAAGTCTTTTCAAAATTTGACATCTCCTTTTCTCTCAATCCCAAAGACCTCTCAGGTGTAGCAGTGTTTTGTGCACAGTGGGATTTAATCAATATCCCCCCCCCTTCTCTCTCTCTCTCTCTCTCATTCTCTCTCTCCCCCTCCCCCCATCATTGTGCCAGGAGGACTTGGGTGCTGAGGTGAATAATTCATTTTAAAAAAAAAATAAATCTTCAGGAGGAATCAGACACTGTAGATAAATCAGAGCAAATCCTTCCAGGATATAAAAACACTATGCCACCATTTCACAAAAGATGAGACCATCCACCAGCCCTAATAGCTCACACCTGTCAGAATCTTTCTGTGTCCCTTGGAACACTTCTGTGAATTCCACACAACTATCCCAAAACCAGACACTTCATAGGACTGAGATAAAGAGGTTCTGGAGGAAAGGGAAGGAAAAGGATTTCAGATTAGAGGCAGCAGCCTTGGTCACATCAGATGGATGGAAGTCAAGAAGTTTCACCAGCTTCCCTTACAGGGGATTATCAGTTTCTTCCATTCTATTTAAGTCATTCTGCACACATCCCTGCCACCCCACTAGCAAAACAAATGTAGGTCCCCTGTTCTGGAAGACTGTTCAGCCTCTTTCCCTGCCCACTTTTCCCTCACTATGTCAGGGCCACCACTTTCAGACAAGGAAAGAACCCTCATGTTTACTCTACTCTAAAGGAAGCCCTAGTACCAAGGACTTCAGGATAGAAAAATATCCCATCACTAGGAAGGTTAGAGGGGCCCAAGAGATCAAGCCTTGAGTCATGTGGGAAACACGTATGTCCAGGTGACAAGGAGAGAGAGAGAGAGGTCCCAAGAGTCCAACTCAGGAGGGCAACTGACTTTTCAGTGTCTGTTGCTTTAATATGCTAATACCATTAAAAAAGTTTTTAAAAAACAAGAAAAAAGTTCTTTTTTTAGTTTGCACTGAAGGACTGAACCATTAATAGCATTACCATCCTCCCAGGCACTTGGGCAGACACCCTGGAGCCATTTTGACTCAGAATAGCAAAAACTAACTGTGGAAAGAAACCTTCAGGGAGCACACACATCTCCCACATTTATAGATAAGGCCCCCAAAGAGGAAGCAACCTGCTCACTGCCACCAGAGGGGGAGAGGAGGCAAGGAACCAGTTATACGAATTATAACAGTCATTCAACTCACAAAAAAAAGAGGACGATCTAGCCCCAGCCCCTTACGTTATGATGGTAACAGCTAACACTTTTATAATGCTTATGTTTATCATCTCATTTGACTCTCGCAACAATCCTGTGATTTTACTGATGAAGAAACAGAGAACGAGGTTAACCAACTTGCCCCAGATCACATAGCTCGTGAGTATTCAGACGCTTTGAAGTGAGGTTTTCCTGACTCCATGTCTAGCACTGTTCTCCACCATGCCACAGAAAAGGAAACTGAAACCCAGAGACTAAATTGTCCAATATTAGACAGTTAGTTAGCTGACGGTCAGAACTTTCAGAATTTTATCTTCGACTATCTTGACAAAATCAAGAAAATTATTTTTCATTAAGAAACCTTTGTCAGTCATCTAGTCCAGCTATCCCCTGTAAGGATGAGGAAACTGAGGCACGGAGAATTTAAAAGACTTCACTCTGCCCCACCTCACCTTCCACCTCAGTCACACATCAAGCAAATGGCAAGGCTGAGACTCGAAGCCCAGATCCCCTGGCTGGCTGTCCAAGTGTCTTTCTGCACCCCACAAGAGCCAAATGGTCTTACTGAATCACCAAGAAATATGTGATCCAAGGCTTTACAAAGGCTTCTTTTTATTTATTGTAAAGTCAACAATGACTAGCATGGTGGTGGAGCGGAGAGCGGGCTACTTTTAGAGTGAGGAATACCTGAGTTTAAGTCCTGATTCTGCCACATATTGACTGAGAATCTGTCAGTCACCCAGGAAATTAAAGCACTTAGCAAAGTGCTTTAACATAGTAGGTGCTTAATAAATGCTTGTTTCCTCGAAGACTAAATTACAAGCAAGTTATAGATTTATATGGGTGGAGGGAATTCTATCAGGAGTTCCCCACACCTATAAAATCAGAGGTATATGTTTATAATGACTACTCATAACTTTATTCCGCCAAGCTGAGAAAATGCCTAGTACAAATTACATTTTTAATAACCAGACTAATCTTGATGGAATGTAATATGACGCTACAAATGTTTCCATTCCTTTCTTCCCCAAAATATGATTTGCCTAAAGCAAAATGTTCCTTCTTCATTCTTTCTTCTAAAACAGATTTTTCTGTGCTGCATACAAGTTTCTAGTGAAGATCTATCTGTACTGAATCGAATTATCTATAGAGGATTGTTTCCTGAATCAGGATCCTGTCACATTTCTCAGAAGTGACCCTCAAAGAAGCCAAAAGAGACTGCCCAGAAAAAAAAAAAAGATGAGGTGGGAGGGGAAAGGCCCTGGCATAGACAAGGACATATTCTAAGGAAGAACTATTTTCCAATAGAAGAAGAGATAATTAAGTATAAAGCCCCAACTGCAAAACTTAGATGTTAACTAGGTCATGAAATTTAGGCAGGATGCCCAGATCCTTTCACTAAAAAAAAAAAAAGAAAAAAAATGGTGAGGATTCAAACTGGTTCCATAGTATTCCAAAGCAACTAAGAGGAAGCATGATGTAATGGTTAAAAGGAAAAAGACAGGACCCGCAGCTGCACCAACATAGCCCTGACATCTTCAATGAAGAAGCTACCAGTGAAGGTGGTGTATAGCTCCTCTCCTTCTCAGTGAAGAAACCTGCTCCACCAATTCAAGTTTTCACCTTTTTCTGTGACTGACAGTCATAGAGAGAGTTGCCCAGAGCACTGGAGGGGTTAAAAAAGCTAGTAAGAGTCAGTGGTGGGATTTGAACCCAAGTCACACTGTCTCTAAGACTGGCTCTCCATCCACCACACCACCGTGCCTCTCAGGAGAAGTCAGCATCCAGACAAAGTAGTGATTTTCACAAATGGCTCCATCATTGGCCGCCACATGGGAAACCGTCAGATAGCCACAGGATGACCAAAGAAATTGAGGTGCAAGAATACAATAAGAAGAACTGTATAAACTGATGCAGCAGGAAGTCATCGGAACCAGGAGAACAATGTGCCCAATGACTACAACTGAGTATCATGAAATTCATGAAATATCATGAAACTGTATCTCGCCATCATGATGACCCAGCTGGGCCCCAGAGAAAAGCTAAGAAACATACGTTGATGCTCTCACTAGAGAAGCAGAGGAAGATGGGAGTGGGACGTTACAGCCACAGTTAGATGTTAGTGATGTACTGGCTAACTTTAGGTTACACTCTTTTTTTTTCCTCTATTTATTTTGCAAGTTAAAGCTCACTGGATAAGGGAATTAGGACTGTGATGTTAAAACAGAAGGCATCGATAAAGCTTAAAAAAAAAAGACAGGTCATGACAAATTAAGCTCATTTCATGTCTCCACTGTTACTAGAATGGTTTCTAGGAAATGTTGATAAGAGTTTGCCTAGGATGCAGCAAAGTATTTAAAAATATCACATTGTTCTGAGAGGATACAGCCTAGACAATAGCTCAGCTAAGTGAACTCAAAACTGGTCGAATGGCCGGACAAACCTGAAGAGGAGTCATTCATTCATTGTTTGTTGTCAACTTGGAGGGGTACAGGGATCCATCCCTGGCCCTGTGCTGTTCAATGTTTTTATCAAGATCTATCTTAGATAAAGTCATAGAATGCTTACAAAATTTGCAGGTGCCATAAAGCTATAAGGGATTGCTAACGGTTTAGATGACAGATGGGATGAGAACTCAGGTCTTCAC
The DNA here is from genome assembly GCA_028646595.1 of Phalanger gymnotis. Taxonomy (NCBI): domain Eukaryota; kingdom Metazoa; phylum Chordata; class Mammalia; order Diprotodontia; family Phalangeridae; genus Phalanger; species Phalanger gymnotis. Next base: position 420,903,065 of record CM053623.1, read on the forward strand.
GACTCCCAAAGAACTTGTCTAAAACATCCAAGACTGACTCTATCCACCACACTGAGCTGCTTCTCAAGATAAATGTCAACCAAAGAAGATAAAGCAATCTTAGGCTGCCTTAAGAGATCTGTGGCATCCAGGAGCTGAGAGTTAGGGAACTCTCTCTCTCTGTTCTTTGCCCTGCTCAGACTGCATCTTGAGTATTATTTTGGATCCTGACATCATAGAGTAAGGAGGACATTAACAAACTGAAGAGCACCCAGAGGAGGGTGATCAGATGATGAAGGGCTTCAAGACCATGCCATAAGGAGACTGGCTGAGAGGAATGAAGACATAAGACCTGGGGAAGAAGACACCTGGAGGAGGTGGGAAGGGAAGTATGATGGCTTTCTTTTGGTTTGGAAAACTCGCTAACAATTAGCACTACCCAAAATGGAATGGGGCATCTCAGAAGGCGGAGGGTCTTCAAGCAAACACTGGATGACTACTTGTCAGGGTATTCTAGTGAGTGGGTGTACCTTGTACAGTGTGGAAGCAAAATATCAAGGTCTCCAATCGATAGAGAGACTGAAATTAAGCAATAAATTACATAAAACTTAACTAGAAACTGACTAGTCCTCTAATGTTTAAGCTAGTAAAACAAAATAACGTGTGTAAATTGTAGCTACATTATAAGGTATCAGAAGACACTACCACTTGTGTGTGTGTGTGTGTGTGTGTGTGTGAGAGATACGACAGAATTTAGTTTATTCTCATAAGACTATTAGTTCGAATCTTTATGATTTGTGTTGCTTTTCCTTCAATCTGGAAGTCCTTAAGGCCCATTAATAATAAATAAAAATATAAATAATAATACTGAATAATGATAGTTTGATATTAATAACAAAATTTTACATAGTTTGACTAATATTAGTCAAACAATGTAAAATTTTGTTATATTATTAATATCAAACTCATTATAATATCAAACAGGAAAGGAATATCAAAAAATACCAAAATATCAAACAGGAAAGGAAAATAAAAATTGTATCTTGTGGTGGTCACTGTTGTTCCTAAGCTGTAACCTGAACGTAAAACTCTATAGCATAAGGTCCTTCCTAGAGAATTTTCATTGAATATATTAAGACCCAGACGTCGAGGACACTTGGCTGATGGAGAGAAATGTATATGTAAGACAACCATCCTCTAAACAGCTGTCTGATGTCTAAGAAAAAGACTTTTTCTAACAGATTTCATCAGTAACTGCACATGGAGTGACTCTTTGGTTTATCTGCTTCAACCACAGGGATGCGTGGGGCTTGTTGGCTCTCGGTTCCCTTCCAACTCTAGAGACTGGACTCAACAGTAAAAAGACCTTAGTCCCAACTCCACTGCTTATTAGCAACACCACCCGGGTTAAGTCTTCTTGCTTCCCAACCTCTCTTACTCTCCTTATGTGTAAAATGGGGGGTAAATAGTAGTTGCCCTGCCTACCTCATAGAGTTACTGTAAGCAAAGCTCTCTCTAGATTTCGGTGCCATTGGCAGCCCCTCTCCCCCGCCAGCCTATCCCTTGTAGTTCTCACCTCCCTCTGGTCGTTATCCAGGCGGAGGTGTTCGGTGTGCTGCTTCTGTCTGTCCTTCCGCCTCCACTGGGCAGGCGCATTCCTCTTGGTCCACCTGTCAGAAACAAGGAGAGCGGGCAGTAAGAAGCCCACAGGCTGGATTGAAGGACTAGGGGGCTGGGTAGGGAGGGGAGAGTAGAACCACACACCATCTGCAAAGGGTATCACTGCTCTGGGAGAAGAGTGGCCAGAGACCAATGACTGAACTAGGAGGTAGCCTCCTAGGAGAGGCAGATACCACCTCCGTTGATAATTGCTCTGGACAGAGGGTCTAGATCATCTGGACCCTGAAAAGACTTTCTTCAAGCCCTTTTCCATTTCCAACCATTGAGACAAATGGCGCAACTCACTGCCATAAGCATCATCGGAAGAATGCAACAGTTCTGCCAAGGAGTCTATGCTTCATTTTATCATTTCAGCTCATCGGGGATCTGAAGTCCTTGACTAAACCAAAGCATTAGAACAGGGATGGTGAACACTCTAGAGGGATCGGTATCTTCACCTTTTGGGAGTCACGGGCAGCTTTGGCAATCTGGTTAAAGCTCATGGATCCCTTCTTAGAATGATGTTTTTACATGCATATAATAAAATATGTAGGATTACATGGGAAACCAATTCTATAGAAGTAAAGTTATCAAAAAATTCACTGACCCTGCTTTAGCACTAATTTTTCCTTTGCCCTGTCGAATGAACAGGGCCTTTCTTATCTTTAGTTTACCTAACTTAGAGACCTTCAGGGAATTCAAAGTCATGGCACCATATGACCAATTCCCCAACCACCTACCCCAGCCCTCCCCAGCACATACAATGTTGATTTCTAGAGCTCTTGGCATGGATAGCCTCCAGGATTACTCACTTGTTGCTGGCCGGTCCAGTTGAAAGCACATCGGCCTGCAGTTTGGGGAAGAATCCTGGCTCATACTTCCCCTGCCCAATTTTCATGTCCAGTAAGTGGGGGTGAATAGCAGTGTGGTCGATTTTTGCCAGTCTCAGCTCAATCGCTTTCTCTGCAGGGGATACAGGAAAGAACAAAAACAAATGGGCGAGGCCCTTCTGAACGTCTGGCCTATCTCAAAAGCTACAGAACAGCAACTTCAGACCTATGTGAAACATGCTAACTCGCTTCATCATAGGCAAGAAGAAAAACTAGAAAGAAAAACCATACCAGAGTCTGACATTCCTTTACAACTATAACTAAACTATCTCTTCCTACTATTAAATGGAAACGTGGATCAGGTGGAGAGGTGTATGGACATTGTGGGTGGGTGCGTATGTATGTCGGGGGGGAGGGGTGTTTATATGTACGGAGGAATATATGTAAGAGGCATATCTGGAGGGTATGTATATAGAGGTTAACTGTATATGAGCTGTGTATGTATGGTCATATGTGCATAATGTGGGGGATTATATGGGTGGGAGTGGGTATATATATGGGAGGGAGGGTGCACCCTATCATTTTATAGATTAGAAGATTGAGGCCCAGAGAGGTTAATGATTTGCCCAGGGTCACACAACTATCAAGTGTCTGCAGAGAGCAGGGCTCTTCTCCAGCCAGCAAGGGCAATTACATATGTGTGGTAGAGCGTGGCCCGGCTGCTCCCACCGGCCAAGCCTCTCCAAAGATCTCAAATATCTAAGGTAGGCGTCAAGTGCCATCCCACTGTTCATCCCCAGCAGCCCAGATAGTTCCAGACACTTTCATATCCTAAATACCATAACCAGACCTGTCTCCATGGCCCGTAGCGACTTCTTTCAAATGGTCTAGACGATGATTTGGTTTGTTCACCTTTTAGCTCAAGTTAAAGACGGTGGATTCAAAGCCTGGCTCTGTCACTTACTATGTGACTTGGAACAAGTCACAGCCTCTCTGGGCCTTGGTTTCTGCCAGACTAGATGACCTCCAAGGCCCTTCTGGATTTACAACCCATGACCCTAGACAGTCATAAGCATGGGGATATTAGCCAGTGTTTTTGATCACTGAACACGGTCTACCAGAAACACCAAGGATGCCTATACAGGACATGAAAAACCCCCAGAGCTGCCAATGAACCAGCCTCAGCAAGGCATTGGGAATCTGAATCCTGACACCTTTCCAAGGCATTATGGTGTCTTGTATTAAAGACAGTAAGTTCACCAAGGCTCAATGGCCGCAGGGCTTTGTTGAGAACTGTCATTTCAATGAAAGGCCTGGAAGCTGAAGGTTGAGGAGAGAGTACTAGAGAAATGCACAAAAGGGGACGTGACAAGTAGGCCAGGTGCCTTCTCAGGAAGCAGACACTAATTTCAACTAAGGCACCAGGAGACTGTGGCAGCCTCGCTGTCCCTGGCCTGCCAGGCACAGCCTCGCTGGCCTGTTACAAGTCAGAGAGATGCAGAAAGGAAGGCTGAGCCAGACAGAGCACCATCTCCTGGGGGAACCTCTCACCTGCTTCATCCACAGTGGTGCACTTCTGGTACATGGATGTTCGCAGAGTCGGTGTCCTCACGTTCAATAACCTTATTTTGTCCACTCGAGCATCAAACACCCTCAGGATAGGGTCTTTGTCATCATCATCATGACACATGATCTTATTGTCAACAAATGATGCAAACATCTGGGTCTCCAGGAATCTTGAGAGGAAGGGCAGGTAGGGCTCAGGCTGGTCTGATAAAAAAGAGGCCTTTGGGACCCACAGAAAAGAGAAATAAGACAAGGAAGAGAGAGACAGAGACAGCACCTTAGCCACGAGCAGCAACAGCAAAATATACCAGGCCATTTTACCCAAGAGGACTGGTGATCCAAGATTTCACTGGGCTTCCCACCCATCAGAGAACAGATTTGCTCCTTTTGGTGTCTGTATCCAACAAACACACATTATACATCACATGTCCCTGACCTTTAAACCAACTGAAAGTTCCTATCTACTTACACATCTGTAACTAGATAAAAAGAGACTATGACAGTTTTTAGCCATCTTGGTCCTAGCCGGCCAGACAATCCAGGGAAACCAGATCTCCCAACTGAACAGTCTATACCAGGAGTGGGGAACCTGTGACCTGGAGGCCACGTGTGGCCCTCTAGGTCTTCAAGTGTGGCCCTTTGACTGAATCCAAACTTCATAGAACAAATCCCCTTAATAAAAGGATTTGTTCTGTAAAACTTGTACTCAGTAAAAGGGTTACACCCGAGGACCTAGAGGGCCACATATGGCCTGAAGGTCGCAGGTTCCTCACCCCGGTCTATACTAGCTTCTCAACAGGAAAGACAGAGGAGGCCACACAGCTACCATGTCAGTTCAGACCCTCATGACCTCTCACCTAGACTACTGTGACAGCCTCCTGGATGATGCCCCTGTCTTGTTTTTCCTGATCTAACTAATTTGTATATTTATATGTGCATGTATGTGCGTATATACACACATATGTATATTTACTTCATGTTTATGCTATCTAGAGAGAGAGATTACATGTATGTGTTATCTCCTTTGTTAGGATATATGCTCACTGAGTAGAGATTGGTTCATTCTCTAGCCTTGTATCCCCAGCACCTAGCAAAGTGCCTGGCACATCATAAGTATTTATAAATGCTTGATTACTCCCCTTCACATCAACTGTAACACCATGGAACAAGATGCTCCCACATGGGGCGCTCCTGCATCCTGCTCTGGCTCTCCTGGCTTTGCTTGTGTTGTCTCCCCCTTTAGACTGCAAGCTTCCTGAGGGCTGGAACTGTCTTTGTTTTTATTCATTGCAGCTCAGCAGCTCTAAGCACAGTGCCTGCCACGTTGTAAGCTAGGCCCTTATTAAACGTTTGTTGGATTGGATTGGATTGATTGATAGGTTAGAATTGCCTATGCCAACTAATGTTTAAATGGACAAGACTTTAAGGTTTAACCAATATATCAGTAAGGCCGTGAATGCTGGCTTCCAGAGCACAGATGCCTTAAAAGAACTACTAAGACTAATGGTACACCTTAGAGTTCCCTCGAGTCAGAGGCAGCCCCCTCCTTTACTAGGCTCCACTGAATGGCCATTCTCAAAGAGACTGCCATGACACCTCTGGAGCACCATCCTCAACGAGGCTACCGCGACACCTGTGTCCGCTGTTAACGCTCACCTTATCAAAGTTCTGCATCTGTTCCCTATTGGTGAACCAAGACTCCTTATCCTGGCTGGGCTGGATGACAAACACTTCATAGTCAGCAAACATCTGGGTAAAGCGGTTGGCAAAGACTTCTCGGATCTGGATGTTCAGCTGGTAAACCCTGAGCTCCTCTTCTTCACACTGAACTTTGAGATCTTTATTGCTGCTGCTCTCTTCACGCATGTCCAGCTGTGGAAAAGAAACAACAGCAAGAAAAGAGGGTTTTTTCCTCCCCTTCCCAAAATGAGAAGAAACTCTCTTCCTGACTCCTGAGAGGAATCGGAGGGTCAGGAGCTGCACTGAGCACCCCCAACATAAGCCAGGAAACCAGGACTTATTAGCGGAAGAAGAAAACAGAGCAGGGATGGATATGGTGATAAATTCTGAGCCTTTAGCAACAATGAGTCTGTTCAGTCCAGTTAATCTCACTCTAATGGCTCACTGGCTCCCAATGGTGAGAGGAAAAAAAAAGGAAATTCTCTGCTACTCAAAGTTGCTGGAAGGCAGGCAGTAACAGTTAAATCAATATCCACTCAAGCTCTGTGTGATGAAAAAGAAAGAGCCCGGGACTTCAGAGTTGGGGGGCCTGGTTTCAAATCCCTGCTGATTACTTTCCGTATATTCTTGGGCAAGTGACGACTTCCCTGGCCTCAGTTTCCTTACCTATTAAAAATGCAGGGGAGGGGAGAGACCCAGACAGCACCTGGGGTGTCCTTCCAGCTCCAGCCCTAAGATCCTATAATCCTGAACTGATTAAGAGAATAATCAAGACAATGACTACAAAAACGTACAGAAAAAGAACCCTAAAAGACAAGAGAACTCGGATCAATGGATACAATGAATTAGCCAGTCTTGACTCCAGAGAGCTTATGAGGAGGAACAGCTCCCTACTACAGGGAGGGAGGGGCTCAGCCACAAGAACAGACTGAGACTTACACTGTCAGACATAATTAATGTACTGGTTTGGTTTGCTAACTGCACTTTCTTGTCATGAGAAGATTCTAATGGGAGAGGAGGGATGTGTATTAGAAAATGATGGGATTAAAATTATTTAAAAAAAAAACACATTTAACCCACATATGCAAAAATAGTTATGGCAGCTCTTTCTGTGGTGGCCAAGAACTGGAAATCGAGGGGACGCCCATCAATTGGGGAATGGCTGAACAAGCTGTGGTATATGAATGTAATGGAATACTATTGTGCTATCAGAAATGATGAGCAAGCGGATTTCTGAGAAACCTGCAAAGACTTATATGAACTGATGCTGAGTGAAGTGAGGAGAACCAGCAGAACACCGTACACAGTAACAGCCACAGTGTTCAAGGACTGATTTTGATGGACTTAGCCCTTTTCAGCAATGCAAGGATCTAAAACAATTCCAAAGGACTCATGATGGAAAGAAAATGCCAGTCACATCCAGAGAAAGAACCATGGAGTCAGAATGCAGAGTGAAGTAGACTATTTTCTTTTTTGCTTTGTTTTGTTTTTTCTTTCTCATGGTTTTTCCCATTCATTATAATTCTTCTATGCAAGCATGACTAATGTGAAAATGCATTTAATAGGAATGTATGTCTAGAGCCTTTATCAGATTGCAAGCCATTTTGGGGAGGGGGAGAAAATTTAAAACTTACGGAAGTGAATGTTGAAAACTAAAAATAAATATATTAATAAATTGGGGAGAAAAAAAAGAAAAGGTGACACATTTAAAAAAAAAGGAAGAACCTGATGTGGGCAGGGTCAGAGGCCAAATTCAAACCCTAGAAGCAATGACATAATCTGTCTCCAGCTGGAAGGGGCCTTAGATCACACCTTATCAAACACCTCGTTTTAAAGATGGAAAAGCTGAGGCTCCAAAGGGAAAGGACTTGCCCAATTTGACTCCTGCCTGTAACCATTAAAAACAAAAATAAGACAACTTCCCAATGGCACTTTAATTCCAAAACACCTTTTGTAAAGTAGAAAAATAAAAAACTCACAAGGTATCAATAAACATTTCCACGGCACAATAAAAATTAAGATCAACAGGTAAGAATTGATTTTTGTCTCAGGCAGGAGCCAAAATCCGTCCCCTTCACCTCAATCCAAACGAAGAAGGAGGCCCGAGCCCAGCCCCCAAGGACAGACACAGAAACTCATAGATGACTTTCCAGGGGCAAACACTGCTGCCCAGAGCACCTGACAGTCCCCAAGCATCCCTGTGGCTGCTTAAAATCATCAACAGTGCTTCAGCCATTCTGATCCCCTTTTATTTTTAATTTATCACTATCACTTCCTAATGACTCCTCCCCTCTGCTCCACTCCTAAACTCTTCCTTGTATAAGTCCAGTCAAGCAAAAATCAAGGGACTGGTTATGACTGAAAATGTATGCCTCCTTCCATACCTTTAGTCCACCACCATCCCTACCAGGAGGAGAGGCTGCCAGCTGCCTTCAACTGGTTCTTGTCAAGCATCTAAAGTGGGAAGAGCCATTGAGGAAAGCCTGAACAAATGATGGGTATATCGCTATCACAGAACACTACTGTGCTGTTAGAAATGATGGAAAGGACCATTTCAGAGAAACCCTGGAAGATTTGCAGGAACTGACACAGGGGGAGGAAGCAGAACCAGGGGTACAATTTATACAATCAACAATAACTCTCAGAGACTTGAAAAGTCTGGTCAACGAAATGACCAACCATATGTGCAGAGCCCCAATGATGAAGCATGTTACCCACCTCCTGGCAGGAAAGGGATGGACTTAAGGCACAAAATGAGATGTCTGTTTTTTTGGACAAAGGCAATGCAAGATCTTGTCTTGCTTGACAATGTATATTTATTACAAAGGTTTGTTTTCTTCCAATGTGGGAAAGAAAGAGGGAGACACAAGAGACTGCGGATAATTGCAAAGATTGTAAAAAGAAGAAAAAGCAGGGCTAGGCACAGCCTTCACCCACACCGAGGCCACAACAAAGGAACAAGCCAGGCTTTTGTCACTGTACCCCCACCCCAAATCTCTCCCTGGGCCACAACACTGGCATCAGGCTCACCTTCTCCAAGCTCACCCCAGTTCTTTGGACCAGGGCTTGCAGCCTGGCAATGGTCTCATTCTCCTTGAGGAGCTCATAGGTGTGCAGAGCGGAGCTGGCAATGTTCCCATTCCGTTTGTCTGAGGCTATGTCACAGGCCCTGAGGCTCTTCAGTTTGGAGGCACTCTCGCTGCAGTGCAGGTTCCCTTCCGGGGGAATTCCAAAGGCCATGAGAATCTCAGAGATCTCTTGAACAAACTCTAGCTTGTTGGGAAACTGAGGCAGGTCCTCAGGCAGCTCAATGAAATGGTTGTCGATATCCACAAAGCAGAGATTGGCCTGTAAATAGGAAGGGGAGGTAAAGGAAAGAGAGAAAGGAGAAGAGGAGAGAAAGAGAAGTCATCACCAGCTGCAGCATTCACACGGAAGAGGGAGGGCTCGAAGAAATGAACAAAAATAACTACACAAATATATACATCTGTGGTGCAGCGAGGTTCCCCTTGCTACAACTCTGTGAAGTGGCTCATGTAAATGGCGGGCTCCCTGCTTCAGAACTGAGGAGACAAGGCTCAGGCTGGTGAGTGGACTGGCCCCCAGGCACACAGCAACAGTACATGAAGTGGTCTGCAAATCTGAAAGTGCTTTAGAGATGTAAGCTGTCATTGCTATTATCATTACTATTACTGCTAGCAGAGCCAAAATTTGGACCCAGGCCTCCTGCCTCCATGCCTAGCTGGGCACTCCGAGAATGAGAGCTCCTTGGGGTCAAAGATGATTTCCTATTTGTCTTTGTAGCCGCTGTGCCTAGCACTTAGCAAACACCCAATACAGGCACACGTTTGGAGCCAGAAGGGACCTCGGAGGCCATTTCATCCACCCCCCTCATTTTATAGTTAAGTGAGCTGAGGCAGCGCGTAGGAGCCCTGCCCGCAGTCACATGGCTGATGTCTGAAGCAGGTCTGGGCCCAAGTCTCCCTGGCTCCAAGGCCAGAGACTTTATAGCCACTATTGATGGACTAAGGAACAAGGGCTCACCCTTCAATAACAAGGGCAGGGAGACCCAGTTTAAGGAAGGACACGCTCAGATTCTACCACCAAGGTCTTGGGGTTGCTGTGGGGACAGATGGGTTAGGGGGGCCAGGAAGTGGCCGGCTGAGTAGCTTGGCTCTGGGGCCAAGCGTTTAGTGATGAAAACCATTCCATCTGCAGCCCAAGGGCCACCAATCACCCTCAATTCTCAGAGGGCCCGGCAGCCAGGGCTTATGGCCATAGATGCACTTGGGATAATTCCATCTGGCCTCTTTTGTTCCCAACTCAGCCAAGGTCGAGCACCACAGAAATGCGGGGGGCCATCTCAGGCACTGGGGAAGGTGGTGGTCAGATTGGCTGCAGGCCCAAAACAACTCAGTGTCTGAACAACAAACTTTTGCCTTCTAATGCATAACAAACTTGTGGCAAAATAAAACCAACTGTTGGTTTAAATTGTCCCTTATTCCTGCAGGGCCAGTAAGAGCCAAGATAGTGGAGAAGACTCACATGCCCAAGGACACTTAGAAAGGCAGGACACTCTCATCACGCAGGGCATCTACCAGCCCAGACTCCACGCACAAAACAACCCTCAGACCACATCTCCAAGAAAGAGTCTCTGTACAAGCTGGCACTGAGAAGGAACTTTTAAACATAAAAGATTCAGTTTGCAGACTAAAGAAGAGGAGACTTTCGACTTCCCATATAGAAATTCACTGGGCAGAGCTAAGCCACATGTGAACTTTGTGGGTTTAGGGAAGGCCCTAAGAGAATTCCCGGAGCTAACATAATCAGCTAGATCTATCCACTGTTCAACACCAGGAGTGAATGGTAGAGGGGATGAGTGGGGTCCACCCTCCCCTTTAGGATTCGGTAGTTTCTAAATGGTTTGATGGGCC
>CM053623.1:420914212-420964900 GCA_028646595.1 Phalanger gymnotis
ATTCCTTCTAGCACACCACGCGGCCTTCCAGAAGAGGTTGTAGTGGCATGCTCATTGCCCTCTCCAACTTCCACTGTTGAGCTCATCATCCTTGTCTTTGTAAGTCTCGGGCTGAACAGTGTCTCTGATATTTGTCAGATTCCAGAGCACTTGCTTACAACCCCAACAGAAGGTTCTTGCCCTAAAAGGCAGGAAAACTCACCTAGAAAGTTTAAAGCCCCTCACGTCCACCCAGGTTAGTCACCATCCACACCAACGTCCAAGCCACGGAAACTGCAGTCTTCAAATAAGAAGAAGCATGACAAGACTATTCACAGTCACGAGCCCCTCCAGAGCCAGCCAGCCCCGAGATCCAGGGACAAGGAGGATCAGGGCTCTAAACATCTCCTGTCAGTACAGCGCTCTGCCAATGGCAGGTGCTCCTTGAACCTGCCCTGGCTACAGGACCTTTGAGGTAGCCAACACCTTTGAGGACGTAATTCTAACCCAATGGCCCTTGAATATTGCTTAATTACAAGCAATGCCATACCAGCACACAAAGAAGCTACAAGTGTGGACGTAAATGCATGAGCTGAGAGTTTCACTTTTGGCTTACTCAGATATACATAGGAATAATCGAAGCCTGCTGAAAATGACCCACCCGGAAGGACACAAAGCCACCAGCTTTCTACTTTGGGATTGGCAGGGTAGGAAATCACAGAAGGCTCAAAGAGCCCATTTCTTCAAAAGGAAACACACGAGGCAGCTAAAAATAGAGTGTATTCACTCAATAATAGCGAGTTGGCTTCTCCCCTGCTGCTCCGAACCAAATATAGAAGGACAACTTGAAAGAATTTCATAAACTACAAGCACTGGATACACATACTGCCGATGCCCTTGGACACAAGCAGATGGGATGGGGAGATGGCTACAGAGCCCTGATCTATCTAGGCAGGACCACAGGCCACAACTCAGAGAGCTTGCCTTGGGGATGCGAGCAAGGGGAATCTTGAGGAGGGGGCGATGGGAAGGGCAAGGGAAGAGGCAAGAAGAGACGGCAGACTAAGTGACAGGAGAGGAGAAAAACTGCTCTTCAGCGGTGACTGAGGAGAAGGGGGAAGGGAGGATGGAGAGGGGAGACAGATATGGGGAATTAAAGCATCACTGAGACAAAAGGGAGAAAGAAGAGATGAACCAAGGGGGAACAGGGGAGGGAAAGGACAGAGACAGCGGTTCAAAGTGCAGAGGGAGGATCACTGTTCAACAGGTTACTGGTTGGGGAAGGGACAGAAGAGTGGAAGGAAGGAGGGAAGACAGAGAGGAGGAAGAAAGGGGGAGAGGGAGGATTCAGCAGTTTACTAATAGGGAAAGGAGGAACAGAAGATGAAGAACTGAGGGGAACAGGAGAGGAAGGGGAAGAGAAGGAAAAAGAAAAGAGGAAGCTAGAGAGGGAGTAGAGAGGACTACAATTGGGCAGCGTACGGAGGGGAAGCGGGATCACTATTTAGCAGATCGCTGAGCTCACCAAACAAAGAAAAATGAAAATCCAACTTTGTGAATGTGAAACCTCCGCTCTCTACTCTCCAGAAACAGTCAGGGTCTAGGGCAGCTTGGGGCTCAACCACTCACTCCAGCAAAGAGTGTTAAGAGATGAGATGCATCCCTTGGGCTGAGAAAAAAAAAATAGCTTACCCCTGACCCCCATCACCCCGAGGCTCAAACAGGCCCTCCTCAGTTTGCGTCAGCTTCTCCTCTGATAGCAAGCCTGCCTCATTCTCTCCAAACTCCAGGAGGTTGGAGAAGAGAAGAGAGAAGGGCTGGCTCAGTTTTTCAGTGGAAGTGACCACGTGGCCTTCAGATCTCGCAAAGAGTCTGGCTTGCTTCCTGCAAAAGGCCCCACTGCCTGCTCCGGGCCCCGTACACTGACCTACTGCCAAGCCACAGCTCATCAGGGACGGGACAGAGGCTTGGCAAGCAAGGCGTGCCTGAAACAGACATTCAAGTGGTTGTTTTTGAAAAGGGGGGAGAAGGATCTCAGAGGGGAAGAAGTGACCCTTCTCCACCCTCCCTTAACAGTGGCGAGGTTTCCTGCTTCCTAGACTCAAATAACCATCCCTCATAGAGAACCATGAGACAATGGACGGCTCACAAAAGCAGGCCAGGCTTCTGGATCCACTGGACTCATGAGTTTCTATCCAAAGAAACAAAGGCCTTTTGAGAAGCTCTTAGTGGCCCAGAGGATGGCAGCCACTGATGAATTCTGATTTGGGTTGGGTATACCACTGGAGCTTCCCTTCCCCCTTCTTTCTCAAGGGCTATGCCCTCTACACGGGCCTCCTGCAGGGCCCACCCTTGGCATCAATGCCCAACCCCTTAGCCTGATTCCACTATCCCCAAAGTCCCACTAGCAGGGCCACCTTAGACAAATCACTTAGCCTCTTTAGAACTCAATTTCCTTGTTTATAAAATAAGGGGATAGACTTGATGACAGAACTGGAAAGAGTATCGGAAGTCACTAGAGCAAGCTCTGCATTCATGGACAAAGCAATGGAGGCCCCAAGAAGTAATAAGGGGAGGAATCAGGAGCCAAACCTGTGTCTCCTGACTCTATCATTCTGCACTGCCTTTACATGATCTCAATGCGTCCCTTCTGGTTCACACATCCTATGGTTCTATGTGTGTAGGGGAGGGAAAACAATCAGGGAGGTGGAGGCAAAAGCCTTCCCTTAGGACAGATAATCCCTCTGCCCCAGCCAAGGGTAGAGGCTGGCAAGGACAAAGATGGTACCCGGGAGGGTTGGAACCCAGGAGTGTAGTGTATAAGGAAAGACAAAAGCAATAATGAGGGTCACAACATGAGATCATCAAGAAAGCTTCCAGGCACACAATGCTTAGGCCCATCACATCACTCTCTGTTTACCTACAGCTGCTCAGCCAGTGATGCAATGACTGTGCTGGCCATCATCACAGTAAGTCAGGCACACCTCTAGACTGCTTCTGCATCTGGGGAAGGGGAGCTGGGTCCCTGAGAGCCAACAAGCCCTGAGCCAGGTCCCACAGCAGGCTGAAAACAGCTGACCCCAGCAAGCACAAAGCCCACCTGTGGAAAGGACACTGGGTTTGGAGTCAGAAGACTTGGGTTCAAGTGTCGGCTGCATGCCTTCCTACAGTCACGCGCCCTAGTGGCCACTTCACCTCCGAGATCACGGCTTCTCCTTATCCCTAAAAGGAGGGGATTGTGGTGGGTGGCCTCCAAATTCCTTCCGGTTGTCATTCCAGGCTTCCCAAGGCCTTTGGCTTTCAGTTTAGGGTTTACAAGACTCTGATCAGGGGACCAGCAGGACTCATTTTACATTACTGGTGTCTTTTCAAACAGCTAGGCTTTCTCTAGTCCTTGCCAGGTTCACTTCCTGCCTCAAAGCAAAGAAAGAGCATGCGAATGAGTGTGCGTTCGCTCTCTCTCTCTCGCTCTCTCTCTCGCTCTCTCTCTCTCTTTCTCTTCTCCCTCCCTCTCCTTCTTCCTTCCCCCCTTTCTCTCCATCTCACATTCTCTCTCTCCCCCCCTCATTTCTTCCTTCTTTCCTCCCTCCCTCATTCCCTCCCTCTCCTTTTTTCCCTCCTTTCTCTCTCCCTCCCTCCCTCTCCCTTTTTCTCTCTTTCCCTCCTTCATTCCCTCCCCCCCTTCCTCCCTCCCTCCCTCATTCCCTTCTTCTTGCTGTCTGGTCCCGCTTCACCCAGCACAGACTCCTCCAGATGTAGATAAGAAAAGGGAGGCGAGAAAAGAGAAGCTGCATGGACAGACATGTTGGTACCTAAGATTAAAGGGGAGGAAAAGAGAGCACACAGAGAGAAGCATTTCTCTGCAATTAAGGCATCACAAGGGTGGGCTAATTATCAGGGATGCTCATCAAGGATGCTGACGACATCCGCTTCTATCCAGATCCTCAGCCTCAGGCTGGCAACACAATCCAAATGCTTTCCCTCTTTGCTATTCCTTTCCTCACTTCAGGCTTCTTGTTCCTGAGCAGCACCCGGAGAATTCCCAATTGTTTCTAGTGGGGAGGGGAAAGGGCCGCCCCGGAGGCAGGCCCTGCTCCAACACAAGCTGGCTTTGGCAAAAGCATCACATATCACAGTGCTGTCCTCACTCCCTACATATCAGCACAGGAGGGCGGGCAAGGAACAAACAGCAGCTGCTCTGGGCTCCCGGCACACAGCACAGCGCCAGGCACACAAGGTGTGTTTAAAAATGCTTCGCGAATGAGAATCAGCCATCATGATGACAATGGATATTTCTACAGTCGTCACTGTCATCATAGTCATAGCTAACCTGTATACAGCACTTCAGAGTTTGCAAAGCACTTTACACAACTAACCTCACTGGTTTTGATCTCCCCCACAGGCATTATAATTAGCCCCTATTTTACAGATAAGGAAACTGAGGAAGTGACTTGCCCATTCACACCAGTCCTACTTCCCCATAACAGGCTTCAAATTCAGGTCCTTCTGTGTCCAAGTGCCACATGCTATTAACTACATCATCATCATCACAACATTAATTTAGCACTTTAAGGTTTACGAATTGCTTTATGAATCTTATCTCATTTAATCCTCACAACAGCCCCCTTAGGAGGAGGGAACTATGAACATCATTTCCCCCTTTTACAGATAAAAGAACTGAGGCTCAAGCAGGTCCAGTGACCTGGCCATGGTAACCCAGCCAATATGTGCCAGGTCTCTCCTGACTGGCACCGCTTTCCAAGACTTGCTGCCTTTCTTGGAGCAGAAACAGACCAAGATTCTCCTCCCCAACCCCAGCCACAAACCAAAATTCCTAAAAGGCAGCAGGCCATGTAACTCCAAGGACATAAAACTGTTTCCAACCCAACCTCTAATTCTGCCTCCTGCTACAAAGAGACCAAGACAGTGGGGCAAGGCTGGGTCCCAAGACAGGAGGGCAAGCTGCCATCTCAAATCAGGCATATCAATAGTACTGGATGTCTCCAAACGGTGACACTGGTGTCCAGTGACATGGCAGCCAGTCGCTATCAGGCATCTATCTCAGGGTTCTCCCACTCCCCCCAAGGTGACCCCCACCTTTTCCCTCTTACCTCTTGAGGCAACTCCAGTTTGGAACGATCATCCAGGCCATTGGAATGCAAGCCCATCAGGTATGGAACAGGAGCATCTAAGAAGTGCAGGAGAGAGGCGGGGAGAATGGGGACATAGACGTGCTGCCACTGGAAGGGAAACATGAGCGCCGTGATGGTCTCTGCCACAGTCATCAGTCTCTGGTAATCTGAGCCAAAAAACACACACACACAAACCACACCATCAAAAGAGCGGAACCTTCCTTCCCAAGGTACTGAACGGAGCCCTTCCACTAACACCTTCCTAAGATCAAAAGCAACCAGAATCAAGGTTGAAAATTCTGCCCCCAGCCCTTTGAATCAACAAAGATTTAATAGCCCAACTGTGTGTGTACAAGGCCTGTGAGGTGAACAACACACAGAGATGAATAACTCAAAGTCCTGGACCCCAAAGAGCTTACAGTCTAGCTGAACAGGAGACAAGGAATGTACATCAGCGACATGAAGCCAAAGTGCTTGGAGAGACCCAAGGAGGGCAATCACAAGCAACTGGTCAAGTCAAAGAAGGCTTTACAGAAGTGGTGGCCCTTGGCAGGTGGGCAGGACATTAACAGAGAGAAAAAGGAGTAGAGTTGTGGGAAGACATTTCAGGCATAGGAAACAGTGTTAGCAAAGGCACGAAGGAGGAAAAGAGAGGGGCAAGATCGAGGAACAAAGGCAAATCCAAG
This sequence comes from Phalanger gymnotis, assembly GCA_028646595.1. Taxonomy (NCBI): domain Eukaryota; kingdom Metazoa; phylum Chordata; class Mammalia; order Diprotodontia; family Phalangeridae; genus Phalanger; species Phalanger gymnotis. Next base: position 420,920,010 of record CM053623.1, read on the forward strand.
TGAATTAAATGAAGAGGTGAGCTGGGTACCACAAGGCAAGCAAAGCAAAGTGAAAGGGGATGTTGGCTTCAGGACAGATGATGTAGACGTCCTTCCACTCCAGAGAGAGGTTAGGGAACTCTGGAGGCTGAATGCTGTATGTGCTGCCCAAGCCACTATTGCAATTGGTTCTGCTTAGTTTTGTTTTGTTTTTAAATGACAAGGGAAGTAGCTACTGCGGGAAGATATACTGGAGAAGGTGGAAAAGAAAAGTCAATACCTAGAGTAGAACTGAAATGCTGCAAAAACTAGCATGGCCCCAGCATAAAGACAATATTTAAATTCATGAAATAGTCCATACTTTAAAAAAAAAAGGAAAGGGAGTCATTGAGACATTCTAAAAACACACAGAAGAGTACAAAAGTCAGTTCAGAATATTAGACAAGGAGGACAATGACAGTACTACCAGGTTAAACTTTATATATGTAATACAGATACACACACATATATATTTTTGAAGCTGTATGCAATTAAAATACTTTCTTTTCTGTACATATTGAAACGTTCATGTTGGTTGAAGTTTATCAAACTGATAATTAAAAAATAAAAAGTTTTAAGAAGAAGCCATTAATAAAACTTTTTAAAAAACAAGGCTCTTCACTTTTTTTGCATCATAGACCCCCCTGGCAATCTGGTGAAGCCCATGAACCCATCCTCAGAATAATTTTTTTTAATGCTTAAACAAAGGATTAGAAAGGATACTGATCGCACCGAAGTACAGTTATCAAAACATTACAAAAAGAAGTTCACAGACTATGGTAAGAATTCCTTTTTTAACTTGGGGTTAATACATACCCTTTAGATTTTGGAGGGTCTTGAACGTCAAGCTAAGAAGACACTACTATATTTAGTAAATTATGGAGGACCTTGAATGCCAAGCTAAGGAGACACTATTCTATTTGGGAGGCAATTTTGAGCAAACCGCTAAAGGCTTCTGAGCATGGAGTGACATGGTCACTTGTGGATTACCATGGGAAGATTCCTTGGGCAGCAGCATAAAGATCTGGGATTACTGTGAAATGAAAGTTGAGATCTATACACAAATAGAAGTTTCTCCTAGGATCGGGAGAGCAAACATGGAAGCACAGTTTAAATAAATAAATAGTCCTGGAACATCTAACTCCTCAAGTGCTATCAAAATGCCCAGCAAAGTCCTCCACAAAGGGAGCAGGGAATGACTAGGAAGACAGGCTCTTCTCATAATGGGAATACAGAGGGCTGACGAGGCTCCCACACACTCAGCTCCTACAAGGCAAGCCTGGCTACTGCTCAGGCACCAAACACAGAAAGTCTGTCTCTGTTCCAGTATCCATGATGTGCTCAGAAGAAACTCGTCTACTCCCCCCAACCGCTTCCAACCAGTGCAACTCATGATAGCCAAGTCCTTTCTGCAGTTGAAGACCTAGAGAGCCACGTGTGTGGCCTCAGGGCCACAGGTTCCTCACCCCTGTACCAGACTATAACAAGCTTTGAATGCCAGGCAAAGGAGTCTGAATAATGTACACAGCTAGTGACGGAGAGCCACTGAAGATTCGCCAGTGAAAGAAAACTGATGGGACAGGAGGGCAAGGAAAGGCACACTCTTCCATTCATCAAAGGCCTGCTGTGGGCTATGCTGGGGTGTGAGCCGCAGTCTACGTCATCTTTCATTTCACCTAGATGGGTCAAATTCATCCACAAGGATTCTTTTAGCCCAGATTCCTCACTTGTCTCCTTACAGAAACTAAACCTAGTCTCCATCTGTGCCAAATCTAATTCTTTCTCTCTTCTTGTCCCTTCGAGGAGAAGGCATGCCAATTAATAGCTATCTCAAAAATCTTAGTCATCTTAGGAATTTTCTTTTTTTGACTCTAAGATGAAGATGAATCAAAGAGAATTTTAAAAGCGTGGGAGGGTGAATGGGGGAGGAAGAGATCCTTCGACTGACATTTACAGCCAAATGCACAGTCATACTACACCCCAGCACTGGCTCACAAATGCAGAGTTCGGAAAAATCTCTGGTGAAAAATCCCCCTCTCCTGGCAGGCGTGCACACCCAGGCACGCACTGTACAAAATGCCAGCCCTCCATGTGGGGTGCTAAGCCGCACAAGCAGGAAGACCAGAGAGACCTTCCTTCACCCTCCTGCACTAGAAAGAACACCAGGCTTAGAGGCAGAAACATCTTTGTTGTGACACTCATAAGCTATGTGACCCCGAGACAAGGCCTATTACTGCTCTGAGTCTAAGTTTCCTCATCTGCAAAATGGGGATAACACGGGTATCACTCTTCCTTCACAAGAATATGCTTTGTAAGCCTGCCTTGCAGAAATGTGCAGGACCCTGAGGGATCCAAATGATGTTTCTGGCTCTTCTCCTTGGCCCATAAATGAACACCCCAAAAAGGGCTGACGTGACTAACAAGCTTGTTTGCTGCTACAGAAGCCATCTGAGACTGAGGATGACTCTGCCTTTATTTCTCTTTTGCCCAAGGTTTGCAAGGTGATCTTCAGCAGGCCCTCTGAGGCACAGGTGACAGAAACTGAATGGGGTGGGAGGGTGTTTCCAAAAGCACCTACCACCTCACCAAGAGAACCAAAAAGCAGGCCAAGAGCCCCAAAGGAGAGCCATTTCCTCTGCTCTAGAAAAAAAAAGCCTATTTTTTTTGGAGGGGGGGAGGCACAGCAATTGGGGTTAAGTGACTTGCCCAAGGTCACGCAGCTAGTAAGTATCAACTGTCTGAGGCCACATTTGAACTCGGGTCCTCCTGACTCCAGGGCCGACGCTCTATTCACTGTGCCTCCTAGCTGCCCCAAAACAGCCTATTTTTGCACAGCTCAGAGACCTAGGTTTGGGGTTTGCCCCCTCCTCCCGAGGAGAACGCTGGGCTCTAGAGCTCAGGCTGTAGCTTCTCAGACCAAGAAAGGTGTTTCCCTCAGGCAAAAACACAGCCTAGAAGCACTTCCTTCAACGAGTTGTTGGAACTGCAAGCACTGATAGGAGTCAGGAAGAGATGGGGAGGAGCCTTGGGATACAGGGAGAGTTCACAGGGGGCCCGAATAAGACTCGGGTAAATGATTTGTCTTTTGGGTCCATCCATGCTAGACAACTTAGTCTCCAAGACTTTCAAGTTGGCGCTGGAGGTTTATCTGCTCCCCCCAATAAAAAACAAAAAGGCAGACATAGCAACAACGATAACAAAACCATTCTTAGAAAGGTGATCTAACGGGCCGCTTCATGCTTCAGCTCATCCAGCCCTGAGGCCTGACCTAGGTCATGCACCTGACAGTAATCCTCCTGAGCTATCAGCATCAACGCTGTGCCATCCTCAAGGGCAGGGCTATGGAGCCCACACTGACAAGCCCAGAGCACGCCACCTGCGCAGAGACAGGCTCCCATAGCCAAAAAGTGAAAACAACCAAGACGCTGCAGCTGAAGGTCATCTGCAACCCAGGCAATTCAACCAATCAAATTCAGCTCCTGGCAACAGGCTGGGTTTGCCCACACGGCTCTCATAATGTTATAATGAGCAATTACTTCTGACAAACGGAGGCAGAGAAACGTTGGCATCCCAACCAACCCCACCTTCGTAGCCTGGGGGCGGGGAAGGGAAGATCGGCATGTTTTTATTTCTTTAAATAATTTACCCATGGGCAGAAAGACACAGGTACACAAAGTAGTTGTCTCCATATGCAAACTGCAACTAGGACCCTGGTCTAAAACCTAACTCTAAAGAGCCATCATGCTGTTTGACTAGATATGTCTCAGAAAGACCCCCACATGCCCAAATTACCAGACGTGATTTCATCTTTTTTATCTGTCATTTCAACAGTATGAAGACTCCCTCCACTAACATGCATTACAGCCTTCCTGTCCATGGTCTCCATAAATAACCACGTACTAAGCCACATATCAATTCAGCGGATCCATGCTAGACCTGGAGTCAGGATGATCCGAGTTCAAATCTTGCCACAGACACTTAGTAACTGACACAAGTCGCTTCTCTTGGCCTCAGCTATCCTCCTCCTTAAACTAGGGGTAATAATAGCCTCTATCTGACAGGGCTGTCGTGAGGCCCAAATGAGGTAGTTACACATGGGAAGAAAGAATTCTGCAAACACCATATAAATATGGGTTGTCTTAGTGTCCATCATCTCCTGGAGGCTGGTGCTATGGTGATGAGCCTCCCCGCCCTCAAACACATACACGAAGCACCTCCGACTTGGCAGGACCCTACCGGCCCAGCCTGCGAGAACCCAGGGTCATCCTCGGCCCCACCAGAAGTCACAGGAGAAGTCTCCACCGCAGCAGCGACATGACATACACAGTAACCTACACAAGCCACGTAAACAGAGGGAGACATAGTGAGGCACAATGGATCGAATGAGGGGCCTGGAGCCTGGGAGACCCCAGTTCAAAACCTGCACAATTCCACAGAGCTTTTAGGATCACAAAGCACTTTTCCTCCTTTGTTCTCTAAGAAGACCAATGACATCATTGGCCTTAATCACTAAATGGATGTTGCCTCAGTCAAAGCGAGACCTGGGAAAGACCATAGCTTAAAAGGGCCAAGGTCTCCCACTGCATCCAGGCCCATCTGCAGTCGTCCTGATCTATATCCTGCCACTGGACCCAAATGGCTCTGGAGGAGAGAGTGAGGCTGGTCATTCTGCACAGCCCTCCCTCACTTGAATCCAATTCACTTGCAAGTCCTGGCATCACCTCCCTGGCATCACGGTCCTTTTGATCCTCTTAGAGAGCTGGAATTTAGGATCACAAACCTTTGTGGACTGAGAAAGACCTCAGAGCCCCTCTAAGCTAATTCCCTCTTTATACACATGGAGAAAGTGAAGGCCGAATGATGTCCGTAATCACTACTGCTAGGGACTGCAAAAACCACCTGGTGGGAAACAAGAGAAGGGACCTTGCACAGAGAAGCACTGACTTACGCTGTGAATAGAGCAGGATTTGAAACTCCAACAGGGCACAAGTGAAAAGCTGGAGAACATTCTCCACCCCAAGCAGTTCAAAGACCTCCCTGACGGGGAAGTCAAACAGCGGCAGCTCGCTGGTGCTCGGTCTCTGGCAGATAATGGGTCCGTAGACCCCTGAGAACTTCAGGGACCTGCCTGGTGGGGGGAGGGGCACCTCATAGAGAATGTTATAGATGTAACTCTCAGGGGGCAGGGGTGGGGGCTGGGGTGAGGTGACCGCCTGGTGAAGCTGCTCCAGGGCCCGCCTGCACGCCTTCATGAAGGACATGGGCGCGATGAGGCAGATGCACTTGGAGACGTAGAGAGTGTCCCGGCTGATGTCGTATGAGTTAAAGCGCTGGAGCTTGGAGCCAGGGGCACTGTCACAGCAGTCTTCGGGCCTGCCGCCGCCACCTCCCTCTCTGCCATTGGCAGATGGGGTGCGCAGCACATCGTACTCCGCGTTGTGCATGTGATACAGAGTCTGCATGGCACTGCAGATCTGTTTGCTGGTCACCTCTTCATAAAAGGTGAGGGCGAACCCAAATGTCCGGGAGCCGTCCTCTCGCGTAATGATGAAAGCATGAAACTGGGGGCTCCTGGGGTCAGCCTGAGTCTTGAACGCCAGCCCTTTGGGCATACACAACTGCAAAAGAGAAAACGAGAGATGAGCAGAGAAAAAGCTGCTTCGGAACAACAGCAGCACTGCCTTCCAAACCGCTACGGTCACATACTTACGCTGTGCTCAGCACACCGGAGAGAGGAAGTGGAACTATTAGGTAACCTTGGTGATTAAGTTCAGAAAGGGAAACTCAAAAGGGTTAACTAAAGCCACAAAACCTTTGCCCCCACCCCACATGGCCATGCCAGCCCTGGCCTCTGTGCTCAACAGCACACTTCCATCGGTCATTCTTTGCAACTGCTCCACCTTACTTTCTCCTGGGGCTTCTTTGGCACTTACTACCTACCTTGGACAAATAATTTCTCACTCCCTTAGTTTATAAAGAAAAATACTCTGTAAGCCTTAAATCAGTGTAAAAATGGGAATGACAATGATTATTATGGTTGGAAATCATGAAGTTAGAATAAGAGTGTACTCCAAGACAATTATCTGTAAGACTGACAGGCTTGATCATAGAGCTTTGGGGGCTTTACGTAAAGTCTCATAACCCTGATGCATGGGTGCCCTTGGTTGTGGGTTTATTATGTTAACAAACATTTATTAGGCATCACCTGTGCGCAAGACTGGATGCTTGGCCCTGGAGGACAAAGAAGATGGCAGGGAGAAGTGAGGAGAAGATGAGACATGTTTATAAATAACACACAACGAATGTAGTAAGAGCAAAGAAGAAATCTGGACAAAGGGCACTAGGAAATGGGAGAACGGCTCCTGCCGTTTGTCCTTCATTTTCAAAGGGAGGGGATGCCGTGACATGTGATTAAGTTGGATTTAAGTGAGGAAGGGCTGTGCAGAGTCACCAGCCTCATGTTCTCCTCCAGAGCCACCTGGGTCTGGGGCCAGATATGGATCAAGGTGACTAGAGATGGCCCGGGACAAGGATGGGGCAGCTAGGTTATGCAGTGCACGGAGCACTAGTCCTGTTCAAATCTGGCCTCAGACACTTGACACGTTATCTGTGTGATCTTGTCACTTCACCTCAACTGCCTCACAAAAAAAAAAAAAAAAGAATCTTTGAAGGAGCTGACGAGTAGAGGAGCGGCAATATCAATCAGGTCAAATATTTTTAAAAATCCTTATCGTCATCTGAACAGAGTGCCTTTAGGCCCTGATTTATAAAGGTTTTAGAAACCAAGGCTGCACTCTTCTCGGGTCGCCCCAAAGAAGGTAGCCACTGTTTTCAAAATAATCTGCACGGACTCCCATTCTTAGCATCGCTCTACATTCCAGCTGTGTCCTGGCTGTGGAAGAGTCACAGGCTGTACTTTCTGGCCCCAGCTTCTTCACCTCCAACCTTCCTTCCACTCTCAGCTCGGAAAGCGCAAATAAACGGATGAAGTAAAACAAATGCAGAGCCCATTATAACCGGGCTTTTATTCTATGTCTGCTTAAGCATAAATCCAGAGAGTGAAAATCTAATATGAAATGGTTAGACAATAATGTGAGTCTTGGGGCTGTTCTTAAGTCAGTAAAAGCACCCACTATTTGCTTTAAAAAAAAGGAGAACAGCCACACAAGGCATGACGCACAGACACAATGGAATACTACCGGGTTGTAGGAAACAACAAACAGGGGGGACATAGGGAAGCATGGAAAGATTTACATGAACTGATGCAGAGGGCAGGAAGCGGAGCCAGGAAAGTGTACACAGCAACAATGTAAATGCAAAGAGCAATCACAAAACAGTGACAAATAACAAGCTCGACCTAAGAAGGAGACGGGAGAAGATTCCTTTCTGGTTCCCTTTCCAGAGGTGGTGGTCCACAGGTAAGGAACACTTATATAAAACTAGATTTTTTTGATCAATGCACTGGTAAGTTTTAATGATTTCCTCTTATTCCTCCTATTTCTTTTTTTTCTTTTTCTTTGTTACGAGGAGACGGCTATGGGGTGGGGAGGAATGGGAGAGACGCGAGGAAAACACAGGTGATGGAAAAACAAAAGTTATCCATAAAAATCAATTTTTTTAAAAAGAAATATGAGGAGAGGAGCTCACCTTGGTCTGGGAGGATCAACAAAGGCCTCATGGAGGGAGCAGCATTGAAGCTCTGTGTATCTGTGTATACACGCGCGAGCACAAATGTGCGAATGTACTTAGCATATGTGCATAATTGCTGAACAAAGAGTCTAGAGGAGCACATCCCTGGATACACGGCCCTTGGAAGACTGCTAAACCCAAGTCTCTGCAGAGAGAACCAGAAACGTTCCCCTACTAGGGGACTGGCTTGCCAGTCATCCATATGTATCTCAGATATGTGTTGTGAGAGATGCCCCAGGCCCTGGGGGTGTCTCTGGCAAGCCAAGACGCTCTCAAGGCCCACAGATTCAGCCTCAGGCTGCATGGCCTGAAGCATCTTTTATGATGTCATCTTGCAAACTGAGATGCTGCTTTAAAAAGAACAAAAAACTGGGCCCTCCCCCCAGCTCTCCTGACCCAAACCCAAAGACCTAGGCTCTGGGAGCCCAAACCACATTTTGTACACCGTGCAGCCTGTAACCTACACATGGCTGAATGTCTGACGTCATTCCCTATGGTCTCCAGAGCGTGTCCTGATCCTCAGCCACATGCTAACACCACACACCCTGGGCATCCTCATAAACTCAGCCTCCCTTTCATTAAACACATCTGTCTTCTGTGGGGCTTGCTTCGTATCACCTCAGGCTTCCCCATCTCTCTGTCTGCCAACAGCAGCATATAAATCCCCCTAAGCAGGCAGCAATGAGAATATGTCTCTCCTGCGGAGGGGGCCCCACTGAACTTATCCCCAAACAGTCATGGCTCCAGTGGAGCAACGTGTGAGGGAGGGCGCCAGGAAACCCTATCTCCTTCCTCCTCCCCCTTCAGAGGCCGGCAGAATATCTGTCTCCCTCAGAAGCTAGAAAATGCTGCAAACAGATCACATGAGGGGACAAGATGACATTCTCACACAGCCTTTGGAAGGGAGCAGTCAGCCAGACGTAGAAACGAGGGCGAGAGACAAAAAGAAGTGACAGCCGAACCAGAACGGGGCTGGGGCGATCCTGCTGTCTGCGCCCTGATTTTTTTTAAATTGTTGGGTTAATTTTGTATAAAGCAAAAAGATAACAGACTGGGGAAGAGGAAAACACTTCTCTCCCTTCTCTAAGAAAGGGACCTCGGGTGACTAATGAGCATCCAGACTTGATGGCAGACTCCTCCCCTTTTCAACTCCACAAGATGACAATTATGAGACTTCTCTAGACACAGCACAGGCTGCTCTGGAAAACAGAATGCCCTGAATTATCCTCTGTCCCCAAAAGCCTAGAACTTGGCCATCCAAAGAACTCCGTGCGCTCTGGACAGATAGGACATTGATATACAGGAAAGAGCCCTGACTAGGAGTCCTAGGCCTTCAGGCTGGATCCTGCATCAGCTGTCTATTAGTTGTATAATCTGGGGCAGATGAACAGACACGTCTGAGCCTTGGTGTCCTCGACTGTGAAACAAAGGTTATAATCTCTTGCGCTATCGACCTCATGGGGCTATTTGATGAACCAGAGTCATGGTATAGCTGAAGGGGGTCTGCAGTTCAAACTCTCAGAGAGCAACAACAAAGAACTGAGAGGATGATAGGCTTGCCCAGGGTCACACAACCAGAATGTTTCAGAACGCTCCATCAATTAGGCCATGCTTATTCAACATTTGATGGTGGTATTACATATCAGCCTTGCAAAGTCATCCAGAGTGTTGATAAGGCTAAGATTTCCATTTTATCTGCTCAGTGACACACAAGATAAGGAGAAGGGGAGAAAAATCCCCACGTGATCTTAGGTTCACCTGATCCAGTCAGAAAACGTTATCCTGGAGAAGACTTAGGAACAGTCATGATCCCACCTCCAAACATTAGAAGAGCCATCATTTGGAGGAGGATTGGATGATTTTTGGTTAGCCCAGAAAACAGCGCTAAGAGAAACAGTTTGTATAAAGCAGGAGTTTTGGACCTCAGGTCTATGACCTTTAAAAAAAATGGGCTTTTTTGGAAGTGAATTTCAGTATCATTGGTTTCTTTTGTAATCACAGGTATTTTGTTTCATGCATTTAAAAACATGATTCTGGAGAGTTGACAGATTTCACTAGACTGCCCCATGGATCCAGAACACAAAAAGCAAAAAACAAAACAACAACAACGAAAAAAACCCTGGTATAAATAAAAGGCTTATTTCAGCTCAATAGAGGGGCCTCTCCTCTAGTCTGCGAGATCCACTAGAGCAGGTACTGGGTCTTCTCTAAATTCTGCATCTCCCCCAGGGAGGTCTAACACACAGCAGGCATTTGTGGAATATCACTGTGACAAACAGGCATATCTAAGTTGTCATTTGGTGTGAAGCACTGCCTCCACTAATGTATGGAGCACTCTGTTGTCTGTGGTCATGAAAGGGAATGAGACTTGCTCAAGGTCATACAGCCAGTAGGTATCACTGAGGCAAGACTTGAACCCAGATCTTCTTGCTCCAGGGCCAAGCTACCTCTCAAAGCACTGCAACTGTCTGCAGAATGTATCTGTCGCTGTGTGTCAACCATCAGCAGATGTGGTCTGTGGTCAAAACAACCCAGGGGCCCTGGACAGCTTGGGTCACTCCTCCTCCTCCTCCAATTACTAAAACAAGATCAGCTTTCACCGCCTCTGAGCAGAATCCCCACAGCTCTCCACACTTGGTACTCACCATTCCCACTGCATCTTGGTCAAAAGGATTCCACTCTACATTCTCAGGGTATCGGGCAAGAACTTTAGATTTGAATGTGCGTCTCAGGGGTGTCTGCTCAAAATTTTCTCCTGGAGGAAAAAGAAAAAAAAAAGGATGGTGAAAATGTTTTGAGGAATTCACACAGGGCAACCAGTGGCCTGATGTGTGCTGCCCAGCCAAACACAGGAAGGAAGACAGGAGGGTTAGTGGGCCAACATCGAGCCAAGAACAGCAGAGCAGCAAGGTGATTATGGCAGCAAGGAAACGGAAATCTTTTAGCAGTGGTTATGTAGAACACCACTATCTGTCTGTGCTTTTCTTTACAGTGAGACAATTAATACAAACCTAGTAATTAATATTTTTTTTGGTGTGGTGGGGGTGGAGATGACAGAGAATAGCTATGAGAATGAAGGAAACCCAACCCCCAGGGAACACGAGTTGCCTGAAGCTGGTTCAGGTTTGTTTGGTATTCCACTGGTGACAAGGCAAAACAATAAATTGCTTTGCAGTCTAAATGCAATCTGCATTTCTAACATCTGTGAAAAGCACAAAGAGACAAAAAAGATACAAGAGTTATAGAAAAACAGGTTTTTGGTGTGCTGTCTTTTCTTTTTTAAATAAGCAAATCAAATGAAGCATCTTGTCAGTTCAGAAACACGAAATCCCATGAATTTCTCTTTTGTCTCTCCCTCCCCACTTGGGTTAGAGGCTTTTATAACTTAAAAATTAATATGTAAATACAGAAACAGAGGGAAGAGCATTAGAGCACCCGCCACCTAGAAAGAAGCAGACTAACAATTCCCAGAGGAGCTGGAAAGTTAGAAGGTCAAAGGGCACAAGACATCACAGAGAGCCACCTACAAGAACCACCAGAAAGCTCTGGTCATTCTGGGCTCAGTTGGTTTTTACCTTCTGCTGTACTGGCAATGAAAGGGCTGGTGCCATCCCTGGCTTTAGAAGCCCGTATGTAGTGGCATAAAGCTATGTGACAAATGAAACAAGAGAACGTTACAAGAGAATATCAGGATGAAGGGGTGCACAGCTAGACCAACATCCGACTCCAGGACAGCCACGTGGTTCCTGGGCCTCACACCTTTCTGGGCAGTACATGGTTCTCTCTCCCCATCCTAAGACCCACAGCAGCCTGGCCTCCCCATCCTATCACACATGCATCCACAGGGGAGGGAAGTAAAGAGGACTCAGTGGGAGGTAAGAGCACAGCAGGTCAGGGAAATCAACAGATGCCTAGGGAGATGAAGACGGAAACATGAACCAAGAACAGGAAGCCCAGAACTAGCCAAAGGAAGAGTCTCAGACCTCAGAGCAGAGCCTTGGCCTGATGCAAAGCTGCTCCTAACAGGCCTTTACGAGCTGTCCTCTTGTCTGGTGTAGGGGAAAATCCTACTGGGTAGAAGCTGCCATGGACTTGAGAGAACAGACACAGTGAAGGGAGCCTAGGCTAACACCCACCTCTAATCCCTCACTCTAGCCTGGACATGGCCCTGAGTTCTCAAAGGCAGCACCACAAGAGTCTAAGCTCTATCGCATCCTCCCAAGCCAAGAGGGCTGAGGACAGGCCCAAGGAGAAAGAGCTAAGCTCTGTGTCCATGGTTTGGAAAACCAGACTGGTTAGTTAAATGCAGACTGGCAGAAGTTGGAGCCCCGAAGGGAATGAGATTTTTTTCTTGGCCATACACATTTTTTTCACAACTCCACAAACCATCCACTAAGACTCCAAGGGAACATCTATGTATATTGTTGAAATCACAGATTCCCAGAGTTCAGATATAAGACAACTTGCCACCTATGAAGCCTGGGTAAGGACAGACACCCTTTGTAACAAGGATATGACCATCAGCCAGAAAGAAAGCCAGACCTGAGCAATCCCAGAGACATCACTAACCACCCCACCCCAGGAAACTGAGTTTGCAAGTCAGCAGATGCCTAGTCCAGATACCAACCATACAATTATTGTTGCTTTTACTGAACCCTTTTACCTTTCCCTGTTTTCCCTTATTTTGCCCTCTTTATGAAGATGGAAAATAAACATCTCCATCCTTCTCCGACTTCTGACATGACAGAACCGTAGGCTTCCGTCACTCACTATGACCCCCAGGCCTCTCTCACAGACCAACTTCTATAACTACAACTTCTCTTTTATTCTTTTTCCTTCTGCTTGAGTTCTTCTGAAATCTCCCATTTCAGGAAATTTCATGCCTCAAAATAAACTTGGTAATCTTCACTGCAGAGGACGGGCAGAATGAGCACACAGCTGCTGACAGCTGTGGCAACAATGGTGCCAAATTACAGCAAACCAAGAGCGGAATCAGCCATGGGTCACGTGGGGCCCGGGGAGCACAGCCCTAGGCTTTCAGGAGCACCTGCAGCAGGCCCAGCCTGGGGAGCCCTGAGTGCTCAGCCCTGCATGGGGATTACTGTGTCCGGGGTATTTAGAAGAGATTCCAGGGGGACAGCAGCGTGAGCTAGTTCTCAAAACACTTATTTTAAATTGCTTTGGTTTTGAGAGAGGCAGTGTATATGCTCGTGTGTGTAAATGCACGTGTGTGTGTGTGTGTGTGTGTGTGAGAAAGAGAGAGAGAGAGAGACTGAGATTGAGGGGGGAGGGGAATTAAGGAAGAGAACAACACTTTCATATCCCCAAACAAGTAACAGAATTTGGTGGGGGGGGGGGGGATTTGGCTACTAATTTTTTTTTCAAAACCTAGTTCAATTTTTTAAAAAGACATTAAGAAATACAACTCTCTAGGTCAGTGAACTCCTAAGCAGGTGCTGAGCTGCACTGACAGAAGGAAGAAGTTCCCTAACCACTGAAAGCACAGGTCTGGTGCCCCTCAAAAATGCAAATACTATGCTCTCCTAAGCCTGGGCCCCAGGAGCTACCATCTTTGGGCATAGTTGTAGTCAAAGAACGATTTTTTGTTTCAACACTTAACCCAGGCATCCCTCCTGATGCTCTCAAAGAGGAGACCCTGGTCTCCCTACTCTCTAACCAATGACTCCAGCTGTCCAAGGCCACGTAGAGGGAGGAGGGATCCAATCCCCATTTCTCTCCTTTCCTCTCACCTCCCAGCCTCTACTCAATTCAACTCCACCCAGATGTCAGAGAAGACCTGGGGAGAGAGAGAGGACGGGGATTCTCCGCTGGAGTAAGCTGACCCACAATGGAAGGGCTGAGGTCAGCCACTAGGAAAGTACTAGTGGCACGGCCAGGGGAAAAGAGATGCAAAAACTGGGGAAAACCCAGAGTATATGAATCACGATGGCAGTTCAAGTCAAGGCAGAGAAGAATCAGAACAGGGCCTGGAAACAGGAGGAAAGTAAAGCTGGGTATTCCAAAGGCCAAGGCTGAGGAACCAACCAGATTACAGGCCCAGTAACTGAAGGAGGGGTCTTGACCCAAAGCTAAAGTCAATGCACCTGGGGTCACCTCGGCATTTACAAAACCGAGACACCTAAGGGACACAGTGGAGACAGCATCAGGCCTAGATCAGGAAGACCGCAGCTAAAATTTGGCCTCGGGGGACAGCTAGGTGGCACAGTGAGCAGAGCACCAGCCCTGGAGTCAGGAGGACCCGAGTTCAAATCCGGCCTCAAATACTTGACGTACTTACTAGCTGTGTGACTTTGGGTAAGTCACTTAACCTCAATTGCCCTGCCTTTCCCCCTCCAAAAAAAAAAAAAAAAGGCAAATAAATAGAAATTTAAAAAAATTAAAATGTGGCCTCAGACACTTACTAGCTGTGTGACCTTGGACAAGTCACTTATCCTTTCTCAGCTTTGGTTTCCTCATCTGTCAAATCGGGATAACAAGATAACCTATGCAAACCTTAGAGCACTACACGTATGTAGCAATTTAATAATTACTCTTATTATCATGTTAGTAATGTGGGTGCTCCCCTGACCAAGGCCATAACCCCTCTGGGCCACACACACTGACACTGCCTCTGGGGACAGAGGTGACAGCTCCTTCCTTCGTGCCTAAGGAGACGATGTCACATGTTCCCGTGGTCACAGTCATCCCCAGCTGATGGAAAGCAGCCTGTCTCAGAAGGAAGAGCATGATCCTGTAGAGACTATGTCACCACCTCCTCCCATTTTACAGAGAAGGAGACTGAGGCCCAGAGGAGGGAAGTGATTCGGCTGAGGTGGAGCAGGTAGGAAGAAGAACAACGGCGCCTCTGAGCTCATCTCCCACCTCCATTCCCCCCAACTCCGGGGCCTCTGTTTGCCACCAATTCTCTATGTCGGCTGCCTGCTCTTGGCCTCAGTTTCTCCCTCCCTCTGGAAAAATTGCCAGCCTGGGCAGCATGGTCTCAAAAGTCCCTCCAAGACCTCTCAGCCCTAAATGCCAAGATCCCAGCCGGCTCTAATCTTCCTACATTCTGAAGGTTCCTCCCAACTCTAATATCTCATCTGCTAAGGCCCCTCACCTCTGACGCTGTCCATTCCACGTTCTATGGTCCTTACAGCTCTGACACGTCCACTCCGTGTCCTAAGACCCTTCTCAGCTCTGACAGTCTATAACGCTGGCAGTCTATGAATGGAGAAACCTGAGCACACAGGTCTGAAAGGATGGACCCTCTGGTTCTGGCAGAAGTAGAATCTCTAAGGTGCACTGGATCTCCCATAATCCAAGCAGGCTATGATACACAGCCACAGTTCTTAACATTTTTACCATCTGGAAACAGAAACGAACAAAGAGAAAGAAGTCTAAACCAGCCAAGCTCTGGAAGGCCTCAGAGACCTGCAGAGACAGCATGACACACAACGCTATCCCATACACCTCCACCACTGCACCAAGGATGGCTGCTAAAACACACAGAACACGCAGAAATCTCTTCTAAAGCGTCAGACAAAGTCGACATAAGGAAACATAATCGCCTTCATTTAGGAGATGATGTAAAAGTGTTACTTAGCACACAGGTGCATCTCACAGGCTGATACAGAACAGAGGCGTTTTTATTCTAATTGGCAAACTGGAGTGTGTCCAGAGGAAAACGACTGGGACAGTGAGGAGACTGAAGATCAGGCCATACAAGGATCGGAGAGAGAATCCACATGTTTATCCTGGGGAAGAAAAGACTTAGGAGGTAACATGACCCCTGGCTAAGTAGTTTTTTATGAAGGCCCAGCAGGCAGAAAAAAAACCAGCCCAGCCCTGCTCTGGTTCTAGAGTAGGGGTGGGGAACCTGCAGCCTCAAAAGCCACATGTGGCCCTTGGGGTCCTCTAGTGCAATTCTTTAACTGAATCCAAACTTCAGTGTATGTATGTGTGGTTTAGATTCAGTCGAAGGACTGCACTTGAGGACCTGAAGGGCCATACGTGGCCTTGAGGCCGCAGGTTTCTCATGCCTGTTCTAGAAGGTTAGCAGATTTCAGCTCAATGAATGGAAAAAATTCCTAACAATTAGGGCTACTCAAAAATAGAATGGGTGATTTTAAGAGATAGTGGGTTCCCTGGGCCGTAAGTAGGCATTTTAGCAAGTTATCACCTGGGTTAAGTGGCACAAAGACCAGCGATTCCAAAAGACTGGTACATGGACACTGCTGGGAGGCTCAGGAAGGAGGGAAGTAAGACAGGAGGCCTCGGGCAGACAGAGAAGTCTGTTACCTGGCAGCTTCCTATTGTAACTAACTGGTTTTATTAAACTGACATTAAGCTCTGCTTCTGCCCTGGTAAAGGAATGTAACAATTATCAGCGAGCTCTAAATTCAGGAACCCTGACGAAGAGGTCCGGTGGCCCTGCCCTAGTTATGGCTCCATGAATTCCCCAACACTAAAGGTCTTCACGTGGAGGCTGAATGGATGCTTATCATACTGCAGAAGGAGATCCTGGCCAGCATGCATCAGGCGGCTTGACATTTCAGCTCTAACATTCTATGAGGGAAAGAGAGATTCCTGTTCCTAACTCTTAAGTTGCTATAGCCCAGGTTTACACATTAAAGTACAGAAATGGAACTGTGAACACTAACACTGACCTTCTACATCTCTGTTCCTCATTTAGAAGGCTAATCCATCCGAAAGCAAAGACAGCCCACTGTGGCCCCAGTAAAGCCCTCTCCGGGAAGCCCCTGGATCCCTAGAGCCTAACTCAAAGTTCTCTCCTCGAACTCACAGGTGCCTGCTCTAAATCCGACTGTGGGGGTGTCCTGACTCATCCCTACAGTGGGATTTACATAACTGTGTTCTTCGTGGGAATCACGCTCTACTTCTGTTACTGGAATCCCTCTCAGAAGAGGGGTGGAAAGGGCATTCATAACAAAACGTGGGCTACAGTCCAGGACCGGCCAGATCTGGATCTAGCCTCCAAGTCAGGTCTGTCACCCCACCCACGACAAAATGCAAGTCACAGCCATCAACCAGAGCAAGAGACCCCAGTGGACGACGAAGCTTTATCCATAGGTCTCCATGGCAACAGTGCCCATAAATATACTTCCAAGACAGAAGTAGTGGCCCCTGGTCTCCTCTGACTCAGCCACTGACTCAGGTCAGTGCCACCACCACCCCCCAACTCCGGCGGGGGGGGGGGGGATTTGTCATGGCTTTGAAGAAATGAAAAGTCAATTTTCCTGTAGAATCTAAGTTCTATGAGGGAAGGGACTCCCTCATTTCCATCTTTGTAGCCCCTGTGGCTAGCAGAGAGCTCAACACCCAACACTCAACAAATGCCTATTGAATTGAAATGAGCTCTCCTCCCCCAAAAGGCTGAGAGATCTCTGGGATTCCTTCAAATAATCCACAAACCCCTTCACACTATTCCCTGCTCCTTGAGCTTTATTTACAATACTATGGAAAACCTAGTCAATACTGCAGAAATATGAAAATGCTGTCACAGTTTATAAACATTACAATTAGGAATAACCTCTTGTTTTGTGGACCTTAAAACACTACACATTGTGAACAGGTGCTATGCTGCTTATGAGGGGGGCCATCATGGTATTAGCAGGAAAAGGGCTAGATCTGAATTCCCAAAGATCAGGGTTCAAGTCCTGACTGAGGCACCCCCTTGAGGAAAGAAGTCAGTTGAACCTCTGTGGACATCAGTTTCCTCATCTGTAAAATGGGGTTAAGGATAACTGACCCAGGCCCCTTACAGAGCTGTTGTGAGGGCAACATCTGAAACTCCATCCACCCGAAATAAAGCTCTTACTATGCTTTGTATCTACCCAAACATTTTTACCCCATTATCAAATCTGATCACAGCAGCTTAAGCTTCTGGATTTTAGGGTTTCACAAAGTTCTTTCCTCAAAAATCCCCTGTGAGTAAATTGGGGTTTATGATTGCCCCCCACTTACGGATCAAGAAACTGAAGTTCAGAGAGGTGACGAGATCTGGCCAAGGGTACCTAGCCCTAGCTAACAAGTAGCCAAGCTAAGATTTGGGACCACCAATCTAGTGGCCGCTGAACCTCTCCAGGAGCCCTCCTCAATTCAGGAACAGAGATTCCTTTTGTGGTTGTTTTTGGGAGGGGGGAAAGGCAGAGCAATTGGGGTTAAGTGACTTGCCCAAGGTCACACAGCTAGTAAATTTGTGTCAAGTGTCTGAGGCCGGATTTGAACTCAGGTCCTCCTGACTCCAGGAGCGATGCTCTACTCACTGCACCACCTAGCTGCCCCATGGGGCAGAGATTCCTAACCTAGGGTCCATGAACTTGATTTTGTCATCTTTTGATACCTATATTTCAATATAATTGGCTCCTTTTTCCATCCTATATATTTTATTTTTATGCATTTGAAAAGCAGACAGTGCCTAAAGGAGTCCACAACATGGAAAAGGTAAAGAACCCCCCACCCCAGGAGAGTGTGAGCAGACCAACGGCTGAGAAAAGGTGGTTCCCAGAAGCCAGATACCGGTTTGTTTCAGGTCCCCAGGGTCCAGTTCAGGGTCTCCTGCACAATGATGCCTCAATAAGCATCTCTGGAATTAAATTGGGAATAACATTCAACATGACGGAAGCCCCCTGAGAGCAGAGGCTGATTCCTGTCCCTCACCCCACAGCCCACATACAATAGGCACTTAATAAATGCTTATGGGAAAGGATGGACAAACAATAGCAGCAGCCCCAGCTGCTTCCAGAGCATTAGCCCTAGACAAGCTCCCAGGCCCCTGGTCACAAAGGGTCCCCTCAGAGAACAGCAGCAGCCCTGCAGAGCTGGCTGGGGCTCAGGCCACAAGGGCTCATTGTATTCCCCAAGTTCATGTACATTTATTAAGATTTAGCCAGTCACCAGTTTCCCCATATCACAGGCTGTCAACGTGTCCAAAGACAAGCCTCAGAGATGATGCTTCAGGGACGACTCAGGACCCCAAGCTACCAAAGCTCAAGTTAATTTGGTAGCTGCAGCAAGTCAGATCAGACATTAGTGCTGGAAGGGGCTCAGTTCATCTCAATAAACGTGTAGTGAGTGTCTAGTCTATGCCAGTTACCATGTGGAGTCTGAGGGGTGTACACACACACACACACACACACAAGAAACAGTCTCTGCCCTCAAAGGGCTTCCATTCTGCTGGAGAGAATTTGATCTTTCCACTAGGGTCTTAAACACCGTCATGGCCTCCCCTCCTCATTTTACAGAAGAGCTTAAAAGGCTGCAGCTGTCATCCAAGGAGAGGCCCCAAGAGGCAGCTTGCTCGTGGGTCCCAGGCTGGGGGAGCACCAGGCTCTCAGAGCTGAGGACTCACACAGATGCTGAAAATGGCATTTTTTTCTTCCTAGACAAGTTACAGCAACGATTGGAACAGCTGTGGCTACAGCGGACATGGTGCCAAGAGACAAGCGAAGCCCCTCTCCTTCCCTACCTCCTCTCCACTCCAGAGGCATGACGCCTCCTCCTGCTGGTGCCTCCGTCCTTTATACAGCCCTGGAGGAAATCAAAGCCCAAGAAGTGACCACAGCAAAGGATGGTCCTGGCAGTGAACATCTGCATCATGGGAACCCAGCAGCAATAATAATAGCCAACATCTATGTAGTGCTTACTGTGTGCCAGACGCACAGTGCTTTACAATCATTATCTCATGTGATCTTCACAACCATCCTGGGAGGCTGGTGCTACTATTATGCACGTTTTATAGATGAAGAAGCTGAGACAAACAGAGGTAGAGTGACTTGCCCAGGGTCCCACAGCTAGTAAGTGTGTGAGGCCACAACTGAACTTAGGTCTTTCTGACTCTAGACCCAGCACTCTATCCACTGGGCCACCTAGCAGCCCCAGCAGAAGAAACCAACACAGTCCTTCCTATGCCCCTTCTCTTGCTCAAGGACATGGGAGAAAAATCCCCCACCTCAGTCTCTACTGGGAAAACAAAGACCCCAGGAGCCACAAGCATTTACTAAGTACCTACAGTGTACAAAGCACTGTGCTAGGACATGAAGGAGGGAGAGTTTAGATAAGACTCAATGCCTAACTCCACACTTACAGTCCAGTGGAAGGAAAAGGCCCAGCACTCTAAGACAAGGACACTGAGGAGGCCTGGAGCTAAGGCCAAAATGAGGTCAAGGGGAAAGATGGTGAAGATGGAGGGATCCAGGAAGGCTTCCTGTAGAGGATGGAAATGGAGCCGGACTTTAAAGCGTGGGGACAGATATAAGAGGTGAAAAGCAGGAGAGATGGTATTTCAGGAAGAGGGGCAGGGGGGATAACGTCAAGGAATAGCAAAGTCAGTCCCAGGCATGTTCTAGAGGCAAGGGATTGTTTCGTTCAGCTGGCACAAAGTCCTGGAAAGGAATATGAGAGAATGTGAGGAAGGCAGAGGGGGCAGTAGAGGCACCAGACTGCCCAGTGAGGGGACCCTGGAAGACTTGTGCACAGATGACACAGACATGCAGCCAGTGCACAATCCACTCAGATTGATGTGGAAGCAAGGATTGATTGGAAAGGGGGACACAGAGGAACCGTGGCACCGTGGTTTGGGGAGTAGGGGCCTAGTTTCAGGCAAAATCAGGTGAACACTGACACATCAGAGCTCAGGGTCGAGGGCAGGAGTCTGAATTCTGGGGTGAGGCTCCGGAGGGCTGGAGCAGCGGCCTGACTTGGAGAGGGCCTGGACCTACCAAGGTGGCCCAGCTCCAGAAGAAAGAATGAAGAGGGGCCTGATGGCCAGGAGGTTTCGGCATCAGGGGGAGCCAAGAGAAGGCCTAAACAAGGCTTTCTTCAGGACACCAGGAGGCCTACACAATTAACAACAAAAACTCCTGGACTAGTCTGATACCTTTAAAAACAAACAAACAACAACAAAAACAAACAAACCCCAGCATTTCTATCAATTACAACTCCAACCTCACAAAGGGAAAGGGAAAATGACAGACAGGCATGATTTGGGAAGAAGGCAGTCCTAACCAGGCTCCCATCTGCTAAGGGCCCATAGTAGGGCTTCCTTCCTGCCTGTGTCCCCATATTGTACTGCAATGTAAAATCTGCTTACACAGGACCCATGGGGTGGTCACAAGGGTCCCAGAAAAAAGAATATCATTCTTTGGGGCCAACTGGTCAGGAGCCAGATCGGTGCATCATTCACGTATCAATCACAGTCGAGGAAGGAAGACCAGCTCCCAGTGAGCAAACAGAAGGATGGGGTTGGGGGGGGGGGAGAGATGTGAACCAGCTCAGCCATTAACTCAGAATGGCTTCAGGAGGCCATTTCCCCTCTCTAGTACTCAGTCTACTCATCTGTAAAATGGGAAAATGATTTCTCTGGTCTCTGCTAGCTGATATTTTATGTCCTCATGACTCAAACATTCCATGGCTTGAAGAAGCCACTGTCTAATCTATTTGGCAAAACACAAAGGAAGCCATGCGAGCCTAACAGAAAGGGCCTGGGAAGTAGATCTGTCTCTGCTTTTGCAGGTTGTTGAACTATACAGGCACACCGCCATATGCTGTGGCTTAGTGAGCAGATGGCTGGATCAGGAGTCCAGAAGATCTGAGTTCAAATCCTGCCTCAAACACCACTTATGTAACCTTGAAAAAGATACTTTACTTCTCTCGGACTCAGTGTCCTGATAAGTAAAATGGGATACAGTAATAGCACGTATCTCATTGGGTTTTCATGAGGATCAAATGAGGTAACCGACATAAAGGTACCTTGCAAAACCTTAATTATATTTTATATAATTATATAAATGCTAGCTATGATAAGCCTTCCACCTCAAAACACTACTCTGTCTTCCCAAATCCCTTACATATCACCTCCAAGGGCCAAAATTAACACAAGAAAGCACACAAGGGGAGACTAAAACCCTAATAGCAGAGGAGGGTCCCCAGGCAAGAAGGGTCTCAAGATTGTGCCATACAAGGCACTGAGGATGCTTAGCCTGGAGAAGAGTCAGAGGGACGTGATAAAAGTCTTGAAGTGAACAGAAGGCCAGCGAGGATCTCGGGGCAAGGAGGACAACCTGGAAAGTGATCTGTTAAACTGATGGTATGTTTAAACTGTACAAAATAGCCACAGTTTCCCATACGAATCTCTCTTTTCTGTTCTACTAGGTATTTAGAAATGCTCGTTTTATTTGACGTTGAGTTCAAAATAAAAAGAATTCTTTAAAAAAAACTAAGGTCTTCGGGATCTGAAGGACCATCCCATAAATAAGGGATTGGACTTCTACGTGGCCTCTAAGGGTAGAAGAGGGAATGGCAAGCCAGAGAAGTTACGGAGAGGTAAATTCTGGCTCAATGTTAAGGGAAAACTTCCTAATAGGTAGGAGCCATCACAGTGTCCTGGGCTGCCCTGGAGGCAGCCAGTTCTCCTTGCTCTAAGTGAGGGTAGGATGGCCACTGGTTGGGGATGCTCTAGGACCAGTAGATTGATGGCCAGATACAGGGTAGCCTTGGAGGGCTCTGAGGTCCCTCCTGGCTAGGACATTCTTTGAGGCACAAAAGAGGGAAGTCTCTATGGCCACTATCAAAGGATAAAGTTTCTATATGTTGGAAGTCTATCTTTAAAGAAAAAAAGAGTTGGTAGGGCTTGGTTTTTTTGCTTAAAGTTTTAAATTCATTATAAATTATGTTTTAAAATCATAGTCTTGGGTCTGTGAAAGATTGACAGTAATTTAAGTTTTTATAGCCTGTATTTGAGCTAGAGACAGAGAATGTGACAGAAAGAAAACAGAGTTTGGAAGACAAAAAAACCCTGAAGCTCAGACAGTGGTTCTGATACTCCCTTTGTGACCCTGGACAATCCGCTTTAACTCTATGGGCCTCAGCTGGCTCCCCTTTTAAAATGAGGGGCCTGTGTCTGATTGATCTTTACCCCTCTCCCCACTCCTCACCACGTTAGGCTCTCAACCCCACCTCTGGGGTCCTTCCCACTACCCCAAGAGGCCCCAAGACAGGCCTACACCCAAGGTAGATGAAAGGGCAGCCTACAACATTCAAATCCATTTTAATTGGGCTAAATGTGAAGAAAAACTTCCCCCCAGTGCCTAGTGTTAGAATCTAAGGCAGCTGCAAAGCAGAATCCCACCTCTGAAGGCTTTTAAAGACTGCTTTCTAGCAGTCTTTCTATTTCTATACTTGGCAAGAGTTCCATGTGGCCTGCCTAAAAGCAGGAGATGGACCTCCCAGCTACTTCTTAAAACCCCAGTGTCAGCTGGGATTTTTCTTTTTTAAGGCATGGCAGTTAACCAGGGCAAACTCGCTTCCTGAGGAAACTTAATATAGTAAAGAGGTTTCATGGGATCACAGGTTTAAAGCAAAAACAGACACTGAGGTTTTCTGGTCCAACCATCTCCTTTTACAAACGGGGAAACAGAGGCAGAGAAGGTTGAAGCTAGAGGTTACCCACATAATAAAAGGCAGGGCAGGGGAGAGGTAAATCCAAGTGCTCTGACTCCAAATCCAACATTCTTTCCACTAGTTTTTTTTTTTTAATTCCTTTGAAAAAAAGAAAAAAACAACCCATCTCTAACACACTTGACAAAGCAGAGATGCTCCTCACAACAGAGTTTTTCTCACCCCAGCAGCAAAGGATGTGCCAGCCTAAAAAGCAGGACTGAACTCAGTTTAATTTAATTAGCGTTTAGTAAGTGCCGACTACCGGCTAGGCACAGAGCTGGGCTCAGTGAAGGCTCTGGAGAGACAAAAACAAGACTGAAATCAGTCTCTGTCCTCAAGGAGTTTTCATTCTACAGAGGGGAAAAAAACCTGTCCCCAACTAAGTAAATACACAATAAATACGTAATGATGGGGGAGGAGGGGAGATCAGGAAAGGCTTGGTGAAGGGCTCCATACTGAGGGGGTGCTGTGCCTGGAGTCAGGCATTCCAAGAGGCAGCCATGAAGAGGGAGGGCATCCCAAGTATGGGGCACAGCCCATGCAAATGCACACAAGCAGGAGATGGAATCTCAGAAAATATCCAACAGACTAGTGGGGCTAGAATGTAGAATGCATGCGTGAGAGTAATATGAAATATGCCCAACACTGTAGTTCGCATTTTATCTCAGAGGCAAAAGGGAGGCTTCTGGAACAGGGACATGACCTGATGATCTGTGAGGCTCAGTAGAAGGGTGACAGAAGGGAGAGCCAAAAACAGAGAGACCAACTAGGACACCAGGTGAAAAGTGAGGAGGGAATGAACCAGGAAGAGGGACATGGTAAGAAGGAAAGAAATAGGCCAGGTGTACTCCGGAGAGTAAAGGAGCCCAACTGTTCATCCAGTGGTTTACTAAATGCCCGAGTCCCGGGTCCAAAGATTTTAAGCTGAAACAACCCTCAGGGCTCATCTCACCTAAGGCCCACCTTTCACCAAGAAGAAACGTGAGGTCCAGCAAGGGAACGATATGAGCCTATGATCACACAATCTCCACCCCACAGAGCTAGGACGGGAGCCTCCAAGTCTAGGGCACCTTCTACTCTTCCAGAACTGAGTTCAAAAGGGCAAGGCAGAATCAAAACACACTCGCCCAGACTTATCATTCACAGAGACACTCTTACTAACCAAACCACAAACTATAAAATTGTCTTTCTCCTCCCTTCCCACCAAAAATACACACAGGCAGAATCATGTTTCCACCACACGCCCACCATGCAGAAACCTCATTTTCTTCCACTCGCTGAGGGGTGTTAAAAAGTACACAGGGCTCCTGCCCTCAGGGAGCTCTGCTCACACACAGCCTGGGTCAGAACGGCCTCTCCCCTTTCTGTCCAGCGAGGGTATGAGGGCTATCCCACTAGAGAGAGGTCCCAGTTCATCTCTCCTTTTCTGGGAACATGAGAAAGCAGAGGGTGTCCAAGGGGCCAGATGTCCCCAAATGTTCTAATGTCAATCCTTTAGAAAAATCTCTCCACCTATAAAGATTACAACCCTTCCCTCCTCACTTCAGGGGACTATTCAAGAGATGCTCTGGGCAAAAAAAAAAAAATCACCCTTTTATGGCCAGCAAGCCACCTGGTGAGTCTCTCTCATCTCAGATCGGTCCTCAGATACATCGTCACTGGGGTCCACACTCAAAAGCCTTTCCAGATCAATCCCAACTGGAGTTGAGAGAGTTTGTACTCTGTTTACACAGACATCAAGGCCCCTGGGTGACTTGGAAGCCATAATGATTATCAGAGGAGGACTTCAAGCCCTCTAAAAAATGCCCCCTCTGCTCTGAGGGTTGGGATCAGCAGCCCCTGAATGTCACATCCCTTCCCCAACTTACACACCAAAGATATGATGTAGAGAAGTTATAGGAAAAAAAACATCCACCCAGTCAACTATGAAGGCAGTACAATGGACAAGTGCCTCCCATCAGCTTACAGCTAGCCCGGCTCCCAAGTCTCCTACTCCCAATCATCCTGAAAGTCACAGATTGCTGCTTGTGCAGCCTTCCAAAAGACCCAGCAAATCCACAGGAGACCGTTTTACTTCTCTGCCCAAAAACGTATCCCCCAAGGGCAAAGAGGACCAAATACAGGCTCTTTCACCCCCACGATGAGCTCCCAATTCCCTTTTCCCACCCCTGTTCTCTCCTCAATCCTGCCCTTCCCATTCAAACCACTCTATTAGCTGTGCCCCATCTCCTTTGTCTCTTCCTGGTTCTGGACATCAGCATTGGCTACCTGTCTCTTGTGCTTGGGATGTTTCCTTTCATCACCTGTGCCTGTGGAAATCCCTTCTTTCCCTGATCTCCCACTAAAAATGTGCTGTCCTCCTTCTCCTCAACTTGTCTCAAGTACTGCGGTCCACCAGAGACAGCACCACAACAGGAGTCAGGAAGACTTGAGTTCAAATACAGCCTCAGACACTTACCAGCGTGGCCCAGGGCAAGTCCCTTAACCTGTCTGCCTCAGTTTCTTCAACTGTAAAACGGAGATAATAGCAGCACCTACCTCCCACAGCTGTT
The DNA here is from genome assembly GCA_028646595.1 of Phalanger gymnotis. Taxonomy (NCBI): domain Eukaryota; kingdom Metazoa; phylum Chordata; class Mammalia; order Diprotodontia; family Phalangeridae; genus Phalanger; species Phalanger gymnotis. The sequence continues at coordinate 420,945,728 of CM053623.1, forward strand.
CTGAGGATGAAATAATATAGTATTTATAAAGTGCTTTGGCACAGTGCCTGGCACACAGCAGGTGCTTAATAAAAGTTTACTGAATGAATGTAAAAGGTGCTTAATAACTGTCTCGCTAAACTGAATTTCCCCCATCCTGCCCCCTAAAGACCACTACCACACAATACCCCAACTCCTCAGGTCTACAGAGTACCTAGAACTCTGAAAGGAGCATACTATCATTACTCTCACTTTACAGATGGAGAAACTGAGGTTCAGAGAAGGGAAGTGCTTTGCTCAAGGCCCAGGGCTGGTATAAGGGCACAAATTTGAACTTGGATCTCCTGATTCCATGTTCCACTCTCTTCACACTATGCCACATGCCCAGAGCTTCAAACAAAGTGCTCTCCCTTCCATCAACCCCATGAATAGTCTCACCGACCTAGTGAGAAAGGCAGGGTGGGGAAGATTAGCCTCATTTTAGATTCAGGAAAATGCTCCTTGGGTCGGTGACCGGCTGTTAAGTAGCAGAAGGGGATGTGTCTTCTGATTCCCCAGTCAGAGCTGTACAAAGCCCCACATGATTACAAAAATGGAAGCCCGGACGCAGGGGTCATCCACTTGGCTCTCTGTCCATGGATGTTTCTTCACTGACAGATAACAGGTCTCAGCTACCGTCCAAAGAAGGGGCTTCATCATTCTTACGTGGCATAGTCTGAGGTCACCCCTCCGGTCTTGCCACTTGATGAGATGGTACCAACAAGCTGGGAAGACTGTCACACAGGGCACAGCCACAGACAGTGACATGAAGACAAAGACTTAAGACTTGGGATCAAAAACCACTTACCAACCCAGCACACTGGGCAAACTACGGCCTTCTTCACAACTAAGGAAACCTTTTTTGATTACAAGCACCTGCGACATTCAGAAACTAGTAAAATAATTTCATATATATGTAGTAGATGCTTACTTTAAATATCTAAGGATTTAGCTTTACATTGCTTCAGGGGATGCCTAAGAAAATCTTCTTCCTACTGAGTTCTCTGTTGCTCTTGGTTTTCAAAGTTTCACCTCCATAGTCGTAACACAACTGAGAATTTCCACGATCCCAACAATTTCTAGATGCATAGACTAGGTAGGGAGGTGAGAGAAAGAGAGAAAGACAGACAGAGGCAGAGACAGAAAGACAGAGACAGAGATAGACAGAAATGAATAAATGCTTTATCTATATGCCAGGCACTGTGTTAAGTGTAAACAAGCAAATAAGATAGTCCCTGACCTCAGAGAGCCTACATTCTAATGGAGAAAGACAATCCTATGACTACAGAAGTTAGAAGGAAAAATGAAGCAGACAGAAGGCAATAAAGCCCAGAAAGAGGTGATGGGTGAGGTGAAGCATGGCTGAGGTCCTTCCCAAAATGTCAGGCCTTTGGGGGAAGAGTAACCAATGAGAGGAAGGCTCCAGGGTGGAGGCATCCCAGGTGGCTACTTCTCCAGGTTATGTTCATAGCTATGAAAGCCCAACTCTAATGCCAATATTCTCCCAATTATGTGACTGGTGCCTTCTATTATGCAACACCACAATCTCAGAAGAATCAAAAGCAAAACTGACCTAAAGGGCAACAGAAGGACAGACGGTGGCCTATAAGGGCATCAGCGTTTTTTCAATGATAACTGATGCGTGAGACGCATCATGAAAAAAACTGTCTAAAATATTAATAACTGGAAAAAGAGGGGTCGTGAAGTGAGAGTGATGGATGACAGACAGAAAGCCCAACAGCTGTGACGATATCCAAGAAATATTAAAAGAAACAGAAAAAGGCACCTAGTACACTGAAGAGATTGGCTATGGAAGATTTACGGGTGAACATCATTTAGGATAAGAAAGTATGGATAGGTAGTAATCTCATCAGCATAGACAGTGCTCACAGATCCACTTAGATATTGGTGTACATATTCTCAAAATAGCATTATTTACAAATAAAATACCTGAAGAATCATCCTAGATTAAGAGGGGTCGGACATGTTCTTCTTGGTTCCAAACCATCAACAAATATTTATGAAGTACCTACTACATATCAGGCATTAGAGCAGACATGAAAGAAAGGAACCAGCACTGACCGGTGGCAATTACAAGGAGGAAGATTTTGATATGAGAAAGAATTTATTAGAACATAAGGATATAAGCTGCTGTTGGAATTTAAGCTCCTTGAGGGCAGGAGTTGTTTCACTTTTTTGTCATTGCATACCCAGAACCTAGTAGAGTCCCTGGCATATTAGTGCTTCAAAAATGCTTATGGAATCAGCAATTCCTAAAAATCAGAGCTATCTAATGACAGAATGGACTCCTTCAGATGTAGTGAGCTCCCCATCACCAGAGTTCTTCAAGTCAAGGATGGATGATTGAGACTGTGAAGTGGCTTCAATTAAGGATTAGATTACTTGAGCTCTAAGACTCCTTCCCAAACTCCCAAGATTAAATTATTCTCTGGTCCTCTCGACTTCCCCACCTGAAAAATTAGGGTTTTGGACGAGATCATCTCTAAGGCGCTTCTCCCCTTTGACAACCTAGGAAGCCTTGTCTGTGCTCTAAATTGTCACGGAGACTAGCAGCCTCTTGGCATGAAGCCCAGCCACCCTTGGATTTGATCACAGTCAGAATGGAGCAAACTTATTGATGACTCTATTCAGGAAACATGTAGCAAAAACCCATGAAGACAAAATAAATGTGGAACAGGCCAGGGAAACTAGGCAAACGAGGAAAGAGAATAACGGCCTACAAATGTCCATCACATCCTAAGAAATCTCTGAAAGTATGGGTGGTTCAATTCTTTGTCTGTATCCCCAACACCCAGGATAGTGCCTGGTACACAGGAGATATTTAATAAATGCTAGCTGACTGATTAACATCTGCATAACAATGCGAAGGCTCTATCAAAGCAGTCTATCGCCTCATCAGAGGGTGCTTCCAGATACCTGCCATTCACACTAGAGAACTTTTCCTCCCAACAGATGACTGAGGAATACTCAGTGTCTTGAGGAAGCTAGGTGGCTCAATGGATAGAGCTGGAGAGTCAGAAAGAGCTGAGTTCAAATCCAGCCTCAAACACTAACTGGCTATATGAATGGGGCAAGTCACTTCAACCCTTCTTCTCAAAGGTTCTGCCAGCCAAGCCCAAGCTGGAGAGAATTCAGTGATGATGGACCCCGTCTGTCCTACCAAGACCAACCTGGCTCAAGTTCAAATAGGCTATCAACAGCAGGGCCTCAAGAACTCCAGCTGCTCCTCACCACAGCAACTCTGGAAGACTGTCTACGGGCACAGCCTGCCTGCAATGTGTGTCAATGGGGGGAAAACTTACCCTAATGAAATTCAAAGGCCAACCTCCTTCCTGTCACTGGGAAGGTGAGAGACCATGAGTGTGGAACACCACATATACCAGCAGATTGAACTCACAGACGTTCAATCGTTTCCTGGCCCCACCCTGCCCTCCACTCTGCTTTTCCTGTCTCTTTTTGTGTTCTGTCTCTCAGTTAAGACTGTAAGCTCCTTAAGGGCAGAAGCTTACAGTTGTTCAAATTAACTGTAACCCCAGCTTAGCACAGTGTCTGACACGTAAGTGGGCACTTAATAAATGCTTATTGGATGGACTGACAGGCTGATCAGGTTGGCTTATCTGCTTTCACTTTTCTTCTGTTTATGTTTTGTCACAAGGGAATAGTTCAATGGGGAGGGAAAAGGGAATAAATATATTCAGAAACTAACCCCATCTAAAAACAAAAGACGTCAACAAAATTAAATTTTCATTTTAAAAAAAAGGTGAAGTCATAACAACATTCTGGTTTCTGTAGCACTTTATGGTTATGAAGAGTTTCCACACAATTTATCTTACTTGATCCTATGAAGTAGGAAGGCAAACATCATGATGAGGAAACGGAGATGTGAAAGGATCTCTGAGAGGTCACACCTCTAATAAAAGTGATGGTGCCAGAACCTGAACCCAGGCCTCCTGACTCCGAGTCCAACACTCTTTCCACTATCATAAAATGATGACCTAACTTCCTAACACAGGGTGGGACAACGGAAGGGCTAAGGATCAGGAAACCCAGGCAACGTCTCCAAGTCTGGCACTGATTTATTGTGTGGCCCTGGGTTGGTCACTTTTCCTCTTCAGACTGCACTATCCCCAGCAGTAAAAATGAAGAGCCGGAACAGTCAGTCCACTTTGCCTCTAAAATATGATTCTACGCACTAGGATGCTTCTGTGCCCCATGATGACGAACCTCTGTATATTCCATCAGTCCAAGCTACATACAAAAGGCAAAAGGAGAAAGAAAGAATAGGACACCCAAGCGAAAGAGTCACCGAGACCTGAGTCAGTGAACTCTTTGTTGTATGCCCACTTGTCCAAGAGGATGCAGAGGGGATTTCTGCTCCAGGGGAGGATTGGCTTAGATGTCTCCCAAGTCCCTTCCTACCCTGAGACTCTGGGATTACTGACCCCTCTAGATATTACTAGAAAGCAAAGCAGTTGACACAAAGGGGTCTGTCATTTCACCTAGGCTGGGTATACATGTGGCTGTTTTGGGGGTTGGTTTTTTTCTTTTTTTTTGTCTTGCACATCCTGGAATTAATGCTGGTCTCTCTGAATCATTTCCTCTTCTTGCTTCCTGTCTTTAAAAACTCTGAAAGGCTCCTTGCCATTTCCCTGATCCATGTTTACGGGCACAGTTTCCTTTTATTCAAGAGGGCACAGAAAGTCAGAAGCCCCACCTGCCTCCAGGCTGCAGCCCCTCGCACTGAATGAAGGAAGGAAGGGGCGGAAGGAAGAAAGAAAAAAGACTCTCTTAGTCTGGTGGAAGCAAACCACAATGTGAGTTTTCTTTCCATTTTCAAAGAAAATAGACCTCTGAGAAAAAACACAAGTCACCCCAAAAAGAACCACAGCAAAGGAAAACCTCATCAGCAGCAAGCTGGTAGGTGGTTAGGAGCATGAGTGAGCAGCAAATCCCTGATTTAAGGCAAATATTTATCCCCATAAAGAGGGGGAAAAAATTAATCATACTTAGAAAGGAGGTGGTAAAGATCAGACTTCACCCCTTCTCTACATTGAGGTGGCACAGAGGAGAGGGTACTAGACTGGAAGTCCAGAAAACCTGAGTTCAAATTCTGCCATAGACAATCACTCGACTATGGGCCTATCAACAAGATATGGAACCTCTTAGGCCACAATTTCCTCCTCTGTAAACCGGGGATAACAACAGCACCTAATTTACAGAGTCACTGTGAGGACCAAATGAGATAAACTCTAATGGGCAGATGAAAGGTTGAAGGGCAATGCCCTCAGGGAGTTGCCACTCAAACCCTTGGGATCTTGAGCTAAAACCCCCTACACCTCTGAATCAGTTTCTCCATTAAAAGAATTAGAATTAACCCCACCCACCAAAAGCATTTATTGCACACCTATGTTCAAAGCGCTCAAGGAACATCCAGTAAACTGAGAACACTAGCCAGTGTTGTTCACCACTGCCAGGGCATCACGCTGGCCAGAGCCCACTAACAAGGACCACAATCTGACCTCTGACCTCCGGTTCACTAAGCCCAGACCATGCATCCAGACCGGACCCTAAGAGCTGGGACTAGGAACTGTGACCAGGACCATAGGTTCGTAATTCAAGGCTGAAAGAACAATAAACCAACCCTCATTTTACAGACAAAGAAACTGAGGACCAGAGAAGCTAAGCTCTTACCCAGGGTCACATCTTCTAGGAAAAACAACTTACATTTCTATAGCCCAGGAAAGTTTGCAAAAGCCTTTAACTTAAAGCAATGCTGCGCAAGTGCTGATATCTCAATTGTATAAATGAGGAAACTGAATCTCTGAAAGGAGTGACTACAGGCGCAAAGTGGTGCCAGACTTATAGCACTGGGCCTGGAGTCAGGAAGACCTGGTTTCCAATCTGGCCTCAGGCCCTCGCTCTCTGTGTGACCATGGGCAAGTCACCTAACTTCTCTCTTTCTCAGTTTCCTCAACTGTAAAATGGGCGTAGTCACAGCCCCAACCTCCCAGGGTCGTTTTGAGAATCAAATGAAATAATATTTGCAAAATGCTTGGCACACAGTAGGCGCTTTAACAAATGTTTGTTTGCTTCCCTCTCCCCTTCACACAGGCAGTAAGAATCCGAGCCAGGACAGTGAGCCAAGTCTTGAACCCTAAAAGCAGAATCCTCTCCATCACAGTTGCGGCAGAGAGAAGGAGGTCACACGAGGAAGGGGGACGGCCGCGAGACGAGTCTGGCACTGCTGTAACTTAATAGTTTGGTGTCTAGGTTCCAGGCAAAGAGAATGTGGATTTTTGTTCTGGGAACGGGTGGTGTAAGAGAGAAGTGGCACTAAGCAGAGGGGGACTGCGTCTGATCTAAGCACAAAATAAAGCCCAAACAGTTGCAGCCTCCCAGCTCCAAAACAAAACTCAGTGACTTTCAAGCGGCTGGCATGGCAAAGCCCTCAACACAACCCAGGGGTGACTACTGCCAGAATACACAATCTACCATGCTGGGAAGATAAGACCCATCCTGCTTCACAGCAACAGGTCCCAGCTCCCCAAGAAGACGCTAACTTGGCTCCCCAAAGGCAAGGCCAAATTTTAGGTTTATCTTATAATTCTCATTGTGCCCAGCACAGGACTGGCTACCAACAAGCCCTCCATTACTACCTGCCAGCTGGCTGGCTGACTGACTGCACAAAATCCCACAATTAGAAGGGATCTTGACTATCAGATGGTCTAACCGCCTTCCCCCAAAGAAGGAATCCTTCAGAGCAGGGGTTCTTAACCTAGAAGGCATAGATAGATTTCAATGGGTCTGTGAATTTGGACAGGAAAAAAATTACATCTTTATTTCAATAGGGTTGGTCTCCTTATGTATTTTATTTTATGCATTTAAAACCATTATTCTGAGAAAGGATTCTATACAGAAATGTTATATCAAAAAAGTGTTGCATATATATATATAAAATATATAGCAAAAAGTGAGATATATACATATATACATAAAAGTGTTAAGTGCAAAAATGTGTGCAAGGTAAAAAGCATCAATGAAACTTATAAAAAATAAAGTGCTACCTACAGGATAAGGCTCCAAACAGCTCCCTCCTTTCAACATAAAGATCGTGAACTATAGGTGCAGAATGAGGCATACATGTTTAGCTGAACTGTACTTTTTTGTTTTAATGGAGAGTTCTACAGAGTACAGAGGAGGAGTCACTGGGAAGTGACAGCAATGTTTATTTTTTTAATTAAATTTTTTTTAAAGAAAGAGAGTGAGAGCGTGAAGTCTCCATACCAATTCCCCCTACTTTGAAATTTAAACTGTACTCAAAAGCAATGTTGCCCAATGAAATCTCATTTCTTTAAAAATACCAGGGGCACTGAGGTGAGCCAAGCTTGCCAGGATCACAGAGTCAGGATCACATGCATCAGAGGTAGGACCGGAGGCCAGCTCTTTTTCAGGATGATTACTTGTTACTCCTCATCATCACTCCACATTCTAACCACACTGGACTTCGTGCTGGCCCTCATCAACAGCATTCCACTTCCTGTCTCAATACAGGCTGCCCCACTGCCTAGAGGGCGCTCTGCTCACCTCCTTCCTTTAGGTTCACTCAATCTCATGGTGTCATCCAATAAAGATCCTGGGGCCCCAAGTCATTCTCCTTCCTTTCTCAAGGAGCTTCCCTGGCTCCACGCTACTTCTGGCCCTTATACTGGAGACATGCTTCTATTAGGGAACATGCTGATATCCCTATAAACAATTCCTCAGTTTACCTGATTCTCCTGACCACCTCTTGGCTGCCTTTTGAAGCCCTTCACAACTTGGCTTCAACCTACCTTTCCAACCTTGTTCTAGATGACTCCCTTTCCACTGTCCAGCCAAACTGGCTACCTTACTGTTCCTCACACATGACATGCTATATTCCACCTCCCTGACTTTGCCCTAGATGTCCCCCATGCCTGGAATGCCTCACCTTCTCTTAGAATCCTTTATGTCTTTCAAAACTCAGCTCAACTACCACCTTCTACATGAAGTTTTCCTGAGCCCCCTACCTGTTAGTTCTCTCCTCCACAAAATTACATTGTATTTATTTTAAATACACTTATAGGTGCTTTCCCAACAGAATATAAGCTTTTTGAGGGCAAGGTCAAAGAAAAAAAAATTACAGCACTGTACCACCGAACAATTTAGAACTATACCCAAAGGGTTATAAAACTGTTTACCTTTGATCCAGCAATACTATCATTAGGTCTATACCCCAAAGAAATCAAAGAAAAAGGAAATTGTTTAACATGTAATTGGGGTAAAAAATAAAATATTACTAAAAAAAAGAAAAGGAAAAGGACCCACACATACAAAAATGTTTATGTAGCTCTTTTTGTGGTGCCAAAGAATTGGAAGCTGATGTCCATCAATTGGAGAATGGCTGAAAAAACTGTAGCATGTGAATGTGATGGAATACTATTGTGCTAAAGAAATGACGACGAGATTGATTTCAGAAAAATCTGGACAGACTTATATAAACTGATGCAAAGTGAAAGGAGTAAAACCAGAACAATATACACAGTAACAGCAATATTGTAACTATCCACTGTGAAAGGCTCAGCTGCTCTGATTAAGGCAATAACACAACACAATTCCACAAGACTCATGATGAAAAATGCTATCCACCCACAGAAAGAAAACTGATGGACAGATTTTTTTCTCCTGCTTTATTCTTCTTGTACTTTTTTTTTTTCTGGAGCACAGCTAATGTGCAAATATGTTTTGCATGGCTTCATATGCATAATAGGTACCCTGTTTCTTGCCTTCTCAAACGGTAAGGGAGGGGTGAGGAGAGAGGGAGAGAAACTAGGACTAAAATAAAAATAATTTAAAAAAATTACTACACTCTACAATTTCAGTGGGCTGCCAGAAACCATTTTTAATTACTTTAACATTTTAAGTCCACGAATTTCTAGCTCAGAGAAAGAAACATCCACGAGGACAGTGTCTTCCCATGCCTTTGGGCATCTCTCTAACACAAAAAGAAGAAAAAGATCTCTTCCAAAACAGAAGTCACTTAATCTTTTCCTAAAACTACTCAATTCCTCCTCAGACCACCTCCCTCAAGTGTACTCCAGGGATAATCTTAAGGAGCCACTCTCTGAAATCAATACCCTAATCCCTTCAGAATGGGAAAAGATGGTCTGGACATCACTCTCACTCCTTTCAAGGAAGAGAAAGGCAATGATCTTAAATAAACAAGGGGTATTTCTTGTTTTGTACTGAGTTATCATCCTTAATCCATTTTCCCCTAGCTTTGGTACTTAACCTTTTACACACTTTACAGTAGAATAATATACATTTCTCAGTACTTTAAATTGAACTAAAAAGGTTTTAAATATGCTTCCACAGCAGGAACAGTTTCACTTTTGTCTTTATCTCCAGCATCTGGGAGAGGGCCTGGCACGTAGTAGGTTCTTAAATATGCATCCCGATAACTGATTGATTAATGGGAACCCTATCAAGGGACTCCTATCAAGAACGAGCTCAAGTGCTACCACCTTCGAGGCCTTTCTTAATTCCCTTAGTTGTCAGTGCTGCCTCTCCCTATCACTATGTCTTTGGTAGATACCCAGAGCTCCTGGAGGGCAGGGGACATCTCATTTGTATATTTTTATCCCCAACATTTATTCCAGTGCCTGGCACATACTAAGTAGGTACTTAATAAATACATTCTTGATTTCTGACTCAAATCCCCATTCTCTATATCCACTATGCTGTGCTATCCCTGGAAATACAAATGTTTTAGAAAAATTCTATATCAGTATATCTAGAGAAATAATTCTATATCAGTCAGTCGGTAAACATATATTAATAGCCTACTATGTGCTAGGCACTGTGATAAGCAGTAGGGATATTTAAAAAAAAAACCAAGAAAGACAGTCTCTGTCTTTGAGGAGCTCAGTTTTATGGAGGAAAATAACTTTACAAATAAGCTACATACAGGATAAACAGGAAGTAATCAACCGAGGGAAGGTACTAGGATTAGGAAGGATTGGGAAAGAACATGTATTTCTTTCAAATAAATATATATGCTCATACCAAAGAAATCCACCTGCATGAAACAACCTAGAATAATGGAAAAGCCCACTGATCTGAGACTCAGAAGGCCTCAGGCCAAGTCCTTGCTCTGTGACTTCTTACTGAATGGCCTTGAGAAAATCACTTGTCCCCTCTGGTCTTCAGTGTTTTCTCTTGTAATAATGAGAATAATAATCCCGTATCACAGCAAAGTCAATAGGACTCTGGACTTGGGGTGAACTTAGATTCATTAACAGGGTTCGGATGGCTCTTAGCTACATGACCCTGGGCAAGTTACAACTCTCATCTATAAAAATACTGTAATACTTCAAAGTTGTGGTGAAGAACAACAGATATTGTATTAAAGTGCTCTGCATACCTTAAGGGACTAGAGGGATAGAGACAGGGAAAGGGACTGGACCTAGGTTTACCTGATACAGTTAACTCCCAGAGAAGGAAACTCCATCTACCAATGTAGGTTGGCCCCTTCTCCACAACTTACCATGTGAGGTTAGTATGTGCCAGAGGCATGACATGAATCCAGGTCTTCCCATGTGAGAGCCTAGTGTTTTATCTACCAGGCCAGGCTGCTTCTAAGGTACCATGTAAATGCCTATTATTGGTATTATTACCACCTCAACCCTACCTCCAGGAGGGGGTTTGTTGTGAAGAGCAAACCAAAGTTCCCAGGGCAAAGCCGCCTGGAATGAATTCGAAGACACAAGCATTCTTTAAGTCAAGGAGGGAAAGATTTATTACACTTTTTCAGGGGACAAGAGTTCTTAGGGAACCTGCAACCATACAGAGATGCAAGGGGAATCTTTATAGAAGCTAATGGGGACTAAGGGGTGGGACATGTCAGGTGTTTGGGGGTGGGATTAGGGAGTGGTTTAGGGCGTGTTCAAGGAGTGGTTGGTTCTTAAAGGAACATGCACATTTAGTATCTACCACACAGGCATATTACCCAGAGTTTTCTAGGAAATAGCCCACAGAGGGACTAAAGGGGGTGTGGTTTCTACTGTGAAACACCACTAAGTTCACTATCAGTGGAGGCTAAAGGGGAATAGTTTCTCATCTAGTGTCTTGTTAGACAAAACACTATCTCTAAAATACATGTTAGAAAGGGCAGTGAATAGTAAATATGGTTATGACTCAGTGTTCAGTCAATTATCAGCATCTGGAATTCAATCTATAGTTGCACATAGTTGCTTACTGAGGAAGAAGCAAAGATAACTTGGGTCATGCTGCCCTTTAGCTAGAGAGATAGCCTGGGATAGAATGTTTTGGGAACAAGATGTGTAAGAGAGAATGTTTTGAGAACTGTATGTGCTTTTGAGAACTGGATGTTTTGGAATTGGGGTTCAGGCACAGGCACCCAAGCAGAGGCTGTCAGAATTTAGGGTCCAAGCACAAGCACCTCATCAGTGGCACCATCAGGATCACCCTCAACTCCTCCCTGTCTCTCACCCCAAAGGGCTTCTCACTTACCAAGTCTTGTACATTGTAGCTCTGAGCCCATCTCCGGCTTCTGGCCCTGTCTCCCCATTCAGGGAGACTGTGCTCTGGTATAAGCCCTCAGCACGTCTCACCCGGACCACTGTAACACCCTAAGGGATGGCCCTGTCTCCATCCTCTCCCCCTTCCGAGCCATCTTTTACAAAGCTGCCAAAAGAGCCTTCCTAAAGGACAGCTCTAACCACGTCACCCCTCTGCTTAGCAAAATTTGGGGGCTTCCCACGGCCTCTAGGAAAGACCACTAACCCTCCAGTTTAGCATTTTAAGCTCATCCCAGTCTGGCTCCAGCCAGCCTCCCTTTCCATACACTACTCTCTTTCCCTCCCTCTTCCGTCTAGCCAAACTCCCCTATTTGTTGATCTCTGAGTTTGCCTAAGCACATCCTCCCCCCCATACCCAGAATTCAGTCCCCTCTTTGTTTGTGGCTCTTAGAATCTTACACTTCTTTCCAAGACCCATATTGGTCATCTCCCCTCTCTAGTTCACTGCTCTCTCCCTCTTTAGAAGACCACGTACATAATCCTTACCATCATCACAGATCTACTAAATTAACCCAACATTCTTAGTAGATTTTGGCATACGGAATACTCATAACCTCCAAACCACATGGAATGAAAAGCTCTCAAAATATAGAGCCCCGTGGAAAGAAACCAAAACTATGAGAGAACAAGAGGAACTGCAAACTATTCCTGTCGTCCCATCTGCTACTGGGGTCGTCCCAAAGACACTGTCGGTGAGCCTGCTGAGATGAGCTTAAACTTCCACATTTCTATTTAGTTGTGAAAGGATGGTAACAGTGCATTTATGTCAGGTTTGCAAAGTGCTTTACTAGTATCACCTCATCGCATTATCTGATCCTCACAACAACCCTGCCAGGTAGGTGCTATCACTATCCCCATTTTACAGACGAAGAAACTGAGGCAAACAGAAGTTAAGTGACTTGCTCAGGGTCACCCAGCTAGTAAACGTCTGAGGCCGGATTTGAACTCAGGTCTTCCGGACTCCATGCCTGGTGCCCTGACCACTGTGCCACCAAGCTTCTTTAAAAAACAAAAAGACAATCCTTTGATCCACCTAAGCAAGAACGTTAAACCTAAAGGAACAACGTGACAGTGATTTGCCCAGATGAGAACAAGGAAAATCATCATAATGTTTATACTTGTTGGCTTCAAGAGTCTTAATTCCCTACCAGAATGGAGATCCTTTGAGGGCCAGGAATGTTTCTTTTGTGTCTTGGTGTCCCTCTGCTGAGCACTCAGCTCAACACCTGGCAGATAAGACATTTGATAAATGCTTCTTATTGTCTGATAAACTAAACTGAAAATCCCACTTTAGGGGGGCAGGCACCTTCCTGCTTACTGACTGGAACCTCCATCTTGGCACCTAGGGTGCATGACTTTGCTTACTATGCCTTTTGCGGGGCAGCACGGTATATCAGAAAGAACGTGGGCTCTGGAGACCCACGTGTAACACTACAATTGCATTACTTTGGACAAGTCACTGCACTTTGCTGGTGCTACCTTCCCCTTCTGTACCTACTTCAAAGGTAGTTGTGATTAACGAGCTCTGTGAACCTGAAAGCACCATATAAAGGTATTGTCACAGCCAATCTCAAGGAATGGGCACATCTCAGGGAAATAAATGACATGTTCAAGAGACAACTGTAAAGAACTATGGAGATAACTGTTTTACTTCTCTTTTAAATGGCCCAGGAAATATAGAAATTATAGAAATAAATCTACGAGGTCCTATCAAGCCCATATTCCACATTCAACATGAATACAAACAGCCTACGAAATCTCACTTTTGCCTACCTCGTATCTGTCAGATAGACCTAAGTCCCTCCTCATGTGCTGTTCTGGTTGAGGTCTTACTGGGGGCTGCCCTTCATTTGCTCCCTTAGAGAACAGAGTAGTCTATGATAACTAGAGGCAGTGTAGCCCAGTGGTAAGAGCACCAGCTCTGGGGATGGAGGATCCCAGCTGCAACACTTACTGCCTGGGTTACCTTGGGCTTCAGGCCGAGGCTCACCTTTCTTACACACAAAATGGGGATAACGATGCTTACATGACCAGAGCTGCTGTGACCAAAGCACTTCTGTAAACCCTGAAACGCTACAGAAATGCCATTATCTCACTGACAACAGGCTTCTGTGGTCCCCTGACATCACTTCCATCCAGTAAGATGCAGGAAGGCTCTGATTTGAAGTGAAATCAAATTTCTTTGAAGATACTTATACTTGGCGTGTTTTCCCAACCTAGACTGGAAACCTGAGCTCAGAAAAGTATGTTGCCTTAGAGCCTGATATTGTCACAGCATGAACCAAACCAGCAATTCCCTCAACGCCCATGCTCATCAGATCACTGCAAAGCTGCAATCAGTGCTAGGGGTGAGGATGGGGGTTGGGGGAGAGCAGAGGCAAGGGGTGTGAAGGAGGAAATGCAGCAGACTTGGAGAAGGGAGAGGATGGAAAATGTTACTTCCTACTTCTCTGGGCCAGAGTTTCTTTATATGTAAAAAAAATAGGGAAGGGAAGGGAAAGGATTAGCTGCATAAGAGGCAGGGAGTGTGGAAGAAACACCAGACTTGGAGTCAGATCAGCAATGAAATCCCAGCTCTGCCATTTGCTAGCTATGTGACCTTAAACATGTGTCATCTGACTTCCACTAGGCCTCAGTTTCCTTGACTGTATAATGGGGTATTTAATAATATGTACACTATGAACCACACAGGGCTATTTATGAGGAAAATGCTTTATAAATAACCTGCTAGAGAAGAGGTTTTTAACTTAAGGTTCATGAATTATTTTTAATATTATGCTAACTGCATTTCAAAAAAATTGGTTTCCTTTATGTATTTTATTGGATGCATTTGAAAATATGATTCTGATTAAGGGTCCAAAGATTTCCTTAGGCTGTCAAAGGCATCCAGGTCACAAAAAAAGCTTAATATCCCTGACCTAAAGAAACACTATGACTTCACACTGAAAGCTTGGCTGCTGCAAACTGGAAAACCAGTGTTGCAAAGGGGGCAGAAACACTGAAGCTGATCACAGAGCCTCCCTCCTCCTTCCACAGGCAGAAAGCAAAGCCCAGCCTCCTGCAATCCTTCATTCTCAGTTTAGGTCACAGCACTGGCAAAGAGACCATCTACATAATGCCGGTGAGGGGCAACACTGTGACAGGGATGCTACCTGGGGCCCAGAAATCCATTGACTCAGTGAGAACACAGTCTCCTAGGGACCTCTCTAGAGGTACGGGAACAATTCACGATTTCCTGTAGTTTCCGTTACTATGACATCATCCTTTTCAGAGAGAAGCAGACCTGCAAGAAGCCCGTGGATGCCCTAGAACTAAAAAGTCAGCCGAACAGGCAGAAGACTGTCTGGGTTTTGCTTTGTTTATGCTAGGATTCCCCCAGCTCTCCCCTACCCCCCTTGGGGATACCAGGGTCCCCTACCAACTGACAAGAGAGAAGAGCCTTAAATCAATGTCTATGTGTATACAAAGACTGCAGGCTGGACAAACAGTTTTGGCTTTCCACTGCTGCCATCACATTTAAAAACCCTCCAGCAACACAGGGAAACTACCCCTCCTTACACAATTTCTGCAACTCCTTCCCTTCTTCAATCACTCCTGCAGCTTAATTATGAGGGAAGCCTTTTTAAGCTCGATGAGAAGCCAGCTGCTGTGGCAAACAGCAGACAATTCACAAACCAACAGCAACTTTATTGTCTGTTCAGATACCATCAGAAACCCCGAAATGATTCCTTGGTCCTCTCCAAGAATGCCCTGAAAGCCACTCTCTGCTAGGGAGTAAGAGGGCTTGCCTAATGCTTCATGGCAGGATGTTACGGGAGCATGTCTGCAATCTGCCAGACCACTAAATGCATATTCTAAAGTCAGATCAGGCCCAATGGGAGTAAGCTGGTGTACTGGAAAGAGGGAGAGAGTGAGAGGAGCTGGGTTCAAATCCTCTGCAATTTACTACCTGTATGACCCTGGGCAAGTCATTGAACATCTCTGACCCTCGGTTTCCTCATTTGTAAAATGAGGGGATTGGACTGTGACCTCTAGAATTATGATCCTATGAGGGATGTGGAGTAGATTGGGGTTAGAAAAAGAATTAGAGGTAGGTGACACAGCAGGCAAAGCACTGGACCTGAGGACAAGAAGACCTAAATTCCAATCCAGCCTCACAGACACTAACTAGCTCTGGGACCCCAAGCAAGTCACTGAACTGCTGTCTGCCTCAGGTTCCCCATCTGTAAAAAAGGGATGAAAATAGCACCTGCCTCCCAGGGCAGGAAGAATTGAGAAGGATCAAATGAGATATCTATAAAGCACTTTTCAAACTTTAAAATGCTATATAGATGTCAGCTGTTATTATCATTAGTTATTAGAGGTTAAGATTCCCTGGACTAGAGCTCCAAAGAGTCGGCTCTAAATCCCAGGAGCTAACTATTCACTATTTTAGCCCAGGATCTGCCACTAACTGAGCTGGGATTTCTCTCTGGGCCTCAGCATTTTCTCCTTTTTTAAATGAAGGAGATAGGTTGGAACATCTTAAGTTCCTCCTAAAGGTCCTTCCCAAGCCTTAAGTTTTAAGAAAGCCCTACACCCTCATACATGTTAAATGCCTGAATGTGAAAGTGAAACGTTAACATCGTTATTATCGATATCTACCAGCGTGAGGTGGAGGGGGGAATTTGCAAAGTACTTAGCCCAAGGCCCCAAACGCTACGTGTCCCTGGGCCCAGGAAGGAAGTATCCAATTAAGAGCCTTGTCTCTTCAAACTAAAGTGATAACATTCTCTTCCCAGTTTTTTCAAAGTTGAAATCTATGTTTTAGCTTGTTGTGGGTTAAAAAAAAAAAAGACTTTCAATGTTTTGCTTCTTGGAATATTCATCTATATCTTTTCAGAAGAGATGCAGTCACTGGAATTTTTCTCATGACCAAGAAGAAAACTGTCCTGTCATCACCAAAGACACGCAAATTTAGTCACCGGGATGAATGAACCTTGAATGCTGTGATCTAATTTCACTTTACAGTGAGGGCATCTGCTGCAGAAAAGGGGCAGGAGTTTCCTGTCAATATCAGCTGTCAAAAACCCACAAAAACCCCACAAAACTTAACAAAACAAACCATCAGCTGGGGGAGAAACCAAGCAAAGTGACATAGTTCAGGCTTCCAGGTAAGGAGAACCCAGGTACAGTATCTGAACCACAAGCCAGTCAAGCTATTTTCCAAACATGTCCCACTGAGGGAGAGATAACTGGGTCAGACAGAATTCTAACCACTTTTCCTCATCTTCTAGGTAACTCAGTTATTATCACTTCCTTATCCCCTTCTCAGAAGGAGGACCATGGCAGGAAGGCAGGCAGGTACTGTGTTCCCCAATATCCCCACCGGCTTAGTCCAAAAGACATTTTCACACTTTTAGGGGGAAGGACTGAAATGTGGGGGCCATGCCCCAAAAAACAGATGCGCTATCTCTGTGGCCAGATGAAGTAACCACAGTAACCTCCCAGGGATCCACAGGCTGGCCAGCACAGGGCCTCACCCACAGGGGCTCATTAGCTGGGGATCTACGTTAAAACTAATAGCACCAAACCCAGGAGAGCCCAGGAGAAGGCCTAAGAACCTGAGTGCCGACCTTTCTGGGGAGGGGTCCTCCAAAACGAAACTCTAAAGTTTTAAAGAAACTTGGGCTGGAGGTCCCTTTAATTATACAGTGTATACAATAAACTTTCGCCCAGCCCTCATCTTCACCCCTCCCCTCCAAATAGTTAAAAGAGTCACCAAAAAAAAAAACACAGCACGAACAGCACGAAGGAACGAAGCAAACCCTTCCCCCAGACATCTATCAATCCCCACTGAGCAGACGGAGTCCCAGGATATTTGGGGCCTGGTCAGCTCCTGCTTCATCATTCCACTCGCCTCCCACAAGCTTCTTCCTAGACCTTGCACCCCGGGAACCCCACTGCCCCAGAAAATGTGACTGGGAAGGGGGAGATCAGAGATGCTCGCAGGGTTCACCTCGGCTCCCTCCTTCTAAAGGGCTATAAGGAGGAAGGGTGGGGGAGGTGAAGGAGGCTAGCAATCTCTGCCACCTTGGGGCAAACAATGGGAATGGAGACCCAGAGTCCCCCTTTTCCTGTACGGAGGAATGGGGAATAGGGTCCCAAGGGGAATGGATCTCGAAAAGGCACCCGAACAATGCTGCCTCCTCCGGGGTTCACTTCTCTTCATTCGTGGGGAGATCTCGGTAAAGAGAGGGGCTCCAAACAATGCAGCCCGGACCAGGGTCCCCCACTCTCCACGGGAAAGGAGGTGAACAGTGCGGCTGCAACCAGGGTCCCCCACTCTCCAGGGGAAAGGGGGTGAACAATGCAGAACCAGGGTCACCCGCTCTGCACGGGAAAAGGGGTGAACATCCCTGACCTGGGGGATGAACAATGCAGCCCGGACCAGGGTCCCCCACTCTCTAGGGAAAAGCGGTGAGCAACGAAGTCTGGACCAGAGTGCCCCACTCTCCAAGGGAAAGGGGGTGACCATCCCAGACAAGGGCGGGCAATGCAGGCTCGCCAAGGTCCACCATCCTCGGGGGTTCGCTGGGGGGTAGGGAGGAGGCGCGCGGCCAGCAGGAGCCAGAGCCGGGGAGGGGGGAGGGAGGCAAAGTTGGTCCAGCTGCAGACCCCGCTAGTCCATCCGTCCCGAGGCTAGGGGAGGGGAGGAGGAGGCCCCCCCCCAGTTCGTCACTCCCCCGAGGGCTAGCTCACTCACCCGACAGCTCGTCCGGCTCCAGCCCAGTCTCTGTGTCCAGCCCGCAGATGACAAAGTAGTCGGCGAAGCGGCTGGGAAGCGAGCCCCCGCCGCCCCCTCCGCCGCCGCCGCCGCCGCTCATGGCGCCGGGGCCGGGGGCTGCCGCCGCCGCCGCTGCTGCCGGTGCCCCCCCGCCTCCGCCCCCGCGGCCCCCCACCCCAACTCAGGATGCCCCAGGCCCGGCGCGCGCCGCTGCCTGTGCCTGCGCCTGTGCCGCCGCTGCCGCCTCCGCCGCTACCGCGGCCCCGGCCCCGGCTCCGGCAGCTGCCCCGGCCCCAGCCCCGGCCCCCGCGGCCGCCGCGGCCAGGACCGCGCGGGGGGAGAGCGCGCCGCCCCGCGCGGCATCCTGGGCTCCGGCCGTCAGTCCGTGCGTTCCCGCCCCTCCCGCCCGGCCCGGACCGGCCCGCGCCGCCCGCCGCCGCCCGTCAGCCCGCCAGCCGCCCGCAGCCCGCCGCCCGCCTCCCTCCAGCTGTTTGCCAGGCGTCTGAGCGAGCGTGCAGAAAGAGGAGCTAGCGAGAGGGGAGCGAGGGCCCCCACCCCGCCCGCCGCGAGCTCCGCGCCTGCGCCACCCCGGGGGCGGGGGAGAGAGGGCCAGAGGATGACGTCATGTTATTCTCCGGCTCCTTCCTCCTTTCCCGCCCCGCGCGGCCAGCGCTCCTCCTTCTCCTACTGCTCCCGGCGTCTTCATCCTCCCCCTCCTCCGTCTCCTTTTGCATCTCCCCCCCTCCTCCTCCA
>CM053623.1:420965000-420983163 GCA_028646595.1 Phalanger gymnotis
CCCTTGCCTTCTTCGTCCTCCTGCCTCCCTCTCTCCTCTTCCTCTTCTCCCTCCCTCCCTCCTCTTCCTTCTCCCTCCACCCTTTTCTTCCTTCCTCTTCTTCCCTCCTCTTTCCTCCCCCTCCTCTTCTTCCCTCTTGCCTTCCCCTCCCTTGTTCCTTTCCTCTTCCTCTTCCCCACCGCTGACTGAGCTGGACAGTGGGGCAGCCTCCAGCCAGCGACCAGCCAGAGACTAGAGTCTCCTTTGAGGCAGGGGAGGTCCTCCCCATTTTCCACCCTCAGGTGGTTAACAGAGGTCAGACTGGGTTGGACCAGGGATGCCTCTGGGGACATAACCAGAAAGGTCTTAGTTGGGATCCAACCTGGAGGCTCCTTCCTGAAGCTGGGGTCTGTCCAGCCGGATGTTAAAGCATCTCATAGTGGCTTAAAGTCATAGAGCAGTGGATAGAGAGCTGGACCTGGAGCCGGCTGACCTGACTTCAAATTTACAACCTCAGACATTTTCTGTTCAATTCAATAAACATTTATTAAGTACCTACTATGTGCCAGGCACTGTGCTAAGGGCTGGGGATACAAAAAAGAAGCAAAAGACAGTACCTGCCCTCAAGGACATTACAATGTAATGATTGTACTAGTTAGGTGACCCAGGCCAAGTAACTTCATTTCAGTCTGACTCAGTTCCCTCATCTGTAAAATAAAGATAATCATCTCATATATCATCTCATGTTGTTAGGAGGACCAAATGACATAATGTTTATAAAGTAATATTTAAGTGAGAGTTATTAAAGAATTTAGCCCTGCTCTTTTACTGCCTTGTGTGCACGGGTCACCAGAGACAAGCTAAGCCCATGCCACCCTGGGGACTCTGATGCCAGGGAAAGGCTCCCTCCTCACTGAAACCTTGGTCCCCTCCCTATCCATTGTGGCACCTTAGTGGTGGGGCCAGTGCAATCTTTCCCCCTCCCCAGTGCGTACCCATGGCTTCAGTGTGTGTTCCCCAACTAGCAGTGCCAAGCCTGGGAGAATCCCCTGCTGGGACCTGACGCTCAGCTTCCCTGCTGCTGACACTTGGCTCATCCTCCCAGTGAAGCTTTGAATTGGGAGCCCCAGGGGCCCAGCCTCAGCCTCTCGGAGTTACTGCTTTGACAACCGTCGTGTTTATATCTGAAAGGTCCCCAGAGGCCCACTGGCCTCCCTTCTGGGCCCTCCCTGCCCTTGCCCATCACCTCCCAAACAGGAATTAGAGCAAGGTTCTTAACCTGAAGTTTGTTGAATGGGGCAGGTAGGGGTCTGCAGAAGAGGGGGAGTTGTAGCTTTGGTTCAATATATTTGATTTTCTTTATAATCCTCTATTTAATCTGTGCATTTAAAAACATAATTCTAACAAGAGGTTCACAGGCTTCGCCAGACTGCTCAAGGGGTCCATGGCACAAAAATAAATAAGTAAATACTTAAAAATACATTACAGGAAATGCTAGAAATAGGGGGTTTGTGGACAATTTCCTGGGCCGGGGTAGGATAGCATTAAAAAGAGGAAACATAAATGCTGCTACATTAGACTATCAACGCCCTGGGAAAAGGGACTGTTTTTTGCCTTTCTAACTAAGCACAGCAGTTGGCACATAGTAGGTGCTTAATAAATGCTTGATGACTAACTAATTCTCCAGCCCTCTAATGTGCTCTGACAAAAAATTTCCCCTCACTAGCCTCCTAACCTTTCCTGTGGTCAACAGATTTTCTCAGGCCCCTGAGCAGAGCAGGGTTAAATAAACAGTACTTGTCAGGAAGAAATTTGGCTTCTTATATATGTCACTTTTAGAAACACTTTTTAGAGCGTCAGAACTGGAAGGGCCCCTAAAGATGTCCCATGAAACCCCATCAGATTATGGATGAAGAAGTCAGGTACTGGGCAGAGACAGGATTTTCCATTGTCACATACCTAGTTAGTAAAGAGCTAAAACCTAGGCATCAACTCCCCAGGTGAGCCAGATTATTCAATAGGTTCCCTGGAAACACATCTGGGGTCCCCAAGGTTAGCAGAAACTATGCTCAGGAACCTCCTCCTCTATGGGAGAAATACACCTTTTATGATCCATGTTCTTAGAAGTGGGAGCATGAAAGCAAGAGTTACATTTTCTCTGATCTTGTCTGCTGAGGGCTACAGGGCAGGGTGGGGAATGCACCACTCATAAGAGCTAGAATATATGATTCTGGCAAAAAAAAAATAGCAGAAAAGAACAGGAGCAAACTCCCCATTTACTTGTCACTCATGACATCTGATCAGGAATCAGGGAAGACTCCTCACCTCTGCTAAGCAAGAGGACCCTGTACAGAGTGGAGGGTGGAAGAATGATCTTAGTACTGTTTGAGGTTTGAGAGACATAGTTTCTGGGTAAGTTAACCATTTTATTAACAAGGCCAATATGTTCTTAATAAAAGGATGGTCATGTGGCTGTCTCCCTTAAACCAAAGGCCAAATACATGGGCTCACAGCCCTTTGAAGAGTAGGTATTCCCAAGGGGTGCCCAAGTGGGCTATTTTGGGGTACTTGACTTAGGTCACTCAAATCTTGATTAAAGAGACATTAATTTCCACACCCCCTAACTTGATAATAGGAAAAATCAACATCTTCCCAGACCTGTCTGAGCAAACGAAATGGGCAGAAATATGCCCATTAGCCCAAACTTTCTTTTACTGTCAGATTAGATCTTGACCTAGGTAAATCTTTAAGCAAGGTTTCCCACATTGGTTGGTTTCTGGATGAGGAAGTAGAAAGGGGGAAAACTGGTCCTAATACAATAATTAGTTATTAAATATAAGAGAGATATATTCATTTCTCACAGTACTTAGGGTTTTTCCATTGCCTCTTATGATTAGTAAGCTGGGCCAAAAACAGATTGGGGGGCAACATTGATTTTCCATTCTCTTGAGTAGAAGTATTGAGGCATGCTAGACATACTAGGTGCTGGCGACACAAAGACAAAAATCAGTCACTGTCCCCAAGGAACTTACATTCCATCAGGTGAGACATATATATATATATATATATATATATATATGTATGTGTGTATGTATGTATGTATGTGTATATATGTACACACATATGTATACATATACATATATACAAACGTGTATATATACAAATATGCGTGTATATATACATATATCTATATGCACATCTATATATGCATGAATACATACAAATATAAAATAGAAGTATGTTTTGTTCAGTTGTGTCCAACTCTACATGACCCCATGTGGGGTTTTCTTGGCAGAGATACTAGAGTGGTTTACCATTTCCTTCTCCTCTTTACAGATGAGGAAACTGAGGCAAATAGGGTGAAGTGACTTGCCCAGGCTCACACAGCTAGTATGTGTTTGAGGCCATATTTGAACTCAGGTCTTCCTGACTTCAAGCCTAGTGCTCTGTTTCACCACCTAGATGCCACAAAAAAAAAATACATAACTTTAACTCTCCCAACTGTTAGTGCCTTCTCCTCTTGAAGGAAACCCAGGATGCTGAGAGGCAATAGTGAATTGGGAGCACATTCCAGACATGGGAGGAAATCTACATAAAGTGATGAAGGCAGAAAATAGCCTGTCACGTATGGGGGACACCAGGTAGGACGATGTGGTTGTACCATGGAGGACATGAAAGCAAGTGATGTATAATGTGGCTGAAAACACAAAATGGGTCCAGAACTTTAAATGCCAGAGAAGTTTGATCCTGGGGGGTCATAGTACTGAGTAAAGGGATGACAGGGTCAGATCTGCACTTTATGAAAATTGTTTTGGCAGTTGTGGGAAAGATGGATTGGAAAGGAGGCTTGAGGCAGGGAGACCAATGGAAAGGCCATTGAAATGATCCAGGTGAGAAGGGATGAGAGGCTGACGTAGGATGGTAGCTGTGGGAGCAGAGAGGAGGATGGGAGTGGGAGATGTTAAGGTAGAAATAATACCATCCACCCACCGTTCTTCATTCCCACAGATGTCCTCCCACCCCAGGATCTCTTTACCCTACCCCAAGCCCATTTCAATAGGCTCCCTGTCTCTCTCCTCTCCAGTCTATTTTGCATTGGCAGTCTTATGTTAACCTTCAGGAAATAATCTTCCTAAAACACTTCTTTGCACGTGTCACGTATATGAATCAATTATATGCTTACTCATATACAAAACCTTGTGCTAAGCACTAAAAATACAAATAGAAAAGACAGGTTGATAGGTCCTGCCCTCAAGAAGATCAAATTCTAACGAGGAAGACAACACATATGGAAGGTTTCAGCTATAAATCAAATGGGAAGGCTCCATGGTCCTTGGGTATAGTAGCAAAGCATATGGTTACACATCATCTGCCTTTATGGCATTTCTACTGGTAAAATGGGGTATATTCAATGTTCAGGAAGGACTTGGTGTCCACTTTCACCCAATTCTCACGGCTCCAAGAAACTGCCACATCCCGGTAAACCATATCAGCAGACAAGCTAAACTAGGTTGAAGGTAACCAACAGGTCTCAAAGAGGGTGTCTACCCTAGGCATGTGAAGACCTCACCCAGTAGAATGGGCAGAAGAGAACAATTTCTTCCAGTGGTCACAAATGTGGCTAAGTAGGCGCTGTAGAGCTTGGTCAGACATAGAAGACACCAGGGTCGTCCACTGCATCCTGGGCCATCCCCAATACTCCTGACTTTCGTCCTGCCCCTGAACTTAAACGACTGGAAGAGAGAGTGAGGCTAAAGATTCTGTGCAGCTCTGCCTCACTTAAATTCAATTTATGTACAAGTCAAGACATCACCTCACAATGTCATTGGTTCTCTTTGAAACAAAGGATGAACAGCTGGCGAAATCGTATCAGTTTCTGTGTTGAACCATCTGACAGTGCCGAGGATTTAATGGAAAGCACTTTCTCATTAGGGTCGTCAGTAGCTGTGGCTACAGCACCCACAGAAGCAGTGGGCGTATGCCAGGCTGTTCCTCACAGGGGTTGCTGCCTAGGATGATGGCAGAGAGGGTACTGGGCTGGAAGCATTGCTATCCTCAAGGCTCTTGGGTTCAGAGTCCTAGGCTGTCTTCATCAGGGTCTGAGGAGAGATGGTGGTCAAGGTGGTGGTAATGGTGGTTTGACTTGCCTATGCAAAAGAATGCATATAGATGTGCTTATTTTAAAATCTTCAGTGGTTTTTTATTACCTATGCACTCCTGGCATCCAAGGGGCCCCCTCCCCCGCTGTGACAATCTGACTCCAAAGCTACCTTTCTGGCATTATTTCACATTGCTTCCCTGCGTGAATCCTCTATTTTAACCAGAAAGTTTGTTTATTATTCCTCAACATTTGATCTGGGACTAAGAGTAGGCCATATAGACAGTTGCCTATGGAGAGAAACATAAGGGAGTAGAAGAGACACTTAAATATTAATTTTTGTAAATGTACATACTCTATTTTTTTTGCAGGGGGGAAGGCAGGGCAATTGGGGTTAAGTGACTTGCCCAAGGTCATACAGCTAGTGTGTCAAGTGTCTGAGGCTGGATTTGAACTCAGATCCTCCTGACTTCAGGGCTGGGCTGGTGCTCTACTCACTGCACCACCTAGCTGCCCCAATGCACATACTTTTAAGGGAACACTAGGACCAAAAGGCACATTGGATTAAGTGGTGGGCCGGCATCAGGGAGACCTAAGTTCAGACATGCTCTCAGGCGCTTACTGCTTATATGGCCCTAGGCAAATCACTTAACCTCTGCCTTCCTCAGTTTCCTTGTCTGTAAAATAGGGATAATAATGGCACCTGAATGATCATAAAGCACTTTGTTTACCTTAAAGTGCTGTATAAATGCTAGCTATAATTATTAGTAAAAGGACCAAAGGAAGAATGTCAGTGGATCCTCTACAGGGGAACTAGAAAGACACTAACAAATGGACAGCCGCAGTTCCAGAGGATTAATGATGAAACAGAGTGGTGTCAGACTCAAGGGCACAGGATGAAACATATATTTTTGGACATGGCCAATGGGGGAACTTGTTTTGCTTGACTCTGCGTATTTGTTATAAGGGTTTTGTTTTTCTCTTCCCCCTCCCCCCCCCCAATGATGGGGGAAGGTGAGAGGGAGAAAAAATAAATGCTTGTTAATTGAAAAAAAGTAAATTTAAGAAAGCCTAACAAAAATCATTCTGGATGAGAAATTACAGCAGGACTGCAATCTTCATCAGTGGAAAGAGGCAGCATTCATACTAATTTGAAATATATGGTTTTTAATGCCAGAAAATTACACCCTCCATGGTCTTCAGTGGTTTATTTTATGGTAAGTCAAGTCCCAAACCCTATGTTATAGCAAGGCTTAAAGGTTGTGAGGAGGAGAGATAGAGCAGTATCACACACTGTGCCTTTGCATGTAGGATAGGAGCCAAAGGAAAGGGAAGAGAGATTTGGGTAAACCATACCTGAGTAGGGGAGATACCCCCTGAATTTCAGCTACTTCCATCTACAAAGTGGGAAGAATAACACCTGTCCTACCAACCTTACAGAATTGTTCTGAAGACCATGATTTGTAAACTGTCGAATGTGAGTCATCACAATTACTTTGAATTATGCCTCACCCAGCATGAAGGTAACCCTGAATTCTTGCAGCCCAGACAGCGAAGTGTAAGCTTTAATGGATCCTACCAGGCTAAAAAGGTTTTGAGGAGTAGTTGGACAATTAGGCTGGTCTTCAGTTGACTGAATGCTAAAAAGTTTGGCCATCAGGTGATGAATATTTTTGGTTAAAGAAATTCATAAAACTCTCTACAAAAGTATAGAGAGACCACAGTTGCTTAGAATATTTAAGTATTTTAATCAGAGGTTATCATCATATTATATGCCTATGAAACCTTACTCTATCCAATACATCTCATATCTGCCTGCTTCGATGCATATTCAATACTTACATCACATCCCCAGGCTCTCCTCTTCATCTATCTACTTCCTCTCCTTCTCTCAAGGCCCAACTCAAGTCTCCACCTCTTGCATCAAGCCTTCCTAAACCACAAACACTCAGGTAACAAAGTCCTCTTTATATCATCTGAAACAGTGGGTCAAACTCAAAAAGAAACAGACTCCTCCACTCACATATTATCTTAGAAAACTACAGATTAATATATTCGAGCATATTGTATCTTTATTTTCTTAAACATTTCGCAAATGTTAATCTAGTTTGGCTGCACTTGGGAGTTTTGTGGGCTGCTTGGAGTTTGTCTCCTCTGATAGAGAGGAGAAAACTGAGAAGGTCACACGGCCAGTTTTGGGGAGAGGGAGAGCAGGACTAGATCCCAGGTCTCTCTCTCCTGATCCACAATCACATACAAACCCCTGGAACTTTCCATGAGGAGTCTGGGTACCCAGCAGCTCTGGCCTCAGCTTGTGACCCACTTCTGGACTCTCTGACCTCTAATGACTTCACTATCTCCAAACCTCTCCTAATTGTATACCTGAGTACAAACCCCTACTTCTGGAAATAATTTGCTGCTCCCCAATCCCTTGACCCAGAGCTCTCTTCTCAGACTGTCCTAGGTGGGGCATGTCTCTTAGGCTTAAATATTTTCCTACCAAGTGCCTCCCAGTTTACTGGCCCAACAACCAACCAACTTGACCTCAGAATTCAGACAGGAATAGAAATGAAACTGAAAAGAGACTAGCATGGACCTAAAAAAAAAAGAAAAAGAAAAAAGAAAAGGAGCCAGAGGAAAGGAAACAAGATTCGAGTAAACCATATATGAGTATGGGAGAACCCCCCTGAACTTTAGTTATTTCTACCTTTAAAATGGGAAGAATAATACCAACTTTATGGAATTGTTCTGAAGACCATGCTTTGGAAATTGTCTGGTGTGAGTTACCCCAATTACTCTGAGTCATACTTCACACAGCATGAAGCTAACCCTGAATTCTTAAAACCAAATCAATGAAGTGCAAGCTTTAGTGGATCTTACTAATTTAAAAAGGCTTTGAGTAGAGGTTTGACAATTAATTTCTATAGGCTGGTCCTCAGATGACAGAGTGCTAAAAGCCTTGGCCAGCAGGTGATGAATATTTTTGGTTAAAGAAATTCGTACCCAAGTATGGAGAAATTGTGATCTGCATTGATGAGGAGAGTAGCCACACAGGGAAGATGGCAGTTCATTGGAATATTTAGGTATAGATTATCATCATCCCAATGCCACTACACTGGTGAATTAGATAGCCCATTCCCCAGGTGTCTATCCACTCACCAGTCTCTACCCTTAAAATGTTGTTGAAATGTAAAACTAATAATAATAATAACTCAAACTTAAAGGCTGTTTTTAGGGTTTACTTATTTAAAACCCTGTAAAGACATGTCTAATTCATGCTGACCCAATGAGGTTATTCCCTTTAATTCCATCAGAGAGAGGGGGGTCACACATCATAATTGTAGTTAGTTTAACACCGTATGATTA
This sequence comes from Phalanger gymnotis, assembly GCA_028646595.1. Classification (NCBI taxonomy): domain Eukaryota; kingdom Metazoa; phylum Chordata; class Mammalia; order Diprotodontia; family Phalangeridae; genus Phalanger; species Phalanger gymnotis. The sequence goes on from CM053623.1 coordinate 420,973,444, forward strand.
CATCCTGGGACTTCTGGGATGGAAGATTGATCAAATATTTGTAAAGTGCTTAGCACCCTACCCAGCACATGGTAATTGCCTAATAAATGTTTGTTCCCTTGCATTCCCCTTCCCTTACTTAAAAGCACAATACTCTTCTCATATTGTTGTATTGCTACAAGCCAAGGAACACTACAATCTCTGAAGAATCGAAGTTAAAGGTGGCCTATGGGATAATGGCAAGGCTCATGGTGGGCATGAGTAGGCTGAAACACATTATAAAAAAAAAATTACAAAGGAGAACGGAATATAGGTTGTCATCAGCCACATGTGTGGCAGGACTAATAGCCCCATCTGGACTAGACTAGTTTTTCTGTAAAAAGCAGGAAAGATATCTCCAAAACTTGTTTGGTCCAGGAAACTAGGAGTCTAATCCACTAATGCGTTTTCTTGGCCACCTGAAGCTTAGAAGATCGACCCATGAGAAGTCAGTGTGCCCCACTTTTGGTAGATGCCCCACTGCTGGGGAAGCCACCGCACCCATTTGATCCAATACTCCCTATTGACCTAAAACATTTCCATATAGAGACAATCTACCTGAATCTATCTACCTGAACCAGGACTCTATCCTTATTGAATATCATGCTCTAGCTGGGTAAACTTCTTATTGCTAACTATTTCACAGTCTACATGGGTCTCATTTCATTCCAGTCTCAAACCTGAACCACTTGACCGGCCAGAGTCAGGTCTACCTGACCCACAACCATATATATGAGCAAAAAAGAAGGCAAGAGGCAGAGACAAGTATCAGACAATCCTTGTGTTCCATTTGTATCTTCGATGATAAGAGAAACTGAGAAAGGCCCATAGAAGGTTTAACAACTCTTCTGTGGCAAACTTGTGAGAAGAGATGGACAAGAGTCATGCAGGATAAGCAGAAATGGATGGGTTAAGGAAGAAAGGAAAGCAGCGTTTATTAAGCATTCATTATGTGGCAGGCTCATTATGTGTCCACTAATTGCTGAAGCTACAAATAAAAAACACAAGAAAAGAGAAAGACAACCTGGCTTTCAGGGAGTAAACTTGCATTCTAATGAGGATAGACAACACACAAAACAGGATTCAAAAGCAGAGAGGGAAGGCATTCAGGAAGGGGGAATAGTTTGGAAGTTTGCAAGCTAGCAAAGGGCTGGTAGGGGAACGAAGGCCATCCTGGGCCCTTCCACAAAATGGAGCCTCCAGGAAGAACTCACCAATGGGTGAAGGAGGCAGGTCTCACAGAGGGGCGTTCCAGCTTGAAAATGTTGTAGGCATGGTTGGCTGTTCCAGGTGAGGAGTTCCCTGGTGCTGAGGAAAGTTCCAGAATGAGGCAGTATAGTTTGGAAATCTGGGATTAAGGTTAAGACTCAACCTGGACATACCCTATAAATTCCTAGGGGGCATAGGTTTTACTTTTGTCTTTGATGAACATAAACTAGATCATCTTTTGCCTCACTTCTTACCTACCCTTTAATTACAGAATGGGCATTGTCTTAGACAAACCGAGACCTGGGAAAGACCTTAGTTTAAAAGGCCAAGGTCTCTTACTACATCCTGGGCCATCGCCAGTCGTCCCGACATATGCGTTGCCACTGGACTCAGATAACTGTGGAGGAGAGAGGGAGGCTGATGACCTTGAACAGCCTCGCCTCACTTAAATCCAATTTACCCTCAAGTCAAGACGTCACCTTCCTGGTATCATGAGTCCTCTTTGAGAAAGAAGGACAAACAACTACAACAGCAAACTTTAGTCTTCATGACCTCAATGCCTAGCACGGTATCTGGCACACAGTAAAGTGCCTAATAAATACTTGTTGAGTACCATTTGTCAAATGCTTCCATACATGTTTGAAAAAAAGGCCTTAAAGGTAACTATCACAAGTCACATTAACGTAGCACTTCACACCTACCTGTGTGAGAAGCTAGCTGTTATGTCAGGTTGTCATTATGCATAATTGGTTACACTGGGCAAAGTGGGAGGTAATCTGACTTGACCTGTGGTATATCTAAATATGTGTGATCACGAACCACATTATAATAAGACTGTCTTGTCTGTTACCAGCATCTTGTGATCATCATGACATATCCCCAATTGGCATCAGCTCAGAGACTGAGAATTCCCCTACAGGAGTGCTCCCCAGTGTCTGGGACAAGGATACATCCTTATGTGAGGTAAGTCTCTCAAGACTTACCTTCTCCCTCAGAGGTTTGGAAAGTCCACAAAGAATGAGTTCTCCCCCGTGTCTTTCCCACTTGTCATTATTCCTCTGACTCAGGTCAGTAGACAGATGACTCCAAACTTTCCTAGAAACTGATAACATCCTTTGAGATCAGAGAAACTACCACAGGGTACAAATCTTAAAACCAATTTTTTTCCAAGTAAGATGGGCACGTAACTGAGTGTTGTCCAGAAGCAGTACCCTCCTCCCCCTTGCAGTATGACTAACCCTCAGGATCACTACCCTATGCCTTTTTCTCCCCAAAACCTCGGGTCTTGATAACTCATCACTCTTGTGGTCTCTTTCCTTCCATAGCTGACTTATTAATAAGATCAAAAGTAATCTCTCATAGTGTTTTGTTTGCCTCTCTCTTGCCTTCTTATGTTCCCTTTGAATAATCTTTGTTGTCATAATTAATATATATATATTTTTTTCAGTATATTGGTTAGGTTTGCTGAACTTTTTCCCCCTTTTTTTGATTCTTTCTTTTAAGTGATGACTCTTGGGGTAGGGATAGATGGAGGGAATAAATCAATTTTAAAAATTTATAAAAAATAATAAATATATAACCCGTGGCCCAAGGCCATCCAAGACTCTGAATTCATATGAACTGGTTTCAGTGTGAGGGATCTAACACCAAGAAATCAGTTTCTCTCTTTAGCTTGTTGTCCCCACCTGGAGTTGCTCCAGGAAAATTTCTAACATAGATATGGTATACTTCTTGTCTGCCATTCAGCCATTTTTCAGTTGTGTCTGACTCTTTGTGTCCCCATTTGGGTTGGGTTTTTTTTTTTTGGCAGAGATACAAGAGTGGTTCACCATTTCCTTCTCCAGCTCATTTTACAGATGAAGAAACTGAGGCAAAAAGGATGAAGTGACTTGCCCAGGGTCACACAGCTAGTGTGTGTCTGAAGCAGGATTTGAACTCAGGAAAATGAGTCTTCCTGACTCCAGGCCTGGCGCTATGTGCACTATGGTGCTACCTAGGTACCTCCTGGTACCAAAGTGAGTAAAAGGGTTCTACAGGTCCCGGATAACTACTCAAGTTATCAAATGCATAACAAACACAGAATAACTTTATTTTCATCCTATAGCAATTGTAAAATTCACAAAAGACTCCTAGAGCTCTTCTCCATTTCACAGATAATCTCCTAGAAAAAAAGTTGTTCAAACCATGCCTCCACTTCTTCTCTTGTCTTCTAAACCCATCTGACTTCCAAACTCATCACTCAACTGAAATTGCTCCTGTCAAAGTCACAAATGACTTCTTAATTGCCAGATCTAATGGTCTTTTCCCCAATCCTAGTCTTTCTTGATCTCTCTGTAGCATTTGACAGCACTGACCACTGTCTCCTCTGGGATATTCTCTCAACCGCTGGGATTTTGTGACACTGCTTTCTCTTCATGACCATTCTGTCTCGGTTTCCTTTACTGAATCATCATCCTGATTGTGACTCCTAATCTTGGGGATCCCTCCCTGGTCCTTTCTTGAAACTTCTGTTCTCTTTAAACTCTCTTAATGGTGACCTCACCTCCAAAGGTTTCATTATCATCCCTATGCATGTGACTTCTGAATCTACACATATGGCCCCAGTCTCCCCGCCTAAACTCCAATCCTGCCTATTGGACATTTTGAACCGGATGTCTTGGAGACATCTCAAACTCGACATGTCTAAAATTAAATATCATTTCCCAAAAAGACCTGTCTTCTAAACTTCCTCAGTTGAGTACTGTTAGACCTGGAATCAGGAAGACTTGAATTCAAATCCTGCCTCAGATAATTACTAGTCGTGTGACTGTACAAGTCACTTAATCCCTGCATGCCTTGGTTTCCTCATCTGTAAAATGGGGATAATAATAAAATGAGATGACATATGCAAAGCACTTTGCAAAGCTTAAAGCACTATAAAAATGGTAGCCATTATTGTTCTTTGCAGGTTTGTAACCTTGGCATCATTCTTGATTCTTCCTTCTCTTTCACCTCACACATCCAATCAAATGTGCCATCTTGGTTGGTGGGTTTTTTTTTCTACCACCACAAGCATCTTTCTCATCGATTCCCTTCTGTCCTCTCTTCTCACAGCTACCACCCTAGTACAAGCTCTCATCACTTCTTCCTTGCTCAATCTCTCACTTTTCCAATCTGTCTTCTACAAGCCTGCCAAGGCGGTTTTCCTAAAGCTTGGATCCGAACATGTGGCTCTTCTATGCACACTCTAGTGACTTCCTGTTGCTTCTAAGATCACCTATAAACTCCTCTACAAAGCCCTCCACAACCTGACTCCAATCTGCCTTCCTAGCCTTATGACTTAGCCCTCTCCTTTACATATTTTAGGTCCAGCCAAACTCACCATTTTCCAGTTCCTCACGTATGACTCCCCCTCTCCTAGCTCCCTGTCTTTACATTGCCTTTTTTTAATGGAGTTTCCACTAGACTAGAAGTTATTAGTATAATTACAATAGCCGAGAATTCCTACCATTAAGACAGGTTTGGCTTTCATACCTGATTCAAATCTTTCTGTCTCTCCAGCTAACCCCTGGCTTCTCTACAGGTTGTTTTTAAAGTCTGGACACGTAGGCAAAAAATGCATATTTTCAAGAAATGAAATGAATGAAATTTTCAACAACATTTTATTTCATTGGAGTATTAACAAATAACATCATCAATATGATTTCCATCATATGTGATGCAAAGGTTGATGTGCTTTGCAAGATTCACATGAACTCGATGCAATAACTCTACATTGCCATCAATTTTAGCACATTCACTCTTTATGTGTTCAATCAAGTGTGTTGCATCTGTGATTTTCGTTGAGTACACCTTCTCCTTTAGCATATCCCAGAAAAAGAAGTCAAGGGGGGCTCAGGTTCAATCTAGCTCAGCTTAGATTGAATCTGGCCCGCTTGTGAAAACAAGCATCACAAAGGGTGGGATTTCTTAAGACAACCCATTATGGTGAATCCCTAATAAACTTTCTCTTTTCCCTTGGAAAAAAAAAAGAAGTCAAGGGGGCTAAGGTCTGTTAATATTCCAAATATTTCAAAATATGCATTTTTGCCTATGTGTCCAGACTTTAGGGACACCCTGTATATTTGAGACAAAATCAAGATATAGGAATGTTGATGTAAAAGAAATAATCGAAGTATATCATAATATCTCTTACTAGATAGGCATGAGGAGGGAAAGTTAAGGAAAGAGCAGACCTCTACAGGGTATTCCCAAAGTCTCAGTTGTGTGTTTAGCTCTTGAAGCTGTAATTACCATATACTGGGTCTCTCTCTCTCTCTCTCTCTCTCTTTATATATATATATATATATACATATATATGTGTGTGTGTTATATATAGTATATATATGTATATATACATACATATATATATATACTATACATGTTTGTTATGTACATTGCCTCTCTCAGTAGAATGTAACCTTATTAAGCGCAGGAATCTTTGCCTCAATAAACCCCAGCTCTCTCATACAGTGCCTAGTACTGTCACTAGTTTCACTAGTAAGTTCTTATTGACGGATCGATTGATTAATATATACCAAAATATTTGTAATAGCACTTTTATGGCAACAAAGAACTGGAAACAAAATGGGTGCCCACAGACTGAGGAATAACCAGCCAAATTGTGGTGTAGAGAATTCCTGATCCGTAAGGAATTACGATGAGGAAGAATTCAGAGAAACATGGGAAGAGCTGTATAACCTGATGCTAACAGAGTAAGAGAACCAGAACCAGAATGACATAGATAATGACTTCAGCGATGAGGCCGAAGAGAACGCTCAAAGGAAGCTGAGCTCTGAGTAACCAGAATAACCAATTCTAGGTCTCATAAAATAGATAATGAAGCATGTCTCTCTCCCCTCAGCAGAGGTGGAGGATTATGGGTAAGGATGTAGTCATGCTATCAGTAGTTTTTGCTGAAATGTTATTTCGTTCATTTCCCAGGGCAGAAGTGTGGGCAGGAAATGACTGTGATGTAAAAAGAAAAAAAAAAGAAATCAATAAATCTTATTTAAAAAAAAAAACTACAGGGAAAAATTCAGAGAAGCACAGGAAGACACTTATCAACCTGAAGTAAGCAGATCCAGGAAAAGAGTATACACAATTTAAATAATTGGAAATAAAAACAACCACAGCAAAATAGAATGGTATATAATTGTCAAGACACAACTTGGCCACAAAGGAAAAATTAAAAAGGGTACCTCTCTCCCTTCTGTGTGGAAGTAGTGGACTATGGGTGTGGAACTTTACATTTGCTGATACATTTGGTTCATGTATTGGCTAGTTTTCACAGGACCATAGATTTAGAGCTAAAAGGAACCTTAGAGGTCATCCATCATTTTAGTATTCAGTTGTTTCAGTCATGTCTGCCTCTTCGTGACTCCATTTGGGGTTTTCTTGGCAAAGGTACCAGAGTGGTTTGCCATTTCCTTCTCCAGTTCATTTTACAGATGAGGAAACTGAAGCACGCGGGGGTAAGTGACTTGCCCAGGGTCACACAGCCACTAAGTGTCTGAGGTCACATTTGAACTCAGGTCTTCCTGACTCCAGGCCCAGTGCTCTATCCACTGCGCCTTCTAGCTACCCATTGTTTTAATACAACCCCTTTATTTTACATATAAGGAAACAGAAGCCCAGAGAGGTTAACTGATTTTCTCAAAGCAAGGCAGTTACTCAATGTCACAGGTAGAATTTGAACTCAGGTCCTGGGGGTTCGTGTCTAGCACTGAGTCATGGCACCTTGCAGCGGTTGCTGAATTTGATATGAGATGGTTCACTGCAAAAGGGGGAAGATGGTAAGAGCAGATCTGAAAATCAAGATGATGGGAAAACAAAAGGTATCAATACAAAAAATTTAAAACGACTCTAGGCTTGTGGATTTGACTTTTATTATATATAACAAAATTTTATAATGCATTTCTAAGTGGATAATTTGAAAAGTGAACTAAAGATAATAATGATGATAAAGAACTCATTTCTGTTCATTTAGAAAGGGGAAAATCATCTCTAAGAGTCAACATTGCTTCATCAAGAGTTAATCATGCAACAACCTCTTTTGACTGAGTACTAAGTCTGGTAGATAAAGAGACTGTTAGAGATACCATACATGGAAATCTTAGCAAAGCATTGGCCAAAGTTGCTTATACTCTAGACATGTGAACAAGATGGAAAGATATTGGCTAGACAACAATACAATTAAGGGAATTCGGAACTGATTGAGCAAGAAAACCCCAAAAGAAGTCATAAATGGGTCAATATGCATTTGGAGGGCAGCTCCAGGCTTCCGTCCTACTCCATGTGCTATTCAGCATTTTTGTCAATGACTCGGATAAAGCTTTCCAGATTTCCAGATGGCATGAATGAAACTGTAAAGGACAACATGTTGGGCATCAAAGACAGGGATTTAAAATAGGCCTTGACAGGCTAAGGTGAGGTGCTAAAGCAAATCAGATGAAATGTAAAAGAGAGAAATGTCAAGTTCTACACTTGGGTTAAGAAAAAGAACCCAAGGTCATGAGTATATGATGGAACCGGACATGCTGCGTGAAAAAGACTTGAACACTTCGTTGCTTCACCTGGCCCGCTATTTCAGGCAGACCCCATCCATACTTCACTTCATCAACCGTTGCTCGGTCCTCTTCCCACCAGCCTGGCCAGCTGTCTTGTCTCTAGAGTATCTCCTTCACCCTCTCTCTGCTTCTGGAACCATCAAATGAACTTCCTGGAAGGGGTGGGTCACTCCTCCGTAGCCTCACTAACCGTCTATGTTATACTCTGCACCAAAGTTCTTCCCTTTCCCCCTCATGTGTGTTGTTTTGTCCTATTAGAATGTAAGCTCAAATTAATCTACCCAAATTAACTATAAAGGACATAAGAAGAAAGATGCTATCTGCATCCAGAGAAAGAACTGATAAATAGATGTACAGAATAATTTTACATATATATATACATATATATATATATATATACACCTATTTATGTTTAGTGGTAGCCATCTGTAAGGTGGGGTGGGGGAGAGAAGACAGAAAAGAAATTTACATGATAATTTTGTTGTATATTTGAAAGGAATAGCAAGTTGTATATAGTAGAATTGCAGTTTCACATACAGTCATCTTTTTATTGTACTGTGTTATGGAAATACTTGTTTTATTCTACAAATTTTTAACTATGAATTTTTTGGATAAATTTTTTGAAATTATGAATAATTTAATTATGAATTTTTTTAAAAGAACATAAGCTCCTTGAGGGCAGGGGCTGTTTTTGCTTTCATATTTGTATCCTCAATGCTTAGCACAATGCTTGTAACATAGAAAGTGCTTAATAAATGCTTTTTCTTTCTTCAAAATTTATCAACAGTGTGACAGGATAGTGTACCAGCAACCACACTGGCACACCCAGGATGGCTGCTAATGCAGGGTCTTTTATCTGCTTCACTAGGAAAGACTGCTCAAAAAGGTGTCTATAATCTTTTAATTACATAAAAAACAAACAGAGAAAATATAGAGAAGAGAAATAAAGACCAACAGGGCTCTACTGCCTGAATCAAAGCTTTACATCCACCACTGAATCGAGAGAACTTTACCTCTGAGCAGCGGAGAGCTCTGAACATACAGCCCCTCACAGTCTTGACTAGGGAATTACATCTTTCTTGTAAGTGAGCCCCCAAGATCACCTCTCAGGACATATACTCTTTCAGCTAATAGGCTCAGTGCCTAACTACAAATTAACAAAAGGTGTGTAAGCCTTCCTACAAGCAAGCAAGCAAGCTTCCCTTAATGGGTGCCACATGAGGCCTATTGATGGGCGGGGAAGATCTTATTCCCCGTTAACCTTACGGACAGCCAAAAAAAAAGCCAGTATTATCTTGAGCTGCGTTATGAAACGTGCTATGTGGGTTCCACACAACCCCTGAAATAATAAAAGTATAGTGTTTCAGACACAGGTGTTAATGGTCCTGCTGCCCTCTACTCTTGTTGGACCACAATTGGAATGTTGTGATTTGTTCTGGGCACAACACTTCCCCCAGCTTGACAAATTGGAGTTTAGAGAAGAAGGTGGCCAGGATGTTACATGAGCTTTGGACCTGGGGATGAGAGCTGTATTTAAAGACTGGAAGGCTTGCCATGTGTAGGCAGGACTAGACTTCTTTTTCCTTGGCTCCAAAAGGCAGAACTAGACTTGTTTTGACTGGTACCCAGAGGGTAGAGCTAAAATCAGGAGGCAAAAACTCCCAATCAAGGAAAGATTCAAGGAAAATCTTCCTAACACAAATGGAGCCACCCCAAAGTGGGATGGTCTGCCATGGGAGGTAGTGGCTTTCCCCTCACTTGAGCTTCTGAAATAGAGGCTAGATGACCAATTGCTGGCAACAATGTGGAAAAGATTTGTTTCCAAGTACTGAAAGGACTTGATAATCTCCAAGGTCTCTTCTAGCCCTAAAATTCTGTGATTCTGTGACATATTTGGAAAAAAAAA
>CM053623.1:420983663-421013183 GCA_028646595.1 Phalanger gymnotis
ATAAAACAGGGGCAAATTATTTAGTTGTTGTGAGGAAACATAATTTAAAGTGGAATATAAAGGATTAAATAGTAAATTATAAAATGTCCAAATATGATAAATAAATTAGAATATAATTAAGTTAATAAAATATTAAATCCTATGAGATCAAATAAAGGAGAAATTGCTTTTGGCTTTGGGGAAGGATGGGGAGATATCAGTGGCTTCATGGAGGTGGTGGCATTTGCAGTGAGCTTTGAAGGGATGATGATGATCGTGGTGGTGATGGTAATGGTGATGGTGGTGGTAATGATGATGATAGCATTCATATATGGCTTTAAGGTTTGCAAAGCGCTTTACAAATATCTTCATTTTATCCTCACAACAATCCTGGGAAGTGGGTGCTATTATTATCCCTATTATACAGATAAGGAAACTGAGGCTGAAAGCGCTTCAGTGATTGGCTCAGGGTCGTTTGATTTGAACTCAGGTCTTCCCAACTCCAGGTCCAGTGCTCCATCCATCACCTCACCTAGCTGCTGCTAACACCGTAAAGGAGGTTGTACAAGTATCATTACCTCTGCAACCTGAGTGTTAGATCTCAACCTGTGACTGGCCCAAGTCAGTCTTGGGGACCTTTCTCTGATTATAATTTCTACTGGCTCATTTGGCCCCAGAATTTGGTCTGTGTGCCTCAGGAGTTCCTACGTTCTCTGTAAGCATTGAGTCTAATAAAGAGCCTTAACCATAGAACAGGTTTATTAAGAGCAATTTTAAAAAACCAGGAAAGCCCCCTTACCAAAGCAAAAGTGATAGGTCCCCTTCTAGTGAGTTCCATTTCCCTGCTACACAGAAGTTGAGCCTTGGTTTCTGCAAAACTCATAGTCCAGTGCTTGATTGTACCTTAGCCATGGGCACCACCATTGTGGATTAGTTCAATGCCTGCTGTTTTCTTTCTTCCTTCCCTCTGGTGTCTGCGTACTCCAGTATCAACATGGTGGCCCCACTGTCAATCCCACATTCTCTGTCTGAATCCCTGTCTCTCAGCATAGTCCAGCAGCTCTTGGTTCTCTCCATACAACAATTTCATTCATCATGGTGCCCATAGCTCCTGGTGTCTCTCAGTATTTACCAGGCAGCGTGGGCACTTCCCCTAGCTAGCCTTGCATTCCTTGTGGCTGCTCTACTCAGAACCTGTATCTTCTCTCCACTGCACACCCACTCTCAGCCTTCTATTCTACTCTGTGCAGAGTTAGGATTCAAACTTTGGTCTCCAGACTCCAAATTCATTACTCTTGGAAGCAGTGCACCACACTGCTTCTGAAGGGTAAGGGTGTGGCAGAGCAACTAGACGTACTCTATTCTCTCCTAGGGTAGAACCAGAAGCAATGACAGGAAGTGCCATGGCTCAGAATGGCCTCTCAGGTTTTACATAATATTCAATTTGGCAAATCTATGAACCATCATCCTCTCTTGCGCTCACGGAAACCAGAATTTCCCCTGGGAACGTAACAATTTGGTTCACTTCTGTTATCTCCAAAAAAAAAAATGGTAAAAGACCCCAATGCAAGCATTTAAGCTAACAAACCAGCAAATACATTTAATATTTTATTTAACATGGAAAAAGATGCAAAGGACTCACAACTGAAACAGTCAAGACAACTGTTCTCGCTCTAGTGAACCTCATCTGTCTGTCTGGGATCTTCCTCAGTCCTTCATACTTTTAACTACAAGGAGGTTAAGTGCATCCTGGCAAGGGAAAAAACATCTTAGGGTCAGCACCAATCAATCCTTGACACCCAATCATGAGTCAACCTATTATCAATCAGTCAGTCAGAACCAGGTCTGCTCATCCAAAGTTCAATATTCTTCCATTTATAACAAGACCCTACAAAGGAAGTAGCAAAACTCATCAGAAGGTGCTTGTGAGACTTTTAGGCTTGGATGAAATAAAAGACAGAGAAAACTAGATAGCAGCTTCGTTTTCACTTGGCCTGGAGTCTGATTATCATGTTTCCCTGATATGGATTAACAATCCAATTAACTTTAAACAGAGATCCAAGTTTGTCTACTTTTAAGGTACAGCTAATGTACCCACTTTACAGATAAGTAATTTCAAGATAGGAGCTGTAATTCCACTAGTACATATATTATATGTGATTCTAATTCCTGCATTCCCTTCTCCTTTGCCTTATGCTTACACAATACAGAATTTATTGACTTGTGAAAAAAAATTTGGATGTCACTTAATAGCAGTCTCTTGCCAATAACAAAAGAGGCAAATATGTCTCCTTCTATTCACAAGGTGTGAATGATGAGTGTGAAGCAATCTAAGCTTCGTTACATCAAGTTGTATAAATCATCATTTCTGGAAACTGATTAAATACATTTAAAAAAAGAAACAACAATAACCTCTCCCTCTGTATTTGTGTCTTGTGTTTACTAATGCAGCAGTGATGCAGTGGGGAAGATTCAATTCGACAAAAATTTATTACTTTGCTAGTTATGAGTCAGGCCTTGTGCTAGGTTTTAGAGATGCGACAATTAAAAAAAATGGCACAGCCCTTGCCCTCAAAGAGCTTATGATTTACTGCAGGGATGGAACATGTACACAGATAATTATTATGTTAGGAAGGGTATAATGGGGATGCTCTTAGTTTTCATTACATGGAATTACTCATTATTCATAGAATCTTTTCCACAGGCCCAGAACAATTCAGAGAGGAGGGAGATGGTTCATAATTCTGAGACACTCCAACAGAAAAGAGATTGTCCCTAATCTCTTTGTGAGAGACAGGACCAATGAAGTGAGATTGTCCTAAAGTTGGAGGAATAAATCTCATTGCTACAGGGTGCCATGGGACAGAATAAAATAGATACTATTTGTACTTGGCATTCTCTCTTTCTCTCCCCTTCCCATTTATGAAGCAAAAAGGACTTAGGGTGGGGTTGTCTAAAGATGAACTTCAAAATTCAGGAGCTAATGATCTCTACATTGAGAAAATCCACCGAGGACAGGTAGCTACTACGGCTGTTGTTGCATAGTGGGCCGGCAAGTTGGGAGCGGGAGGGTAAGGAGCATGCGCTGTGCCAAGCACTTTACAAATATTACTTCATCTGGTCCTCACAACAACCCTAGGAGGTAGGTGCTATTAAACCCACTTTACAGTTGAGGAAACTGAGGCAATCGGGGATTAAGTAAGTTGCCCAGGGCCACACAACCAGTAAGTGTCTGAGGTCACACTGGAACTTAGGTCTTTTAGACTCTAGCTAGACCCAGTGCTCCAGTTAACATCATATTCCCCACTTTCCTTTCCATAAGTCTGGGAGTGGGAAGGAAATATCAGTCTTCTTTATGAGCTATGAGTATGCACAAAGAAGCTTTTGACAAGAAAAACTTATATTTTCTTGTGTATTTTCTGCCTTATTTTTAAAGCTATGTGATCACACACAAAGCTTGGTGAATCTTGGGGTGCTGAGGGATGACCCCTGAAAGAGTGAACTATATCACAATGGTGCGGGGAAACGAATGAAAAATAGTATTAAATTTTGCATTTTAATATTTGAGCAGTATTTCATCTCCTAGGTTAGACTGAGATTCAAGATAAGAAGAGGTTAAAAGAAATTCAATTCTGAGTCATCCTCAAAGATCTGTCATGCTGGAAGAAACAGTTTGGCATTTGTGGGCTTGACTGCCCTTTACAGGTTAAAGAGGATACTGCAGCCTGCTTTTTTTCTTGTTTTGTTTTTTAAGCGGCTCTCCTGTGAGCATGTGGGATGGATGAAGGACTTAAAAAAGCCCAGAATGACAGCATAAATAAAGTGTGACCCAAATTTTGCCCCTGAGCCAATTCAAACCCCTCAACAGGATTTTTACCTTCAGCACTTAGTCAATACCACACCATAGGTGTCTATTTACCTCTGATACACGTGGCATGTGTTTATCACATGTAGGGAAGACTTGAAATCAACACAAAAAAGAGCTCTAGACAAAGTGCTCTAGAAAAATTTGGAGGGGGGGGGAGAGGAGAGAAAGAAAGGAGAGAGAGAGAGAGAGAGAGAGAGAGAGAGAGAGAGAGAGAGAGAGAAGGAGAGGAGAGGAGAGAGGGAGAGAATGCTTTTAGTCTACTCTAGAATACGAAACATCATAAATTTTTTTCTGTTAAAAAAAAACAAAACAAAGACCTCATAGAGTAATTGGCACCTGAACTTGGCCTAGGAAGGAGGGAACAAATTCTAAGAATGGACACAGTGTGTGCAGAATCAAAAATTGGCATGTCAAGATCAAAGAACAGCTCATGGTCCAATTTGGCCACTGAAGTATATAAAGGAGAATAAATGTAATAAGATTAGAAAAGTAGACTGGAGAAAGATTTCAAAAGGCCTTAAACCTCTTTAGTGCTATCTGCAATAAAGAATCACTGAAGGATTTCAGACACAGTCAGATACACTGTACCTTGACTCCAACATAGTGATGTCACTTTGGTCCTTTTTTCAGAACGAAGGACAACTGACCAATCAACCAATACGGATTTAGTAATAAAAAATTACTATTAAGTAATGTACAAGTAACCATTAGTATTAATGGATCGCAGTGAGCAGAGCCAAGAAGCAGGAAGACTACTTAGGACATGATTATGGTCATCTAGGTAAGGCTGAGCTAGAGTGTGAGTGGAGAGAAGGGGAGGAGTGAGGGGCTGCAAAAGAAGAATCAAGGGGACCTGATAATTTCACTGCATTCTTGGTCTAAGCTCTGCATGTCCCTGTCCTCGGTTTGAGTCTGAGCAACAGTCCTGTAGACCCATTGCTCAGGGTTTGAGGCGAGGGCTGCTGAACTCAGCTCTCAGCGGCTAGCTGGGAAATCTTTGCCAGTTCATTCCGGAATGCCATTTCAAGGCACATGTCCTTTCCTCAGTCTGCCCTGGATCTATGACCTGGAACTAGGTAGTGCCAGCTGTCACCCATTCCTGAGCCAGGCATAATTGTATGCCCCTCTTTCCCTGGTGCATGGCCTCTCCTTGGGCTAGCAGAGTACTCCTGGCCAGATCCAGTCCCCAGCGGCCACCTGCTTCTCTTTCTATCTGTCTCCCTATGGTGACCCTATGATTTTTTTTTTCTTAAATATCCTGAAACAGGATTTTAGCAGTGGTTTGGGATTTGGGGTTTTTTTGGGCAGTGGAGGATAACAGAAGCTCACTGACTTTTCTGACATTTTGGTTCAACCACATCCTCTAAAAGAATTTTTGCTCCTTAAGAGCAGGGATTTCCAATTTTTTCTTTGTATCTCGGTGCCTAGACAATGACTAACACAAAAAAGGAACTTAGTGTTTGATGGAGTCGATCAGTCATTTCTTTTTAATTCCCATCGCAACTATCCTAGTCTTTTTTTGCCTTACAACTGGTCTTCCTGCTTGCAGCTCATCCTCTATTCAACCTCTGCCTCATGGCACTGCCAGATTGTCTTCCTAATGCACCACTGCATCAATCCTTTGCGGGTACCACTGTCTAACAGATAAAGTATAAATTCCTAATTTTGGCATTCGAGACCCTCTGAAATCTAAGCCCAACCCATCCTTCCAGATTGCTCTCCTTCACATTCTGAATTCCAGCCAGATTCTCCCTCTCCTCCCTACCTTCATCTCTAGGAAACTCAAGCTAAGTGCCACCTCCTCCAGGAAGCCTTCCTTGAATGCTCCTCCCTGCAAGGGGAAGTGACCTCTCCTTTAAGTGTCTCAATGCTTTCCCTGCCCTTCTCCTTTGCATTTCTTATCTCCAGTCAAATTAACGGTGCCAGATAATGTGCTAAGTACTGTTCTTGAATCATGCATAATTTTAAGCCCCTTTCTACTAGACCTGGGGCCTCCTCTTTCCCTGGAGCACAAAGAAAGGCAAAAAACAGGACCTGCTCTGAAAAAATTCTAACAAATATGTAAAAATGAGATATATACATGAAAAAAAAAATTGGATAGAGGGAAAGCATTAACGGGACTGCAAAAAGCCTTTTGTATGTAGGATTTTAA
Source organism: Phalanger gymnotis (assembly GCA_028646595.1). Taxonomy (NCBI): domain Eukaryota; kingdom Metazoa; phylum Chordata; class Mammalia; order Diprotodontia; family Phalangeridae; genus Phalanger; species Phalanger gymnotis. The sequence goes on from CM053623.1 coordinate 420,989,663, forward strand.
GCAGGATTTGAAGCAAGCCAGGGAAACTAGGCTTCAGAGATGAAGAGCAAGAGAATTCTAGGCAAGGGGGATCCCAGGTAGTGAAAGTTCACTGAATTGGGAGAGGTGTCGCATACAAAAAATAGCAAGAAGGTCAATGTCATTGGATCAGAGAGTATTTGGAGGGGAGGAAGGTTCAAGAACATTGGAAAGGGGGCAGCTAAGTGGTGCAGTGAACAGAGCACCAGCCCTGGAGTCAGGAGGACCTGAGTTCACTTGACACACTTACTAGCTGTGTGACCTTGGGCAAGTCACTTAACCCCAATTGCCCTGCCGTCCCCCTCAAAAAGAATTTTTTTTAAAAAAGGGCATCAGAAAGGTAAGAAGGGAACAGGTTATGAAGAGCTTTAAAAGGCAAATAGAGGATTTTATATTTAATGCTGGAGATAATAAGAAACCACTGGAGTTTACTGAATAATGAGGGAGGAGGGGGAGGGGAGCAACATGAAGTGCAATTCAGACTTGCACTTTTTTTAATAATATTTTTCCAATTACATGTAAAGACAATATTTAACATCATTTCTCAAAAATTTGAGTTCCAAATTCTCTCCCTCCTTCTCCCCTCTCCCCTCTGAGGGAGTAAATGCTATAGGTTATATGTGTGATCATCTAAAATATAGCTCCATATGAGTCGTATTGTGAAAGAGGACACATCAAAAAAGAGAAAAAAAAACACAAAAAAGTGAAAAATGCTACTTTGATCTGGATTCAGACTCTGTCAGATCTTAATCTGGAGAGGGATATCATTTTTTTATCATGAGTCCTTTTCGAATTGCCTTGGATCATTGTATTGCTGACAAGAGCTAAGTTATCCACGGCTGATCACTGTACAAAAACTGCTCTTGCTGAGTATGTTTTCCTGGTTCTGCTCCCTTCACTTTGTATCAGTCAGTGTAAGTCACTCCAGGTTTTTCTGAGACCATTCTGCTCATCATTTCTTATAGTGCAAGAGTATTTCATCACAATCCTATACCACAACTTGTTTAGCCACCCTCCAATCAATGGGCATCCCCTCAATTTCCAATTCTTTGCCATCACTGAAAGAGCTGTTATATTTTCATACAAATAGGTCCTTTTCCCTTTTAAAAATTTTTTCTTTGGGATACGGATCTAGTAGTAGTATTGCTGGACCAAAGAGTGTGCACCATTTAATATCCCTTGGAGCATAGCTCCAAATTGCTCTCCACAAATAGTTGGACGGGTTCACAACTCTACCAAAAGTGCGTTGGTGTCCCAATTTTCCAACATCCCCTCCACTACTTATTATTTTCTTTTTGTCATATTAAAAATTCTGCTAAGTATGAGGTGGTATCTCAGAGTTGTTTTAATGTGCACTTCTTTGATCACAGACTTGCACTTTAGGGAGATCAGTTGGACAGGTGAGCGGAGGATGGCCTAGAATGGGGGAATATTGGAGGCATGGAGACCAACTAGGTTATTGCAATAGTGCAGATGTGAAGTGATGAGTGCCTACACCAGTGGCAATGGCAGAGAAAGGGGAGTAAGAGACTTTACAAGAGTAAAATAGGCCTTGGAAACAAATTGGAAATGACAGGACACAAGCTGGATAACTTGGAGAATAATGGTAGGTGGCCCCATAGTGCATAGAGTCCGGAAGACTCATCTTCCTAAGTTTGAATCCAGCCTCAGACACCTACTAGCTGTGTGACCCTGGGCAAGTCACTTAACCCTGTCTGCCTTAGTTTCCTCATCTGTAAAATGAACTGGAGAAGGAAATGGCAAATAACTCTGGTACCTGCCAAGAAAACCCCAAATGGGAGCCTGGTTACTGGCTTTGTGTGCCATGCGTGGCCTGTTTTGTCAGTTAGGGGCTATGTGGTGCTGCTGCTCAGCTGGTGCTGAGCTGGAGCTCGCTGGTGTGCCAAGGTCGAGGCCAGGTGATGTCCTTCTGAATTCCTCTGGGTTACATTGAAGTTCCTGGTGTGAGGTGTGGAGGAGGGATGGTCTGGCTAAACAAATTGTAGCATATGAATGTAATGGAATACTACTGTGCTAAAAGAAATGAGGAGCAGAGGGACTTCAATATAATCTGGACGTATATGAACTGATGCTTAGTGAGGGGAGCAGAACCAGAACATTACACATGGTTACAGACACACAGTATCTGTAAGGACTAACCTTGATAAACTTGGCTCTTCTCAGCACTGCAAGGTTCAAAGATAGCTCCAAAAGGCTCATGATGGAAAAAGCTATCCACATCCAGAGAAAGAACTACAGAGTCTGAATGCAGATTGAGGCAAACTATTTGCTCTCTTTTTTTTCCTTCTTTTTTGGTTTCATTTCTTCTTTCTCATGATTCATTCCATTGGTTATAATTCTTCTTTACAACTGGACTATTACGTAAATAAGTTCAGTGCGAAGGTATATGTAAAACTTAGATTACTAGCTGTCTGGGGAGGAGAGGGAGGAAGAGAAAATTTGGAACTCAAAAACCTGTGGAACTGAGTGTTATAAACTAAAAATAAAAAATAAATTAAAAAAAAAGAAAACCCCAAATAGAGTCACGAAGATCACACACAACTGAAAACTGTAATAGGAAAATTAAGATGAGGGGGGAAAAGATAATGAATTCAGTTTTGGACATGTTGGGTTTAAGATGTCTACGGGACCTTTCAGAAATACAACAGGCATTTGGAGATGTAAGAATGACCATGAGGGGCCAAGTAAGGGAGAGATAAATAGACCTGAGAATGATTTGCATCACTGATAACTGAATCCACGGGAGATGGTCACCACGGGCTTTGGAGAACACTCACAGTTAATGGGTGTGACCTAGTTGAATGGTGAAGATCCACCAAAAGAGATTAGAAAGGAGAAGTTAAACAGGTAGAAAGAGATAGCAGCTTTACAAAAACCTAGAGACACAAGTACTAAGACCAGGATGATTAACAGGTCATCAAGGCTGCAGAGAAAGAAAAGGTCCTTAGCTCTGGCAATTAAAAAATCATTAATCATTGTGGAAAGATGTTTGTTGAGTGATGAGGCAGAAGCAAGACTGCCAGAGATGGAAGAAGAGAATAAGAGGAAAGGAAATGGAGGCACCACTTGAAGGTGGCCTTTTCAAGTTCAGACATGAAAGGAAGGAGAGATGGACAGGTAGTGAGGATGAGGGAAATAAGGACATATCTGTAGGCAGCAGGGAGACAGACAACAGAGTGGGGAAGACTGAAGGTTAGTGAGAGAGTGGGGATGACAGAAGGAGCAATTTGTTTAAAAAAAAAACATGGGATGTAATGGGATCGTGTGTGCATGTAGAGGGATTTGGTTTGTCAATGAAAAGAGCCATCTTCTCACGGGAGACAGAGATGAAAGAGTAAAGGAAGGCAGCAGTGATATGAAGGAGCGATGAAGTGATGAAGAGGTAGGTCTTGACAAATGTCCCAATTTTTCCAGTGAAATATGAGGCGAGAGAGTGGTTGTGGCAGGTCTGAGGAGGAATAAGGGAATTTGGAAAAGTTTCTGCAAGTTGAATCATGAATCGATTGCTGTTCAGTTATGTCCGATTCTTTGTGGCCCGATATGGGGTTTCTTTGGCAAAGATACTGGAGTGGTTTGCCATTTCCTTCCCCAGTAGATTAAGGCAAACAGAGATTAAGTGCCTTGCCCAGGGTCACACAGCTAGTGAAAGTCTGAGGTCAGGCTTGAACCCAGGTCTTCCTGACTCCAGGGCCAGCACTCTATCCACTGAGCCACCCGGCTGCCTCCAAAATTAGGGCGGGGTGTAAAAGGACTGCCTTGCCACAGGGAAGACCCAGTTGAGATTTATATAACATAAATTTGTAGTGGATAAACAGTATGGTCTCATGATTTTTTCCAGCTTCATTTGGCAGCATGAGTACAAGGAGTACAGATGGTAGAAGAAATCCAAAGCTGAGGCTTGGCAGGGCAAGACTGGCAAGAAGGGGACGAGGGACTCCGAGAGTGTGTAGCCAGTCAGTGCCTGGGAAAAACCGAGGAGTTGAAGGCCTGAAGGTCACAGTAAGGATAAAGAACAGCGTTAGGGGTTGCAAGGGAGAAGCAGAGGCTGAATGACAATCAATAGTGATTAAATAAGGAAATTTCAGAGCTTGGGAACGTGGAAGTGGAACTTTTATGAGTGACAGCAAAAAGAATATGACCCATCTCTCTGGGAAGCTAAGAGTGGGCTGAGGTCAGAGGAAACGAGTAAACTGAGGAACCTTGAGGTTACATTGTTTGAGGGGCTGTCACTATGTCTAAGTCCCCTAGCATGATGGCAGGAGTTAGGTAAGAAAGAGCCAGGTATTGAACTCATTGAAGAAAGGAGAGTAACCCAGAGTTTGATAGATAAAAGCTACCAGAATCTTGACTGATAAATAAGAACTGAATGAACCTCAAATGAAGAGAGGCCATTGCATGATGGTGGTAGAGGAGTACCCTGGAAATGGCAATGGGGAACAAGGAGTATACCAATTCCCCTAGGACAACCAGTGGTGGGGAGGGGCGTGGGCGTGCAACCAGTTCTGGAAAGGGTGCCGGGTCTCGGTGAGTGCCAAAGATGGATGGAAAAAGGAAAAGGTTTAAGATGAAAGTAATAGTGTAAGTCATAGAGAAAACATTCTAAGAGCACAGTTGAAGGGATGGGTAGCTTTAAAGTGGGAGTTGGGAATGGGGAGAGGTTTACCTTAGAGTCTAAGAATATTTGAACGATAATAGCAGTAAGGCTGGGAATGACTGCGATGGGGAAGAGCATGATAGGGGGAAGAGTATTAATTGAGGAACAAGTTCAGCTAAGTTATCAGTTCAGCCTGGAGTGGAGTTGTACGCAACTAGTATGGAGGTGGAATTGTGGGAGGCGAGACTATAGTTATTCGTATACCTATTATTCTTTATCAGACTATGCCTTGAACACAGCAGACACACGATGGTTGGTAATGCTCGTCAAATGAGTAGAACTGGGAATTCTGGTGGACCGCACGCTCAACAAAGTAAAAGGCTGTAATCTCAGGTTGAAGGCCAGAGTCAAGTGACAAAAGAAGCAAGGGGCAGAGGAATTTGAACCCAGGCCATTTGACCTCTAATCCAGCACTCTTTCTGCTCTATCATGATGCCTTCTAGAGGACTATGCCCAGTTGTGAGCATCCTATTTTAAGAAATATATCTAAGATGCCTGGGAAGGTGAAGCATCTAGAAACCACAAAGAGATGAATAAAGGATTTATTATGTGTGAAGAAAGCACTGTACTAAGTGTGGGGGATAAAAACAGAAGAGGCAGTCCCTGCTCTAAGCTGGCCATCTTGTAGTGGGGGAGAATCATTCATGTAAGGTTTCAGGGGCGAATCAGATGGAAAAGTCCCACGGTCTTTAGGGTACAGCAGCAAAGCAGATGGGAATGTCTCTTCTTTCCTGTCATTTCCACTGATGATACATCCACTTGTGATGCTGAAATCATTTGACAGTACTAAGGACTTTGGTGACAAGAACTTTCTTTTCTAGGTCTTCAACAGATATGGCTATAGGACCTACAGGAGCCACATCACGTAAGAAATTATTAAAGAAACTCAAGCCAAGTGGGATTGTGCTGAGGGTTACTGTGAGGAAAAAAAGGAATGGTTGTTTTTAAACTCTATCCATTCACAAAGTACAGCAATATATGGAAGTTACAGGAAAGTCAGATTTTGGTTACATACAAGAACCTTCTAACAAGAAGAGTGATCCAAATAGTCTCTTTCAGCTCTAAACCCTAAGATAATTTGGTCCTATCATGTCTTAGATGGGCTTTGTTAGAAATTAGCTGCCACACAAGGGGCATCACAGCATAGTGGAGGGAGGAGGGACCTTGGAGTCAAGAACACCTGTAGGATGGGCTAACACGTCAGAAAAGGAACACTGCAAATGCTAGATGGAATGTGGAAACATAAGGACACTAATGCACTGTTCGTGGAATTGTGAACTGGTCCAAGCATGCTGGAAAGTAATATGGAACTATGCCCAAAAGGCTATAAAACTGTGCATACTCTCACCTAGCAATAGCACTACTAGGTCTGTATCCCAAAGAGATCAAAGGAAGAGAAAAGAGCTATGGAGAAAAATATTTAACACATCTCTTTCTGTGGTGCCAGAGAACTGGGAACTGAGGGGCTGCTCCTCAGTTGGGAAATGGCTGAACATACGATTGTGTGCTATAAGAAATGACAAGGGGGATGAGTTCAGAAAGAACCTGACAAGACCTGTATGAGTTGATGCAAAGTGAACAGAACTAGGAGGACATCCTACACAGAAACAGCAACATTTTAACAATAATCAACCGTGAAAGACTTAGCTACTCTGATCATTGTATCAATGAAAAATTCCATCCACCTGCAGAGAGAAAATGGATCTACTTGGAGCGCAAACTGGAGACTATTTTTTTCTTTTTTTTTCCCCACAATGTAGCTAATGTGAAAGTATGTTTTCCAGGACTTCATATGTATAATGGCTATCATATTTCTTGCCTTCTCAATGAGTGGGACAAAGACTGGAGAGGGAGAGACTTGAGGTGCGAGTCCCACCACTAATCCATACTAATTGTTATGTACCGGGCAAATCACGCAGCCTCTTGGTGCACTCTAAGACCTTGAGTGCAGAGTAATTCCTGATCTGCACTGGTAAAGGGAGTTTTGTCACCCAGAGCTGCATGAAGGAATGAAAGAGTTCTAGACCAAAATGCAAAGCACTGTGATGGATGCTAGGAGAGGCTACAAAAATAAGACACAATCCTCTCTACCTTTCTGGAGATTGTCCAGTTGAGGCAATAACAACACAGCAGTAATTATTATGAATAACTCTCACTTATATAGAGCATTTAAGGTTTAAAAAGCACTCCTCACAATTTTGTGAGATCATCCTTAGTCAGTTCATAAGTTCAAAGTAAGTTATTAATAGAAAAGCTTCTGTGAAATAAAATCCATGCACAACAACGGTGATGTTTCTCAAGTGTTTTATTCCCATCACAGTTTAGCTTACACTGAGTATCTTAAAAATATTGTACACAAAACATAATACAACAATTCCAAAGACAGTCTACTTTGCCAAGTGAATGCAATCTCACATAGTAAGTTAAGTGCCTTACCTTCCCATTTGTTTCATGGCAGCTCTCTCCCTCCAAAGTACTGAAACTTGTGCCAAGTGGACTATATTAATTTGGGGCATTAGAACAAATCTTCCAGGAATGCCACATTTGTGAAAGGGCCATTGCATGCCACTGGCTAAATTTTCCCCCAGTAAAACATGCTCAAGGATTCCTTCTTAGTAGCCACTGAAAAGGAATCTACAACTACTAGCTTGAAGTCAATGACATTCTTAGAAAAAGAAAAAACATTGAATTGAAAATAGCAGACACATTCATCTACTATACAAAGGTCAACAGTAGAGAGAAGCAACTGAACAGTTAATAATGCTGACAAAATAACTCTGGAAAGGTAACAGTTATGAGGGCCTCAGTGGCGTGAAGCTTCACTGCTCTGCCAAGGCCAGGCTCATAAATGATAATTCAAGTTCATACTTTGAAGTAAAAATTTACTCTGTCCTATCGTTTAAATTAGTACTACTTTGTCCATAAAGCATGTTTTAAATCCTTTTATGTAAAAACACTCAAACCTTTGCTGTGCGGTCTAAGGAAGTTTAATTGGATCACATAAAGCAGTGAGACAGGTACATGTTAATATATTTTCTGTTTATTTACAATAAATTCATTTGTTAATACTGTGACAGAAAAAGGAATGGACTGACCACATTATATTTTAGAAACCAGGTTTTAAAGATGACCACATCTTTCTAAATTAATAATAACAATAAAGGGCTTCTCTTGTTTCTAAAGTAGACTCTAATGCGTTGACAAACTTCTGGGAAAACAAAACTGACAAAACCTTGCAGAATGGCAAAGCTCAGAATCAGAGGCATTGCAAACAAGCAGCAAGCAGCAAATGGCTTTTCCAGTGCTACCTATTTAGAGTTGTTACCATTTGAGAGACAGTGTTCTTTTTTATTTGGTGGCTTAAGACAAAATAAAGCATTGATCTAAAGCAGCTACAAACAAAAAGCTACCAATCGGGTACAAAAACCAGAGCCTTATAAGTATAACATGCATTAGAAAGTGTAATTACATAACATACTTTAAGTACCAGACTAATAAATTAAGGATGAAAATTCCACAACTATTTTAACCAATTTATTATATTTACCAGTGAAGATGTGTACTGGCACAGTTTTCGTCCCTAAAAATCAAAGCAGTGCAATTTTTCTACCCCCTTCAGACTGTATTTGGAGTGATGCTTTGGAAACCTTCTTTTGAGTTTTCAAAGAATAGTATTCTAAAATATTATTTGGATAGAAATTATTGCCATTAATTTTGATCACCCTAATACACAGGCACAACTGAAATATTGGCAAAACTAGTTTAAAGAGAACAAAGAAGTTGAGGTCAGAATTTTAAAATTCAGACGAATTCATGATAAAAATTCAAAACAAAACATCAAAAAATCAAACCCCACAAAAGTAGAAAAACTTGATATCCTAACTGAATTCCTCAATCTTCCAAGGGCCTGAAATTAAACAAATCCATCAGCACAAACCTAAGAAGGAAAAAATAAGAACCATAGTATGTCAGTCTCATTTTCCCAGTTGATGCTCTGTAAAAAAAAAAAAGGCTGATCTCAGCAGGAATATTAACACTTTTGTTTTCCAGAAAGTACTGTTGCATATCCATTAGGTTATCACTTGGGAAAGAGAGGGAAGGGAGAAGGGAAAATCAACAGCCCCAATTACCAAGTCAGGGATAAGCGTACGCAGGTCCTGGGATTACAACAGCTAGATTAGCTCTACCGGCTTAGATGAAGAGTTCTCTTGCAACCTGCCATTAATACTTGTCTGTAGTTACTGGCTAGGTGGTCATTCAGAAGTTAGTGTTTCCCCACCCAAGCAAATCAATGTCCTTTTCCAATTCCCATTTTACTTCCTCTTCTTCCTTGCCACTTAGAAGGTCTTCCCTCAGCTGTTTGATAGGAAAATGTTCTCTTTTTCCATTTGATGATTTCAAAACAGAAAAATATGGAACTGCAGATCCTGAGATGAAAATACAGGGAAATTAAAACCAAAGTGCTTTGTTACTCAAACTTCTGTTTCAGTTTTTTCTGGAAGATAGCTGGCAGAATAGAGACAACTGCTAAAATCATCAGGACAAATACTGAGTTCCAGGAAACAGCTTCCCCTGCTGTTGTAAGCTGGTAGAGTGTTGTTCCTGCTTTGATTGCTACGAAAGATGGAGGTGCAACACCTGGAACAAAACACAAAACCAAAGGATCAAGATAAGTGATTTAAGTTTTAAGAACAATCCGCTGCCTCTCAGTTTTTAAAGATAATTCATGAAAGACACGGGACAAAATCACCACTTAAAGGTTTGCTGAAAAGTTTAAACTGACGGGTCAAAGAATTAACAATAGCTGGGTGACTTGGTACTGATCAATTCCCCTCCATAGGCCTCAGACGGGGATGGGCTAAATGATTTCTAAGATTCCCTTTAAAACTTCGTGACTCCAGGAATGCTTACTACATCATATATAGTAAGCACCAAGTCCCTTTTTTCAATTTTAGTCAAAAGCTGTAAACAAAGAATTGGGTTTTTTTTTCTCCATATACGTTAATAAAAATGGAAAAACCTACGTCTTCACCAATTTCTCTATTAGGAATTGAAACCATTTTTAGAAACCTAAGTCCTAAGACCATTAAGGTCTTCTTTCTTCTGCTGCCTCATCGGCAGGTGGTCCCGGGTTTGCAAAGGTTTTATCGACTCAGCACAAACCAAGAAAGAACCTGCCATTGTAGAGAAGGGAGCGGACGAGGTGCGGCTATCCTTCACTTCACAATCAGGATTTAGCCGAGTGCTGGGCTTTATCAACAAGCTGCTCACCAGGGTTATGGGGGGGGGCGGTCACAGCGGATTTCAAAAGCAGTCTGCTAAGGGGCAAAGGATTTGCCAGCACTAACCAAAAACATGAAACATCACTGCTCATTTTGTTATCTCAGCATTTTAATGGGAATCTGAAAAAACAGATCTGACCAGAAGACCTCAAGTTCATCTAACATTTATTCTGCCTCCAAGCAGGCTGCCTGCAGATAAATTTCAAAATGGGTTAAATTTTCTTCAGAGAATGAAATTCAACAACTTCCTTAAATGATTAACATTTATGTCAAAGATATAATACCAGATAAAAATCAAAAGGGAAACTGCAAGACAAAAGAGATCCAGGCTTCCTCTTAACCTGCTGTCATCTCACTTAACAAGAGTTTTAAATTCTTATATAATCCTGTCCTCTAAGTCAGTCTCCAGTAGAGGGCGGTGTTCTGTAAAGTATGTACAACTAAAGTCTTACCTAGAAAAGTACCAATAAAAAATACTTTTAATGGTACATTTATAACAGGAGATGTTATGTTAATAAACCAGTTAGGCAGAAAAGGAGTTATTCTCAAAAATATTATGTAGTTAATGAGATGGTCTCGATGTCGTTCAACCTGTTATAAAAGAGAAAAGGATTAGAATTCAAGCAAATTCTATCTAGGATTCCAACTTTTCTTTCAAAATAGCTTACAATGCATACGCCTGCTAATCACTCTGATCTTATCCAGATGAAATGAACAAAAAAGGAAATGAGTGGAAAAAAATATGAAAATATTCAGTGGTGGCAATGAAGGAACTGCTCTAGCATAAATCTGCATAAGATATTAAATGTAACATAAATTCTGATTTTTTAATAAGAAATAGAACTGGGTTTTCTTTTAGGATATGCGCTCACAATTTCTACCACAATTTTATCAATGGGGGTTTATTTTTTTGGGCAAAAACATGCCAATAGCTTTTTAGGACAATAAACAACTTATAATTATCTATAAATTCCCCGCAGAGAAGCACAAGTATTCAGGACAGCGTAGCAAAAAGAGCAACGGAATGGGAGGTAAGAGACTGCTTGTCCTGAATCCACCTAAATTCCCTACGTAGGCAAAGATAAATGCCTTTACCTCTTTAGACCTCAATTTCTTCATCTGCAAAATGTAAGAATTGAAACTAAAAAATTTATAATGTTATTTCCAGTTATAAGAAGTGTCTCAGTATACACAGTAAGAAAAGAGCAGCAAATTTGGAGGGCAAAGAGCTATACTTTAGGTAGGCCTTTTTTAAAAAAAAAATCCTCTTATAATAGACTTCCATTTCCTTTGGGTAAAGGTAACCTGAAGAAGGCTGACAGAGAACAGGAAAATGATATTTATACACTTGAAGTTACAAGTAAAAACTGATGGGTGTCCCTTTTTCTATAAGCCACTGCTTTCTCCTTATCTCTGCCTTATTTGTAAATTCAATCCTAAACTCTTCACTATGGATAACAATCCTTTTCTAAGTTCTTATCCTTTTGATCTCTCCATAACATTGCTAACCAAATCCACAAGCATTTATTAAACTCAATATTCCAAGCACTGTGCTAAACACTGAGATACAAAGGAAGACAGAAATCATTTCTGTCTTTGAGCAACTTACATTCTAACAGGGGGACAGAACAAGGTAAATAAAGAGCTACACCAAATAGATGGAAGACATTTGGTGGTGGGTAGGTGGTCAGGAAAGGCTTCCTGGGATGGGTGGCACACTGGCAGAGTCTGGAAGAAGCCTGGGAACCAAAGAGGCAGAAGTGAAGAAGCAGAGCATTACAGATATGGAGAAAGAGGCAGTGTAGAGGCACACACATAGGAATGCAGTGCACGTTCAGAGAACTGTAAGGAGACCAATGCTGATGGAATGTAGAGCACAGGGAGAAGGGCCAAGTATGAGGGGCCTGGAAAGAGAGGAATGAGCCAGGCTAGAAAGAATTTTAAATGCTACCGGTGCATGAGAGGGAGGAGTAAGGGATGACAATGCAATCTGTGAGCCTAGATGATTGAAAGGATGGTGGTGTCCTCAACAGTCACAGACTGAGAAGGCATGATCAGACAGAGAGGAGAAGAATCAGAAGGCAGCGTCTCTTATGAAAACCCAGGAGAATATCCAGGAGAAGGTGACTGGCAATACAAAATGCTTCAGAACGCAAGAAGGATAAAGATTAAAAAAAGGCTATTTAGACTTGGCAATTAAGAGATCACTGGTAACTTCAGAGAGAGACACTTCACAGTTGAATGATGAGGTCAGAAGCCAGGCTGCAAAAGAAGAGTGAGAGGAAGTGGAGGCCTTGAGTTCAAGGAGTTTAACCATGCAGACAGAAAAATTATAGGACAGGAGCAGGAAACACGGGTATGTTTGTAGGGAGCAGGGAAGGAGTTTTACTAGCTTAAAACTGCACAAAGACTGGGGTGTTCTAGATAAGAAAGTAGGGAGGACAAATGGCGACAAGTTGCTGGAAAAATGGAAGAGTATGGGAAATAAGAGCAAATGTAGGAGAGTTGGGCCCTGGCAAGAAAAAGGAGACTGGAGTGAAGGAGGAAATAGTGGGGATGTCTAAATATGGGAGATGGGAAAAGAGGGGAACTTTTGGAGAATAGTCTTGATTTTTTCAGCAAAGAAGCAAAGTTCCCTGGAGGGTGAGATGGAGTGGGAGGCTGGAGAAGAAATGAACAGATTTCAAATAGCTGCCATGGAGAGTGGGATAGTGAAGCAGTCAGAAAGGAACAGAAGGTCTGCTCAACAGAGCTCCTTTTCTTTCTACCTAAACTTAACTCTATTTAGTTCTGTTGGGGAGCCATACTTCCAGTCATCCAAGTTCCTGACTTCAGAATTACCCTCATTTCTTTGCTCTCTCCAACTCTTCACACATTCAATCGATTGAGGCTATTGTGGATTCTATTTCTGTATCATCTCCCTCAAACCTCTCCTTCAATCCACAAAGCCACCATGCTAGCATGGGTACTCATCACTTTTCGTCTGGACTAACTATGGCAATAGCTTCTTTTTGCTGGCCTCCCTGCCTCATCTCTCCCCTCTCTAATACATCCTGTCATATCTGCTCAACTGATATTCCTGTTTTTTAATTAAAAAAAATTTTTAAACAAAAATTTACCTTCTCTCCCTTCCCCCCCTCTTCTCCTCCCACTGAAAATGAAAAACATGACCTCTGTAACAAAAATGCTTAGTCAAATCAAACAAATTCCTGAAATGGCTACGTTCAAGTGATATTCTTAAAGCACAGATCTGACCAAGTCACTCCCTTCCTCAAGAAATTTCAGTGTCTCACCACAGTCTACAGGACAAAATATGAACTCCTCTGTCATTTAAAGTGCTTCACAACACACACACACGCGCGCGCACACACACACACACACGTACACACACATACACATCCCTTTCAAAAATATGGCTCCAATCCATCTTTCCAGATTAATTTCTTATCCTCCACTCTGTCTTCACTAAGTCACATTCCAGTCAAACTGTTCTCCTGGCTATTTCCTGTACATGACAAGACTGCTCCTTTGCTATCTCCCCAGCCTAGAATAATCTCAATCCTCATCTCTGCCTCTTGGAATCTCAAATTCACTTCAAGAATCAGTTCAAGTGATATCCCTTCCACAAGATGCCTTTCTTGATTCTCTAGGCATCTCAATTTTAAAACTGTTATCTATGTATATACTAATTCCCCCTCCCCCACAGCAGATTTAAGTTCCTTCAGGGTTGACAGTTTGCATTTCCTGTGCCTGCCACCCAGTAGATGGTAAGTACTTAATGAACTAAAATGAGCAAAGAATGAAAATACTGGCATAAATCACTTGCCAGATCTACTACCAGATTTTCAAGTTGGTCCAGGTCTGACTTGATCCTGAAAACACAGGTCCGGACTATTAGACTCTGGCTAAGGAGGCTCAACCTTAATAAAACCCAATCCTAGGGGAAAAAAGGAGCACATCCCCAGTCAAAGTGGGAGTCAATGTTTGCTTTAGAATAGGCCCAGCATAACTGAAGCTAATACAATGCAGGGCATGCTCTAAGAGTTAAGATCAGTCCAGTATTGTCATGCTTCTTCCTGGATGACTTCACTAAGATCACAGCAAGTTAGGGCCATGCCATCTTCATCTCAACTAGCACTTTCAGGGCTTGGTTAGAAGAGTCCAGGAATATGGTGATTATGGAAAAGGACTATAAACCGGTTCTAAACTTTCAATTCACTGTCAGATTTCTTTGTAGCAGCAAACATGCTTAAGACAAGAGAGGGAATATGTATCAGAGAATCTTTAAAAACAATGGACTCTACACACACTGCCAGCAGGCAATCACACTAAATGATAAACTTGATGCCAGAAGAGAGAAAACGCACCATCTTTTGAGAAAATCTGGTAGTTCATTTAAAATAAATGAGTTAAACACTAGCTCATCACCCAATTTTATATTATGACCTGCTACTACCAAATTTTATGGGAACCTAAAAAGTAGATGACAACTAGAATGTTTGGATATTAAAGATTTAGAGTGAAACTTAAAAACTCATTCTAAAATGCTATGTAAAAAACATATTGTCCATTTTCAGTTAAGGTATCTACAAAGCACAGGGGTTTGTACATAACAGTACATGAACATACATGAACATGCCTACTAAATACAAATCTCAATTTCCTACTGGTCTAGTAATATCACAAAAATTTTAGAAGTTAACAGATTACTAATATGGGCAATAGCAAAAGTAAAATCCTACAAAATCTAGACTCAAATTTAATTACTCCCATAAATTGCTTGGGAAGATAAGCAATAATACTAAGGAAGTTCAGTAGCAAATATGCCTAAGGAACTTAATCTATAAGAGACTTCATTCTAATAAAAAAAAATTTTTAAAAGTGATTTTGTGACTTTTTCAGACGAGATTAAATCAAGTCATTTAAAACCTCACAGAAACACAGAAAATTTGGCTTTTAATGATTATGGGAACTAATTGTTAAAATTACTGTGATCATGTAAGACATTAAATTCACTGAAATGAAATTTTTCATTTGTAGGAAATTAAACATCTCTTTTTCTTTCAATCAATACTGAGTGGCTGCCTAAGTTCTGTAATACACTATAAGTAAAAGCACATTGTATTCGGCATCACAGAATCTCAGAAGGAACCTCAGAGGTTCATTAACAACACCCTCTACCTGAAGTATAAACCTTTCCACTGAGAAGTGGTGCATCTATTTTGAATCTCATTATCAATGTCACAGTGATAAACAAAGGTCTAAAGAAATAGAGCACCAAAAAAAAAAAGAAAGAAACAGAGCACCAACAACAAAACAGTTTACATTTTAATCAAAATTCTTAATTGTCCATTTTATTGTTTCTTTCAGACAAGCCCCATGTTATTTTAAAGATGTTTGTGCATAGTAAGGATGGTACATTCAGTACTGTATTATATAAAATTGTATCAATACAAAGGAGAAGATTTTTACCTGTTGTGACCATTTCACTGCCTTTTCTGTTAAATACTTGTATACCACCGGTCTCCCAACCAAATACGAAAGCATATAACAGAAGGACGCACCGAGTCCAGAGCACTAGAAAGCAACAGAAAGCCATGAGCACAATTGGACTTCCTTACCTTAATGATAGGACCCTAGGATTCACCTAGCCTCAATTTCATCTGGTCCTTAGGATCATAGATTTAGCACTAGAAGGGCCTCAGAAGTCATTTAGCCCAACCTTCTTATTTTGGAAATGTGGCGACTGAAGCCCAAAGCCGTTAAGTGACTAGCCCACAGTCCCACAAGTGGTAAATGGCAGAGCTAGAATCTAAATCTGTTGTGTAGATGTAACATAAAAGAAATAAGAGAAATCAGGTACCATTTATCTGGAACTTCTTTCTGCCCAAGGCTATCCTTATGAGGCTCTATTACAGTCTTTACAATTCCCCAGATCAAAAGCTCCACCTCCTTTCCAACAATAACACATGACTCCCCAAAGATCAGTATGTTCTGGGACAGACAGGGAAGGTAACAGAGCGGCTCGATGCTGTTCCATCAAATGGTATAATTTTTATCAGCTACAGAGCCCTTCAGCTTCTGCTAAACCTCATCTCACAGAGTGTCCCTAGGACATCATCACATCCGACTTTAAAATCATTTCCCCACTGCTCCTTACAAAGATGTATGTTTGTATGTACACACATCCATTCATACATGCATACACACATACTTACCAAACAAACAAGGAATAAGGCTAGTGGAAAGGGATAAAGAAACCCTGAGAGAATACTGAGAAATATAGACCCTGGAATAGCAAATGTTTGCAAGCTATAAACTTAATGGTTAAGGATTAAAATGTAAGTAAAATCCTTAAAAGAAATTCAACACTTTAGAATGCATACGGTATAATTTACAAAACAACTCACATGAACATAAGTAACACTCAATAGATTTGATTTCTACAAACTACCATAATTCACTTTTTTACATTAGTAGAATGTCTTACCTATAAAGGTTGCTATCCATGGAGTTAATAATAACAGTATAATTTTGCTTAAAAAATGTCCTATTTTAAGAAAATTTGGCATATTAATATATCAAACTTAAAAACCATAAAAATTTGGTAGCCAATCACTTGCTTTGCTTTCACTTCAAATTTAAGCACAGGAAATTGTTTCCACAAAATACAAATTTTTTACTAATAAAAAATAGGGGTTATATTAGGCAATAAAATGAAGATTTTTTAAAAAGAATAAAATAGAATTATATTAGCTTGGTGGTAGAAAATAAAGTTAATCTCTCTTTCTCCCCCCCATTAAATTTTTAAAAGAAATATGTACTTAAACAATATTCGTATTATAATTTGTGATAGCATTAACAAAAACTAGGAAATAAACTGTCTTGGCAATTTCCTTTAACATAATCATGTAATGTATACAATTATAAACAAATTATAATAATTATAAATTAATTATATATAACCAAATAAATCAAATGAAGTATATAATTTGGTAATCTAAATTAATTTAGGAATAATTATTAGCAGCATAACTGACAAGCAGACAGATTTTAATACTATCTTAATGCTATTTTTAATACTACCATATTTCATCATATAATCGTCACTACCACATAATTATTGCACCCTGTGGTGTTGGGTTTTTTTTTAGTCCAAAAATGGGTTTATAACCTTTCACTGTGAAATCGTCACTGGGTATAATTCTCTTCATCAGGCAGCTTAAAAGGTACACAGAGCAGCAATGTATTCATCAGTAGCATATGGATATGCATTTATCTGTCACCCATTGAGTAAGACTAGAATTCTTAGCACACACTCATTGTCAGTATACTTCTGAAAGCTGACTTGCATGGCTTGTTTAGAGTGCTACAGTACTAACAGTATTGTCACTCAACCCAATGAAGAGCCCTAGGCACAAGGGGAGGGAGCAGGAAGGCAAAGCTCCCATGAGTAAGTCACTTGACATGTTAAGACTTGCATTTTCCCAATTTTTATGTATATTCATCAGTACTCCATGCATCCTAATCCTATACCAAAGATAGTTTAGTAATAAATCGTTTTTAAGTAATATTGGCACAATTTAAAATGTTTTTTAAATTTATTTTTTATAAAAGCTTCATTTAACGGTCACACCTCACTTTCTGGCAAAAAAAAATTTGTCATAAAATCTGCAAAAATAATGCAGTGAAATTACTACTAAATCAATAAAGGAATTGGGTACAAGAGAATAACAAAGACCACAGACAAAACAACTGAATCAAAATAATTAACCACTTTAATCCTAAACAGAATGTTTTTTATCCATTGTTTTTTCTTCCAACAGAAAACATTTTCTACAAATAAGGGCTATTTTATTCTCCCCTAATGGTACATCCTGGCACTGAGGCGACTCTGGGGTCATGAAAGCTATATGCTAATGTAGTTCAAGCGCTTCCCACCGACGACTCCAAGTACGGTCTAGTAATGGACCATGTCTCTAACGTGAGGGCCCGTCTAGCAAAATTAGAAGTTTATGACCATGGCCAACTCCGAAACACCCGCTAAATTATAATTAACTGAGAGTCATGTAGTATCTTAAGGTCCAAAGAATTTTATAAACATTATCACCTCTGAGCCCCACAACAATCCTTCGAGGTTAAGTACTACAGGTCTCATTCTCATTTTACAAATGGGGAAACTGAGTCTCATAGGATCATATACCTAGAGCTGGAAAAACCTCAGAGGCCATTTAACTCCACCCCCTCATTTTACAGATGCCCAAAAAGTGTAAATGATTTGCCCAAGGAGCTTAAGGGACTGGCCCAAGTCACATGGTTAAGTGTCAGAAGCAAGCTTTTGGTGTAGGTCTTCCTGAGTTCAAGCCCAGCACTCTGACCACTAGGTCAGGCTGCAAGACAAAGGAAATTAAGGTCCTTGAAGTACAAAGTAATCTTGAATACTATTGGAAGGGAATGTCTGATGGAGTAGTCAATACCCACACCTTCCCTATACACGGAATGGGGGAACAAACTCAAACAGATCCCTTAAAAAGCTTAAAAATATAAACGTTCCCTGCGTCCATTTAAAAGTTAAGGTATTAAACTTTACAAAGGACTACTAATTTCACAGGAATGATGTTACAATTTATGTTTCAGGCAAAAGATATCAGAGAGGTTTTGCAACACTGTTGTGAGATCTAATGTATTAAATGAGACTGCTGATGTTATGAAAAGCATGCTGCTACCTTAATAAAAGTATCAAAGTCTCTCTTGCTCCCAGTAAATACTAAACCTCCCAACAGTGAACTAATTAGTCCAAAAGGTCTGAAGAGCAAGAGCCCAATCCTATATAGTGTATATATCTTGGCTGTCAATCTGTCTTATAATTAGGCTGAAGAAAAGAAGGAAAACCTACCATGGCCCAGGCCCTGTTCATTATTGCCATAGACATTTAGCAACACTAATCATCATCCTTCCTTAAGGTATTCGCTTTGCTAAGCTCCACCCAATTAATGAACAAAAGCCTAATTTTCTGCAAACAAAAATTCTATGAATATCTGACAAAGGTCAAAAGAAATGGAGGACATTTGCTTGATTTCAGTGTTCAGTGTCCTTATTTCTCTTTAAGTTGTACATCAGAGGAATGTCTTAATTTTTATGACTAATTTAACTAGATTAAATACTCTCATCACACTCCACGCATGTGAGCTTCTCTGATGTTACTATCCTCAAGGTCTATGAGTAAAAAAGTGGAAGAATGATGAAGACATGGGATATCACAATATTCATCATTATATATTTTATAAAAAGGAACAAGTTGGTCTCTATGTATAAACACTAGATAATGCTGAGATTTTCAATTAGGGGAATTTTCGTTGATACTGCTCATTTAAAAGAAATATAACAAGGTGGTTAAAAGAAGCAAAAAGGTGTGTTAAACAGCACAGCTCTCTGAGTCAGTCAATTATTGTTCTCTCCCCAGTTCAGCCACTAACTAGCCATGTGACTGGAGGGTAGACAAATCACCTCACGGCACAGAATCTATTTCTTCCTACATAAAATGAGGGGCTTGAATGTGATGCACTCGGTGCTCTCTGCCAATCCTCCCATTAGCATGTCAATGACACTGGATTCTGAAAGGCTATGCCAAGCTCTAGCAGAGTCTATGAGAGCTTCAAATACAATCCTCACAAGAGAAGGCCTGTGTTTTGAGGCTGCTTAGCAAGGGCAGAGAGGTTATCACCAGGAGTCTGGCCACTTGTAATGAATGAATGAAACAAAAAGTAAAGCAATGCCCCTCAGCCCTGTTCGACAGTCCCCCCCTCACCCCTCAGCTTCTGAAGTGATGATAGCAGAGGCAAAGAAGAGAACCAAGAGGTTGCTAAGAATCACATTAATTTTCAGAAAACCTGTAAACGTTAACTTGACTACAGCTGCTTTCAATGTAAGATCTTTTGTCCCACAGCTATTTAATGGATATCTGAAGAAGCTGAGTCATATGAATCTTAACATTCTTGATATAAATGAAGCCAAGAAAGAAACTGGTTTTATCATGTACCCAAAAACAACTAGAAACTTTATGGAACATTTGGTTACCATTGTAGACAGAGTGCTGGACTTGGACTGCTGGATGTATGACCTAAAAGCAAATCCTGCCTCAAATACTTACTCAACTTCTGTCACTCTCCATTTATGAATCACCTATAAAACAGACATAATGACAAGCAGCTCACAAGGGTGCTCTAAAGATTAAAGAAGATTATTATGTGAAAAGTGCTTTGCAAACCTTAAAGCACTATACAAAAGCTGGCTATCATTATCACCACTAACATCTATTGCAGAGAATGAGGAGGCAGAGAAATTCTACCAAGAATTCAGAAAGAGGTGACACAATCAAGATTTCTAAAGAAGATAACCAAAAGACATGGGGGGAAATTATTATTAGCACAAAAAAGTGACACATAACATCAGTCACTATAGATCTCTATGGCTATTTTCTCATCTATAAAAATGTTTGATGAGAATAACCTACATAAACTAAGGTCATCCTTGATGAGAATACTAGAACATAAAAAGGTAGAAAGCAATATTCAACAGCAAATGACACCTACCATCACACAACTGACTAAAAGATATAAGAATTCCTAGATCCAAATCTGCTTTTTGTTTGTTGAATATAAAAAAAGTACTTCATTCATTAGAGCAAAATACTCCCCCTTAAAAGTCTTCCATCAAGATGTTCCCCACTTATATATTAAAAATATACAAAATTCCTTGAAAGACATACGAAAGAAAATCTTGTTCAAGATCCTTCTGACCAGTAGTATCAGGCTAAACATATACTAGTGACATTGGCTCACCAAAGGTGCCCACCCCTCTTATAGAGGAGACTGTATAAAGTCTAAGTAAAGTGGGACCCTTAATAAGACAGGGAGTGCCTTCGGATGCTCCACCAAGTTGCCCCGTTTCTCCCACTGTTGAGTTCCTTCTGGAGGGTCTCCATTTTGGGGACAGACCCGGGCCAGTCACGCTTCATTTGGACTCTCTTATGTTCCCTTTCTAGCTCTCTTTTACATGTTACCTTCTTTCCCCATTAGAACAAGGACAGGAACTGTCTTACTTTTTGCTTGTATCCTGTATCTTCAGAACTTAATGCAATGTCTAGCACACAGAAAGTGTTTAATAAATTCTTGATGCCTTATTTTTGAAGATGACATACTGATTATACCAAGTCCTGTGGAGCCAAGCCCTTAATGAGATCCATAATCTTTTATGGTATAAAGTTGAACAGACAATCTGTGGTACTTATCCACACACATGCAAAAACACAAGTATGTTTGTGTGCACACGTATGTGTATGTATGTTTATACCTTGGAAAGACAGCACAAATGGTCAATGAGCTGGATCCTAAGTTGAACAAGAAGAGTAAGTAATAATTACCTTTGAAAAAAATCGGTTTTTTCAAAGAACCGCAAGGTTCTCCCTGACACAAAGATGCAGTTTGTTAAAACACCTGATAGGACGCTAGTGGTGGTAAATGGAAGCAAGACCCTCTGAAGAGATGAAACGAGGAGGCAACAGAAAGGCACATGAGAGGGCTGAACTAGCTGCAACATGCCATGAATAAGGAATTATGAAGGATAAGCTGACTAGAGGTGGCCATCAAACATTTGAGCAAGAGATGACAGGCTGGTCATGTGTGAGAGGAACATTCTTCCCCCTCCCCAGGCACAGAGGGTACATCTGCTGTGGCAAACAAAGATGAGAACCGCACGGGATGGGCAGAGATGAATGGGTTGGTCACAATCTTCACTGCAGGAGGCAAACCCCACACTGATGCATCTAGGACACAGCCTGGTGAAGTAGAGGACATCCTGTTTCTAACACAAACTGGCTGTGTGGCTATGGACGAGTCTTTTAACCTTTCGGTGCCCTGGGCAATTCAGGAAAAGCCAACCTACGTCCCTGAGGGAAGTTCATTCTAGGAGTTCCCTAAACCAATGAAATCACATGTCCACATCCAGATATACACAGAGACAGAGACAGAGGGAAAGGGAAAGAGACACATGTGTGTGGATACATATGTATACATATTAATTCAATGACTCATGACATCAATGAAGTCCTAGATAATTCCATGATATCAGTGTACATGTCCTCTACTGATTTCGACCACAGTCCCTCTAACACCTTAGGAGTTGTTGACTGAAACATCTCCAAACCAAGCTATGTCAGCCCTCAAACAAGCAAGATATATTGCATTGGGAGTCCCAACCTTTCCAAGTTGCAATCTTTGCACACCTGAAGGGACGGTTTTTATGAACTGCAATACCAGAATATTCATCACTCTGCCATTGGCCTGCTGGTGAGCCTATCTTCATATAGCTTGATTGGTCCTCAGGTGACACACAATCTGTCACTGAGCTAACACTCAAAGCCTGTTCAACTCTCAGCAGGACTTGCCAAAGCAATGATCCAGAGGCATAGCTTTCTACAACCCCGAGTCACCTCCACACCATAACCAGGCATCTATGCAAGGCTGTTGTAATAGAATAATCTGAAATACAAAATATACACAGTGATAATAAAAATGCTGGTGATTTGTAGAAGAAACAAAAAAGAGGGAACAGCCCAAAAGGCAATAAAATATAGGACATGACTGATAGAACAAGGTAGAAGTATCAAAAGTATTACAGTGAATAATAATATTTTATAAATTATGCATAAAGAAGTGATGATGTAATTATCATTACTCTTGATAATAAGTTAATCTTTCATTTATCAAGAAGAAAAAAGAAAGATTACATTAGAGAAACAGAATTTAAAGAAATAAAAGTTTCACGTTAATCTGGAAACTGGGTAGATGGTCAATAAAAACCAGGTGAGGTAAGAAATATAAGTACAAATGTCACTTTCATAATTAACAAAAATTGTTCTTGTTAAATAGAACACTAAAAGAAATTTTTCATTACCCACATATAGCTAGAAGATGTTTTTCACAAAAAGGATACAAAATATATGTAGCAAAATAAGCTACAAGTACTTGTACATAAAAGGTGTCTTTGTATTTGGATAAAACTTTTCCTAGTGCCTTGGCGTCATCCATGTCTCTGGGAACCTTCATGTTTGCTCTTTCTTCCCTGAAGAAATAAAACAAAGTTAATGGTTTTTTTTTTAATTTAGTTCAGAAAAATTGCAAAATTTATGGTTTTTTTCCTATCATAACTCTGGACTTTTAAGTGAGCTGAGAGGGATGAGCCCAGAATCAGGCCCCCATGCCACTTTCAGTCCTCATTAGGCCAGTGAAGGAATAGCATACTCCCTTCTAGCTCCCCTCTATGTGTTGTCTTGCTAGAGTCAAGGCTTATCTTACTTCCTTGTGTCTGTATGTTCAGTGCTTAGCAGTGTTCCTGGTACATTATAAGTGCTTAATATATACTTTATTTACCCTTTCTTAGTCTGGCTCTCTCCTTTTTTCTTATCTTATTGTAGTTTGGATCAAATATATTTGTTCAACTACAAAATCCTTGCAGACAAGGACTATATATTGCTTTTTATCTCTGT
>CM053623.1:421013683-421038303 GCA_028646595.1 Phalanger gymnotis
AACACACAATACTTTGAAAAACCTTTATAATCTTAAGTCACTGGATTTATTTTAAAATTGCACACATGGCATTTTAAATAATCCATAGTTCAACATTAAAGTTGGCATATATCTTGGCTGAAAGTAAAAATAAGTTTGAACACATTTCTCATCAATTATTCCACTTTCAAAAATCAATATAACCACCTTGTTTTGAACACAACTGTATTCAAGGTAATTTTTTCCTTAAGAAAGCCTAGGGGCAGCTAGGTGACACAGTGAGCACAGCACTGGCCCTGGAGTCCAGAGGACCTGAGTTCAAATGCAGCCTCAGACACCTGTCACACTAGCTGTGTGCCCTTGGGCAAGTCACTTAACCCCAAATGCCCTGCGCCAGCCCCCCCCCCGCAAAAAAAAAAAAGCCTGAAGTATTATTAGCTAAATCTTTACATTTGTAATATATGATAATCCTCTTGTGGAAATGCTTGATACTGAACTTTCACTATGTAAGAGGAACAGGAGGCTAATCTAAACACCATAAATATAAAGACCCAGAGCCCAAAATGGTGCTTTGCAGACCGAAGACATAAACATTACTGAATTATTAAGTTCTACGTAAAACAGAAATAGCAACCTATATCTTTCTTGCTTTTCAAAATTTAATTTGCATGTTTGAATTCTATCTCACCTCCTATTCCATCCCCCCATCCCTACTGAGAAAGCATGAAAACAAAACCTCTTACAAACCTGTATAGTCAAGCAAAACAAATTCCTGCATTGGTCATGTCCAAAAACCAAACAAAAGACATCAAAAACCAAAACTCAGCCTCAACCTACCCTCTGAATCCATCACCTCTCTATTTGGAGGTGGATAGTATATGTCTTGAGTCTTTTGTCTGTCTTTACAATATCATTGCTATTTTATATATTATTTTATTAGCTCTGCTCACTTCATTTTGCTTTAATTCATTCATTCCCAAGTTTTTCTGAAACCATACTGTTTCATTTCTTATAGTACAATAGTATTCCATCCTATTCATACACTACAGCTTGTTTAGCCATTCCCCAATTGATGGGCATCCCCTCAGTTTTCAGATTCTTTGCCACCATGAAAAGAGCTACCATAAATATTTATGTACATGTGGGTCCTTTTCCTATCCCTCTGATCTCTAGTAGCAGTAGAACTGGGTCAAAGGAAATGTATTACATATACACAGATTAATATCACTTTCAGCAGTTTCAAATTGCTTTCTAAAATGACTGGACCAATTCACAGTTCTACCTACAGTGTATTAATGTACCCATTTTTCCATAGCCTCTCCAACACTTTTCACTTGTCATTTTCCTTTTCTATCATTGTAATAGCAATTTAGATTTGAAGATCTTTCCCACCCATTAATAGGCCTTGTGACCTGCTTACATCACAGGAAGCCCACGTCACGTGGTGGGAGGAGCTTGCTGAGAGGAAAAGGAAGTTGTGTCACAGGAAATGCTGAGAGAGCCATTATGGCTGTTAATGGTGATCATGATAGTTAGAGCTGAGGTAAAGAAAGTCAACTTGTAACAGCTGTACTGTGAGTTTTGGGATGTTGAGGCTCCATGTTGTGATACTGTGTTTTAAGTTCCTTGCTGTTATGATAAAGTGGGCCCACTGGTTGTGGGAGGAGATTGGTTATGGGATATGCTTTTCTGGTGTCTGAATAAATGTTTTACTTCTACTTTCTAAATGGAGAGTCTTTCATATTTTGCAATAAAGAACTATATAGGCATATTCACGATTATTGTTGATGCTATGCTTATTTCCTTGCTGTTGCATTATTCTTTACCAATTTGATGGGTGTGAGTTGGTACCTCAGAATTGCTTTAATTTGTATTTTTCTAATTATTAGCAATTGAAACATTTTTTCATATGATTATTGATAGCTTGCATTCTTCTTTTGAAAACTTATCTATTCATATCCCTTGGCCATTTGTCAACTGGGGAATCAGCTTATATCTTTACATATAACATTCTGAAATTTCATTTTCATTTGATAAAATGAGAAACATAGGAAACTATTATCTAGACTTTATCCCTCCCCCTGCTAGTCCCACTCCATGGTGGTTCCATCTACCATACAAACTTAATGTAATCAGTGTACTACAGTAGACTCTGTAGACTCAGAATCTAGGTTTGAATCTCAGCTCTTCTACTTATTGTCTTTGGCAAAATGCTTCCACTCTCTGGGCCTTTATTCTGTCATTGATAAAATGAGGTTAGACTAGACATTAAAGTCTCTTCTAGCTCTAAAATCAATTATCCTTGTAACAGGAAAGGATTTTATACTAATTCAAAGTATAAGCAATTAAAAACAGTTTTCACTCTTTGCTTTCTCAAGGGTATTTGCATTTTAAGGAAGAAATCAAAGGCACAATGAAGAACTAAAGTTCAAACTTTATAATTTCAAAGGGTAGCTGGTGAGGATGAAAAAACTTGAGTTACAAACAATCATCTACTCTGAAGATATATAAGGCTTACTCTGGTTGAGAAAATATAAAACAGAACTATTTTAAAATATTGGTAATTTACATAACTACACAGTGGTAATCATGCCTTACAGCAACACAGACAGTGGCTAGAAGGTCCCCCAGAGGCTATCAAATCTAATCCATAACAGGTAAGTATTTATCTAAAACAGAGATGTCAAACATGCAGCCTACTGCCTGTGACCCGCAACCCTCCTGAATGTGGCCTGAATCAGATGACAATGTATTTGGGAGATATTCAACAAAATGAGCTAAAATAAAATATAGAGAGTATTATTATGTGGTTTTCTAAGTCAAGACTCAGAGGTCCTTATGTACGGTTTTGTGGCCCCCATTTCTATTTAAGTTTGACACATCTGATCTACAATATCCCCAAGTAGCTGTCCAGCCTCTGTTTGAATCCAACCAATAAGGGAGAATCTGCCCATGACGCTTTTGGCTAGTTCTAAATATTAAGCTTTTATTTCTATCAAAATTGCATGTGCCCTTTAGGGCCAAGCAGAAGAAATCTAAGCCCTCTTCCACATGAGAATCCTTTACTTACTTGAAAGTAATTCTATTCCCCTCTAAGTCTATTCTTCTCCAAGACAGACATTCCCAGTTCTTCCAGCAATCATTATATAGCACGTTCTCCAGGCTTTTCATCTTTCTGATGATTGTTCTCTGGACACACTTAAGCTTTCTACCAGTAATGCAGAAGTGAAATCCCCCAGCCATTCTACTTTCCTTTTCTTTTGGGAGCCACAGTATGCTGCTGTCATGCCCCTGGAATGAAGGACTGCTTCTAGCATTGGCAAGCCTAAAGCCCCACCTGAGTTGCTACAACTAAGCCACAGCAGGTGAGGCCAAAGGAGCTTCACCCCACCTTCCTTCAGGAGTCAAAGTGGCAGCAATAAGACAAGCACTGCACAGATCCACCTCAGTTTACCCTGCTTCTGATCTCTAGAACCTCTCCTCAACTTCTCTTGTCTCCAGACTCTTTAACTTTATTCACAGTAGAAGCAACGGGTTAACAGTATATTTCACCCTCTAGCCTTGTGACTAGAGACTAGCTCTTTTAAGGTGAATTTCATTATGGAAACCACTCATTAATGAAATTTAGGACACACTCCTCCCCTAAAAATCAAACAAAGTCAGAGAGCTAAGGAAAAAGGTGAGAACAGCATGTCTCTCTAGGAAACAAACATTGTGGGAGAAAGAAGGCAAGTTTTTTCACATTTTACAGATGAAGAAAAGACAAGGTCATAAAAGTTAAATGACTCAACCAAGGTCACAAAACTACATAAAAAACCCCAGGTTTATGACTCCAAATTTATTACTCTTTCCCTTACAACATAACTTCCTCCTCTGGCTCAGGGACATAGGTGGAGAGGAAACCTAACTTTCCTGGTGGGGGCAGATCCTGGAAGAAAAAAAGCAACGTAGATATGGCATACAAGTTGTAGAACCAGAAACACCATTTTTTTTTGATAGTACTGTCACTTAATTCTTTTAATCCTTAATCTCATTTTGGGAACCATGGTACAAAACCAATTTTGATATTTTTGTATATTTATTTGCCTCAATTTCTGATGAAAAAATTCAGTTCCTCTTTTGGATACTTACTCGCTAAGTTGAGGAAAATTCTTATAAACCAAAAACATAACAGAAGCAGCAGAGAGGAAAATGGACACCAGTATAAGAAGAGACATTCTTGCTGATCCAGCTTCTGCATTAGCTTTTACTGAAAGAAAAATAAAATTTTAATTAAGAAATAAAGGACAAAACATTATTTATAGTAGCAAAGTTATTTTCAGCCAGGAAAGCGTTTCTTTGAATTCCTACTAGAAACTATTTAAATCTCTTTTCTAAAACATTTTCAGTGAAATACAATATTTTAAAATACTATACCTTGTAAAGATAAACAGTTTTATACTGCCTTTTGGCAAATAACCAATTTAGGATGTAACAGAGAGGAAAGAAAAAATAAAATAATTTGTACCAGGTAATAAGAATTAGTGAATAAGCACAACGTGAGCAGACTCAACATAAAATCAATAAGGAACACCAAAGAACAGGAATAAAGGATGTCATCAAAGATGTATGTCAAAGAGATGTGCTGATAATATGTCAAGAGATAGGGATGACAGATGAACAGCCAGAGTGCTCCAATGGTTTCTTTGAAATACTAGGAAAAATTACGGCCTCCAGAAAGTCAGGTGGATATAAGGTGGAACTTTTGAGAACACAGATGAGAGCTGCACAGGATGGTCAGGCATCCGTGGTTTGGAGGGGACTCCCAAATCAATGGGTTCACAAATCTATTTGAGTATTTGAAGATAACCAAGAGAAAGAAAATGAAATTACTAATCACTGCTAAAGAAGTAAATCTGCTGACACATACAGAAAGACTTAACCTTGGCCTATGGGGTCAGAAGGATTTATTGAAGCACTACAACATGAAAGAGCACTGACTCTAGAGTTAAAAGAACCTACATTTATGTTCCAAAAGCTACTAAACTGGGCACACCTTCTGAACTATTGACACCACTATTAGGACTGCCTAGGTCTCGAAGAAATCAGGACAAAGAATATAAAGACCCCAAAAGAAAAAAAAAAGAATGGAAGGTTTTCAAGAAGTTCAGTGAGCAGGGAATTCTTGGGAGAGGGGAATAGGTTAAGACTTGTGATTTCATCGGCCTAAGTCATTCCTAGTGTAGAAGCTCCCTCCCCTGAGAAATTAGCTCACCTGTCATTTATAGTCTTACACAGCTGCCTGGGAAATGGGGAGGTTAAGTGACCATGCACAATCACAAAAGAGTGTCCAAGGCGGGGCTTGTGAGGCATGTCTGACTCCAAGGCTAGTCTTCTGTCTACCAGGTGAGAGCACTTGGGTGAGCAGGGGAAGAGAGACAATTAATCCTTTCTACCAAAGAATTCCTAGAGAATATCCAGACAGACAACATTCAG
The DNA here is from genome assembly GCA_028646595.1 of Phalanger gymnotis. Taxonomy (NCBI): domain Eukaryota; kingdom Metazoa; phylum Chordata; class Mammalia; order Diprotodontia; family Phalangeridae; genus Phalanger; species Phalanger gymnotis. The sequence goes on from CM053623.1 coordinate 421,019,138, forward strand.
AAAAGAGAAAGAAGGGGAACCAAGATGTCAGCGCCCAGGCAGCAGCCCAGCTGAACTCTCCCAATATTCCCCTCCAAACAATTTTATAGCAACAGAGCCAACAAAAAGTCACAGTGAGACCTTTCTCCAGCAGAAGACAACTAAGGAGGTCAACAGGAGAGGTGTGTGAGGGAGGGGCGGCAGCAGCTTTGGGAGGTCTCAGCCAGAGGTGGTAAGAGGCTCAGAGACAGATTACAGGGGACTACGCTGGTGCTGAACGGCGACTCTGCTGCCAATACACAGCTCTGGGCCAAAGTTTCAAGGTGAAGAGGAGCATTTGTGATTGGTCACAAGGGAGCAGGGGGCCTGGTCACATTTCCAAGCCCAAGAGGAGTGCTAAACCCTTGCTGCAGGGGAGCAATGCGCCCTTCCCAGGTAAAGACCCAGACTAGGAGAGCAGTGACCACGTCTCTCCTCAGATCGCACCGCATTGGCAGCACTAAAACCTGGTAGACTCCCAGAACTAGCTCTGAAAATAGCGGTACCAAAAAGCCAGTAACTTGAGACAGAACATCCCCATCCCCAGGTAGGCAGAACACAACTTTAACATAAAGTTCAAAGCCAAGAAATAGGCTGGAAAAATGAGCAAACAACAACAAAAAGAACTTGACCATAAAAAGCTACTAGGGTGGCAGGAAAGACCAAGACAAACTAAGAAAACAACAATGTGAAACAGCTACAACCAAAGCCTCAAAGAAAAATGTTAACAGTCACCAAGACCAACAATTCCTTGGTAAGGTGAATAAAGAGCTAATTGATAGAGGAATAACTGGGAAGAAATCAGAGTTACTGCAAAAAAATTATGAAAAAGATAATTAACAGCTTGATAAAAGCATAAAAATACTGACGAACATAATACCTTAAAAAGCAGAATTGGACAAATGAAAGAAGTACAAAAATCTCACTGAAGAAAATAATTCATTAAAAATTAGAACTGGGCAAATTAAAGCTAATTCCTTGCATCAATCTTTGGATCTGACCAATCTCTGGTCAGCACAACCTACGTCCTTAGCTAAAGGTCTCTTAAACAACAGATATAGGTGGTCCAGCTTTTCAGCCACACGGGGCTGGTTCAAACAATACAATAAAGTTTTCTCATAAGGCAGAAATTGGACTAGTCCTGTAACTGAATAGAAAGGGAACTGAGCTAGATCCAAAATTGAGTCATAAGATAGTCAATGTGGTTCACTCAATTCCAACGATTCCCTCAAAAGGAAAAGAGCCTACAGGTACAAAAATATTTGTAGGAGCTCTTTGTGACCAGCAAAGAATTAGAAACTGAGGGGATGCTAATCAACTGGGGAATACTTGAACAAGTGGTAGCATATGACTGTGATGGAGTACTACTGTGTTTTAGGGGTGGTTTCAGGAAAAAAAAAATGGCAAGATCTATATGAAGTGATGCAAAATGAAGTGAGAAGAATCAGGAGATTATTGTGTACAGGAACAGAATTACTGTAATGGTGATCAATTGTGAAACACTTGACTACTCTGATCAATACAATGATCCAAGGCAATTCCAAAGAACTCATGATGAAAAAATGCTATCCACATCCAGAGAGAGAACTAATGAATTCTGAGTGCCACTGAAGTATCATTTTATCATTTACTTTATTTTTTTTGGCAATATGGCTAATATGGAAATGTTTTGTATGATTTCACATATATAATTAATTGATGTCATTTTGTTTGCCTTCTCAGTGGGTGGGGGAGGAGCAGGAGGGAGGGAGATATTTGGAACTCAAAATTTAAAAAGGAAAAAATGCTTAAAATGAATAATTTTTTTTAAAAAAGAGAAAAATTAAAGTCAAAAGTAGCATGTAAGTTTGGCATGTAATGAAGCTATCCTCATATTCCATTCTGAACTTTCTTTTAATCTATTTTTTATGGTTTATTGACACTTTTCTTTCTTTACATCTCTATCACTTCCCATTCATACCCCAGAATAGAGTTATTTTCTCTATTTTTACATGTGAAAAAGGTATTAATTGGAAAAATCATGCATAATACTGACTTTTAAAGTACTAATTAAGCTAACTGGTCAACAAGACAATTACAGATATAAAATCAAATTGTTTTAGTATGGCTACTCTTAAAATTCTTCATTTTAAAAATCTACTTATAATTAATCTAGCCCCATCCCACAATGAAATTTACTTCCTTGGGTGAGGTCCAGAATACAAGAAGGTAACTCTAACATGAAATACTTTAATGCTCTGGATTTATCATTTTTATAAATATTTACTGCATCTTTTAAATTCAAAAGATGCTTAATGAAAAAAAAAAACTAAATAGATGAGCTTCACATAAAATATTCGCCGAAGGACCTTCTTCCCCTTCCTTGGTTAATTGTTTTCGGAGTTTTATCACTGTGCTCTGAACATAGTATGTACTAAAGTACTGTTTGGCACCTGGTAGAATATTTATATTCTCTGTTAGAAGGGTTTATTCATTTGCGTACTTACTGTTCATCTGCGATTGAAGCACTGTGGGGATAACATCTCAGAAGAGGCTATGAAAATTTAAATCACAACACATCCCATGACAGAATGTGATTAAACCATGCAATCCAACATTCTACATGTAGGTAGGAATCCCTTCTATAACACTCAAGATATGTGAAAACCTCGAGGAAAGCTTACTACTTACAGCCCATTCTATTTTTTAGTAAGTTTCAATTGTTAGAAAAATCTTTTTCACAGTAAGTCAAAAATCTTCCTCCTGTAATTTTCATCTAGTAGTCCTAGTTCTGCCCTCTGGGATTACACAGAATATAAATCTAGTCCCTCTTATAGACAACAGAACTGCAATGTTTGAGACTGTCGTCATGTTCCTGTCCTAGTGGTTTCTTCTCCAATCTAAACAGCACAAATCCCTTCAAAGAATGCTCCTGCAATAGGAAGCTCTAGGAAAGTGCTAGAGAGTCAAGAGTTCAAATCTCAGTTCTGACATTTGCTGGTTATATGATTATGGGCAAATTACTTAACTTTACAGAACCTGCCTCAGTTTCCTCAACTGGAAAATAGAGATAATACAACCTGAACTACTTCACAGACTTGTGAGGAAAAGTGCTTTTCAAAGCTTGAAATGCTTTTTCAAACCTTAAAGTGTTTATACAAATGAATTGTTTTAATGGTTTCAAATCTCTTCACTACTCTAGCTGCCTTCTTTTGGGCAGAGTCAAATATGTCTGTCTCTTAAAATGTCTACATTTGAATATAATGGTATATTACTGTGCCACCATAAAATAAAAATGAAATCAGATGAGATAATATTTGGAATGCACTTGGCACAGTCCACAGTAGGCATTTAAGGTTTGTTCCCTTCCCAAATAGAGAAGCAGGGAAATAATTATATGAACTCAGAGTAAACAAAACCAGGAAAATACCAGATATGACTACAGAAATGTAAATAAAAAATAAATAAAATCAATATCTATGAAACTGGAACAACCAAGCTTGGCTCCAAAGAATGCGTCTCTCTGGGGCTACAGGGAAACTGGCACACTAAGGGCTGACAGTTCTGTGAGCTGGTCCAACCATTCTGGAAAGAAATGTCAAACTATGCACTAAACTGTACACGCCCTTTCACCCAGAATACTACTCCTAGGCCAATATCCCAAAGGGATCAAAGCAAGAGGCAAAGGTCCTATATCCACAAAAATATGCATAGCAGCTTTTTTTTTTTTTAATAATACTAAAGAACAGCAAACTATGGGAACTCCATTTACTGAAGAATGGCTAAACAAACTGTGAAATGAACAGATCTACAAGAACAATTTATATCGTAGCAACATTGTAAAGATAGACAACTGTGAAAGACTTAAAAACTCTGATCAATACAATAATAATAACTAACATTTAGAAAGCATTTGAGGGTTTGCAAAGTGTTTTTTGGTCAATGACTAACTAAACAAGATTTCAGAGGGTGATGAAGGATGACACCATCTCCGGACAGAGGGGTGATAGACTTGGGATAAAGAATGAGGTATACAATTTCAGATTATACAGCCAATGTGGAGACAATATTTTGCATGACTGTGGCCTTGTAACAAGGTCTTTGTTCATCTTTTTTCTAATGTGGGTGGGATAGGGGTGGGGGGCAAAGGGGATAGATAATGGGAAAGGGAAAAGGAAAGGAACTTGAGGCATTTTTGTTTAAGAGGGGAAGAGGCAGGGCAATTGGGGTTAAGGGATTTGCCCAAGGTCAGCTAGTAAATATGTCAAGTGTCTGAAGCTGGATTTGAACTCAGGTCCTCCTGACTCCAGGGCCACTGCTCTACTCACTGTGCCACCTAGCTGCCCCAAGGCATTTTTTTTTTTTAAAGAAGAAAAGGAAGGCCAAAAAGGCCAAAGGGAACATCTTTGAAAGCTGGAGGATATTATATACTTAATTTTTAGTTGTCTATTTTCTTCTATTTTTATTTTTGTTTTATATGCATTTATAATCTATTCTTTCCACTGCATCCCATACCCCAACAACAACCAAAAAAATCATCTCACCATAAATAAACATGGTCTAGCAAAACAAATTCCCACCTTGGCCATGCTCAAAAATATCTTAGTATTTAAGTTCCTCAGTCAATAATTCGTTAAGCTCCTACTATGTGCCAGGCACTGAGTTAACTGCTAGGGAGACAAAGAGAGTCAAAAGACAGTCCCTGCCATCAAGGAGCTTACCTCTCTGGCAAGAGGAAAGGGATGTATGTGTTTCATATTAAGTCATCTGGACTCTGGGTTTATCACTTCATTGATCAGATCTCTAAAGTCTTTCAAAGTTGTCTTTCTCTACAGTTTTGTTGTTAATGGATAAACTGTTCTAGTTCTACTTACTCTTCATCAATTCAGTGGTCTCCCTAGTCTCCTCTAAAACTATCTATTTCACCATTTCATGACAAAACAGCATTCTATTACATTTATATACTATGATTTGTTTAACTATTCCCCAAGAGGAGGACACTCCATTAGTTTCCAATTTTTGTCCACTGTGAAAAGAGCTGCTATAAATATTTCTGTATATAGAAATCCTTTTCCTGTTTCTTTGATCTCTTTGGAGTATAGGCCTAGCAGAAGCATTGCTAAGCCACAGAGTATGCACTGTTTAGTGACCTCTGGGGCATAGTTACACACTGCTCTCCAGAAAAGCTGATCACAGCTCCACTAACAGTGCATTAGTGTGCCTGTTTTTCTATAGCCCTCCAACATTTGTCATTTTCTTCTTTTGTCATCTTTGCCAGTCTGATGGGTATGAAGAAGCTAAAAGTTACCTTAATTTGCACTTAATTACTAATGATTAGAATGTTTAAACATAATTACTTATAGCTTGGGATTCCATCCTTTGAAAACTACATGCTCTTATGTTTTGACTATTTTATATCTTGGGGAATAGCTCTTAAGTTTTGTAAGTCTGGATCAGTTCCTTAAAAATCTTGGAAATGAGACCATTATAAAAAGAAAATTTCTACAAAGATTATTTTCCATTTACTTGTTTCCTTTTTAATTTTAACTACATTAGATTTGTTTGGGCAAATCCTTTTTAATTTCATATTATCAAAAATGTCCATTTTATCTTACATACTTAAAAAGACAAGCGAGCTGTACATAAGACAGCAGTTTCATAAGCAACTCTCCTTTTCTACTATGTATATAATAGGTATATACAAATGCCCATCCTATTTAGTATGCTAAGTTCAAAAGAAAAAAAAAATTTTAAATAGAAAATAGATTTCCTTCCTTTCTTTGGAGAGGAAACTATCAGTGTGGAATTCTACATGTAATAGCCTGATTAATAATTTGTTTAGTTTTGCTTAACCTCTTCCCCCCTTTTTAATTTGTTATAAGGGATTGTTCTCTGGGGTGGACAGGGAAGAAGATACTGGGAAATGCAGGGGACACAATACAAGAAAGAAATATGATTTTTAAAGTGTATTTGTTCAGAATTTAACAGTGCTCCAAATATGGTTTTTACCAGAGCAGGATTCAATAGGACTATTATTTCTCTTATTTTGGACATCATGCCTAAAATCATATCAACTTTTCAGCAGTTCCTGTTAAAGTAGGAGTTTAGCTATGTCTTGAAGGATGAGTTTGAGTTACAAAGGCTTTCAACTTGTATTATAACTACATTAAAAGCTTTCAAAGGCTCTAGTCAAGTAAGTTTTTCTTCCCCCCTTGGAGCTTTTACGCCTAAAGGATTAAATAGAGAATTCAGTATGTCAGCTCTTAAGCTTAAAGATTAACATTTTCCTGTATATTCTTACCAATTCACTAGTGTTTTTTTAAGGGGAGAAATCCAATCCTCAATGGGTAAGTGGTCAAAGGATATAAAGAAGTAGTTCTCAAATGAAGAAATGTATGCTATCAATGATCATGTTAAAAAATGGTCCCAGTCACTAATGAGAAATGTAAATCAAAAATAACGCCATTTGTTATTACCTGCTAAAGGCTTCATTTTTCTAAGTTAAAAAAAAATCACTATATGTGGTAGTTCAGTTTTTTTGTGAATCTTTTCCATGTCTTAAGAAGTTTAAGACTGCTATTGATTACTGAATTCACAATTAAAAAATAAAGGGAAAACAGACAATGCTTAATACTGCTTCTCCTATTAAGAAAACCATTAATACTGAATGCTGATTTGCAATCTTAAGAATGAAAGTCTACATCAAGCTCTCTTCTATTCCCTGCTTATTCTCATACAGGATGATGAAATACTAAGACATATGAACCAAAACAACTTGTATGTTTAGTTTAAGACTTCTATGTTTTCTTTAACACCTACTTAAAGGCAGGCATTTTTCTAGACAAACCAGTTCTTCAGTGCATACAAAGAGCAATGACTAGTAAAAGTGCCATATTGTAAGTACAGGTATCAAACTTTCAGCATCTATCCTAGTCCATAAGTACACACAGTACTACTAAGCCCAAATAATAACAAGGCATGGAGACTGCAGTTTTAATTTTTCTTAGAAGTCACTGTTGAGACTTAGTGATTTTTCATGTCACACATACAATAGTAACATAGCCCTCTTCTGGCTAGCTACACAGCTCACTCCTCCATCTGTATCTGGTAGTCTACCATGTAAACATTTCCCTAATTCTCTAGAATTTCTTTCTGGCCTCTCCCCCAATACCAACCCTTGACTTAAGCCGCCGTCTCCCATTTGCTTTCTTTCCTCTTATTCTCAGAACAAAAAACACTGCAGAAGATGATCAGAGAATCATATTTAATTCAAACATTAAACACACACCATGGAGCAAGGAACTGTTAACTTGACCCATTACAAACTCATGCTCCTGATAATCCTTTTGCTCCTCTCCTTGATTTCCTACAACAACTATTCCCAACCATTTCCCCTTCAGCAGGTTTCCTTATTCATTTCCTTTCCTCCTATATCCTCCCACCTTTGGCTTGGAACCTCTTCCCTCTCCATACACCTGCCTCACTCACTTATCTTCCTTACCACCCATACCTTAAATTTTTCAATCTTGATTGGCTTCCTCCCATCTGCCTTTAAACTAGCTAGGCCTCCCGTATGGGGGGTGGGGGGTGGGGACCGGACACTGGCAGGGACACAGAACACTTCCTCTACTATACCTCTTTTCATGGTCAAAATTCTCTAAAGTGTTTCTACTCCTCAGCCATTCACCCTTTCTTAGAACACTACCATCTAGTTTTTGCCTCACCTATTAACATTATACTTTTGAAGGTCACCAATGACCTGCTAAATTAGATGACCTTTTCTCTCTTTTGGGTTTTTTTTTTTGGAGGGGGGAAGGCAGGGCAATTGGAACTTGCCCAAGGTCACACAGCTAGTAAGTGTGTCAAGTGTCTGAGGCCACATTTGAACTCAGGTCCGCCTTTGCTGTACTCACTTCGCCACTAGATGACCTTTTCTCACAGTTGATCTTTCCTCTCTCAGAAATATCTTCTAACTCTGAGTTCTAGAAATGACACTTTTTTCATTCTCTTCCTGTGGTCAGTTTCTGTCACTAGTTCCTCTTGTCTCCCTAAATGTGGACTTCGCCTTAGGTTCAATTTTTTTGGCTTTTCCCTCTCATCCTGTAGCCTGTGCAACTGACTCCCCAGTCTATATATCCAACTTGACTTCTCCAACCATATCCAGTCCCAGGGCACACTGAATATCCTATTACTCCCCCCAAACGAGGACTAAAAATGAAACAACTCTTTTCCCGAAGATTTCTTCTTTCTCTAACTACCACTTTCCTGGCTACTCAAAAGCCTGAAATTCCTTTCTTTCTCACATTCATTCAGTCACTAAGTCCTATCAGTTCCTTTTCCACATCTTCTCTTGTTCCTGTCCATTCAAATGCCATCACCCTTGTTCAGGCCACTATCACCCTAAACCCAAGCTAATACAAAGGCTCCTAAATCAGGAGTTCTCAAACTGGGGGCCTCTGAATCCCACAGGGAAACATAAATATATTTCAGGGGGTTCAAGAACTTGGATGAGAAAAAAAATCTACACCTTCATTTAAGAATAAAAATAGCTAACATTTAGACAGCATTTACTATACCAGACAGTATGCTAACGTGCCTTACAATTATTCTTTCATCTGACCCTCACAGTAACCCTGGGAAATAGGTGCTATTATTATCCTCACTCTACAAAACCGAGGCAGACATATTAAGTGACTTGCCCAGGATCACACAACTACTAAGTCTGAGGGTGAATTTGAACTCAGGCGTTCTGCCGACGCTCTATCCTCTACAACACCTAACTGCCCTCAATTTATTTCAACCTAAGTGATTTCCTTCATAATACTATGCACCTCCTTGTATTTAAAAACATTATTCTGAGGAGTCTACAGGCTTCACCAGCTGCTCAAGAGATTCACGGCACAAAAGATTACCAAGATCTAAATGATCTTCCTGCCTCCAGTCTCCCCCTCTAACCCATTTCTCACCCAGCTGCTGGGTTTGTCTTTTCTAAAGCACGACTTTGCTCGTGTCACCATTCAGCTCAAAAACATTCAGTGCTTTGCCACTGACAAAATAATCTTTTCTATACATAGATCTGGTCATGTTACTCTCCGGCTCGGCTGTGGTTCTCTACTGCTGGAGGAAGGTCTGAACGATTCTGCTCGGCATTCAGGTTTTTCCAAAACCTGGAACCACAAAGTCCTTTATGTACTCTCTGCCTCAGACAACAGGACAGTGCCCTGACACTCTCCACCCTCAACACCCCATACCCATTGTACTTTCATGCCTTTCTTCAAGCTCATCCTGTGCCTGAAAAGCTTGTCCTTTCCTCTCTTTGGTTAGAAAGAACAGGAAGGCATTTAACAGGCAAAGTCAAACATTACCTTCTCCAGAAAACTTTCTCACCCACAGTGGGTGGTAGATAACCTTTCCCTTCTGAACTCACATAGCACTGTTTTCTCTAACATACTTACTAAATAATATTGTGTGTTTTGGCTACTATGATGGCTTCTTATCTAGACTATAACTTGTGGAGGGCACAGACTGAGTTATCTAAATGTTATACCTTTCGCAAAGTTTAGTGCAATGGTCTGTAAAGAGTAAACATTTAATAACTACTGTTCAATATTATAAAGATAAACAACTGTGAAAGCCTTAGGAATTCCGATCAACACAATGACCGACCACAATTCTAAAAGTCTCAAAATGGAAACATGTTATCCCATCTCTTGATAGAGAAATAATTGGCCATTGGACATGGCCAATACAGACCAATTTGTTTTGCTTGATTATACATGTTTGTACGGGGCAGCTAGGTGGTGTAGCGAATAGAGCACTGGCCCTGGAGTCAGGAGGACCTGAGTTCAAATCAGGCCTCAGACACTTGACACTTACTAGCAGTGTGACCTTGAGCAAGTCACTTTAACCTCAATTGCCCTGCCTTCCCCCTCAAAAAAAAAAGATTATACATCTCTGTAACAGGGGTTCTGTTTTTCTTACTTTTTCAATTGCTGGAAAGGGAAAAAAAATGCAGATCTGAAAATAAAACTTTCCTTTAATAAAATGATTACTGTTAGTGATACCCAAATATCTTAGTCTGGTCCCCAAAAAATCATCCTAGGTTTATTTTCCACAACTCTCCCTCACCCCATACCCCACAAACCTACTATTTCATCTACTGCTCTGCCTAATCTCAGCTCCACAAAGCAAGGTGCCAAATGCCCCGTAATGTGTCTTTCCCCTTCCTTCCTCCTTTTGTAGGTTGTCTCTTCCCATTAAATTGCCTTCAAGGCAGTGACAAACCCCAACATTTAGCACAGTGTCTGACACATAGAAAGTACTGAACACCTATTTACTGGATTGGATCTGAACAGGTCTATTTATTGTTGCTGTTTGTCCTTCGTTCTCGAAGAGGACTGTGACATCAGGAAGGTAATACCATGACTTGCAAGTGAGGGAGGGCTGTGCATTTCTCCTCTGGAGACATGTGAGTCCAGTAGCCAGAACCTCTGTCAGTATGGGAGAGTAAGGGATTACAAGAGAACCAGGTTCCTCATATTTGAGGACGTGTGGTAGAGGGAGAGAGACATACAGAAGGGAAGACAAGTAGCTAAAAAGCACAAAGAGAATGAAAATTTACCCCAAAATGACATGGACAAAGAACCAATACAATGACAACATAGACTACAGAGCAACTGAAGCAAAACAAATGGGAAAAGAAATAACGCAAGTTATCCCCAGAAATGTTCTCAAATAGATGAACTGTTTAACAAATTTTAATCAGGAATGAAAATTAAGAGGCTTTTTCACTTTTGTCTTTGAATCCCCAGAGCCTAGCATAATGCCTAGCATCTAGTAGGTGCTTAATAAATACTGGCTGATTGATTTTGTTGCCTAGAAGGCAAAGCCTAGGTAAAGCAAATATTCAAGTAAGACTCACTGATTGATGATGTCTGAGGAAAAGTGCTCCAGGCTTCATTACTGTAAGAGGGAATGAACTCAGCATTTCCTGCAGAACAAGCCTAAAAGACCCATCAATCAACAAGCATTTATTAAGCTTAAGTGCCAGATGCTGTGTTAGGCACTAGGGATACAAAGAGAAAAGTGAAACATCACTTTGACCCCAAAATCTGATAGAGACAGTTACGTACATGGATGTAATCCATCTGACCCAAGAGAACCAGACAAAACCAATAGGAGAATAATCAAAGAGGAACATCTGACAAGAAATATTACTCATCCACAAAAGACTTACCAATGTAATGCACACTGCCCTGGCCTTGTGAACCCCATTACTACTCTGGACTCCCAATAGTGATGATGAATAGAAAAAAGCCCAAGAACTATGTCCTCAGCAACAAACTGAAGATTTTGCTTCTGGGAGTCACATTCAAATCACTTGCAGCCTGGACTAAAATAACTTAGATCACATAGTGGTTCCAAATGAAATAACATGCTGTGTGGTTAAGAAATAAGAAATACATAATCATTTCACAACAATTCTCTCTTCTAAATTTTAAGAATCTAGTTTCTTCTGAAATTTATTCTCATTATTAAGGGTCTTCTTTCACTAATAGGACAGAACTCTGAATGGACTAAAAAAGGAAATTTATCAGAGTCCCAACAATATTGTTTTCTCAAAACAATTACACTCCCTCAGCCACTTCCCCTAACTCTGAATGTGACTGCAATGAAGTAAGGGCCAGGAAACAGACCCAGATGGAAAACAACAATGAAGAAGAGGAGTCTACTCTAGTCCAGTCCCTTATCATCTCCTACTTGGACTCAGAACCTCCTAACTGGCTTCTCTGCCTAGCTCAAATAAATCATCTCTCCCCCATTTATTCTGCACACACCATTAAATCCTATCACTCTTAAAAAAAAAACTCAATGGTTTCCTAATAACTGTAGTGGATGGAGTCAAAAAGACCTGTCTGGGTTCAAATACTTACTGAATATGACACTGTTGTTGTTGACTCATTTCAGTTGAGTTGAACTCTTTGTGACCGCATCTGGGGGTATTCTTGGAAAAGATACTAGAGAGGTTTGCCATTTCCTTCTTCAGTTCATCTTACAGATAAGGAAACTGAGATGAACAGGGTTAAGTGACTTGCCCAGGGTCACACAGCTAGGACATGTCTGAGTTCAAACTTGAACTCAGGTCTTCCTTATTACAGACTCAGGGTTGCCCTTATAACTTTGGGCAAGTCACCTAACCTCTCCAGCCTGTAGATTCCTCTTCTGTAACAGAAAGCAGCTGGATCTCTTAAGGCTCCTTTTAGCTCTAAACCTATGATCTTACGTACAGAATGCAATTCAAACACCTTTGTGTCACAATTCAAGCTCCACAATTTGGTCTCATTCTATTCTACACCCAGCCTCATATACTACCACTACCCGGACAAGTTAGACTCCTCAACATAGCTCAGATATGCCATATTCACTCAAGTCTCCATTTTGCTGGTCCCACCCTCCCTACATAGACAAGCTTTAGAGTCCCAACTATCCTCTCTATCCTATAGAAAATCTATGCCTTCTTCAAATTGCTTCTCCTCCTTAAGGCTCTACTTAGCCTCAGCTGATGCTCTCATCTTCCTCTGAACTGAATGCAGACAACACTCATTTTGAAAGCTCATCTTGTTGCCTTGCATTTTTATTTTCACTATCGTACGTAAGAGGCAATATGATTTAACCGACAAAAAGCTTGCATCAAAACCAGGTCTGAGTTCAAGTATCTCCTCTGGTACATACAGGCTATGTGACCATCAGCAAGGCTCATAACTTCTCAGTGCCTCTAAGACTTCAAGTTGGTAAGATATACTGATCTACAGTGGTAAAAGAAGTCTTCACCAGGGACCTCCCTACACTAATGAAATAACAAGTCAGGACAAAAAAAAATCTCATGTATATCTCTGTCTCATGAACAAAACTGTAAACTTCCTTCAGAGGAAAGTCAGAGCTTAATATACACCTACTTCAACACAGTATTTCAAGGATCACATATTTTTAATTAATATTGAGACACACTTCACCAATGTAAACTGCATCCTCTCTACATCAGAGTAGACAGACAATACTGAGATGAGCTGCTGCAGCCAGTCAAATAAAACACTTGGTGGGTTGCTTTCTGAGTATAAGCTTCTCCAAACTTAGCTAGGATAGTTATCTGCTGCTGAGCCATAAATACTCAAGGCTCTTCCAACTTGGAAGTATCTCAAAATTGCTTGAGCTCTGTGGACAGTCACCTGTGAAAGGCAATGGAGTAGAATTTTGGTGGAAGCATAATAGGTATCACAGAGAGATAAAGTCACAACACATTCTGAAAAACAGGTTCTTCAAATATCAACCACGGTCTCAAGCCAAAGGGAAACCTTCATTTGAGTCCTTAGTGGAAATTGGCTTTGATACTGTTGTCCCTCAAACCACTTCCTGCTCCAGTCAAACTGGTTTTCCTGCTGCATCAGGAACAAGAACAGCACTCTCCTACTAAGGATCTGTTTGGAATCTTTTCGGGGGCTCAGTGTTCTGTGGCTCTCCTCTCTTCAGGTAAACATCAACTTCTGTCCAAAGTTTCCCACACAGTACCTATCACCTAGTCTAGGAAGCCTTCTCTGACACCATCCACCTTGGTTCTCAGAGCTCAGGTAGCACTATATTTTACAAGTCTCTGATGACTTAAAATATGCAACATTTTCTAAGTTATTTGTATTTGTGCCTTTCCCCTCTACTAGACTGTAAGCTCTCCCATTCCCTAGCACAATACTCCACAAAGAGTGACTAATATTATTAACACTAGCATCTTTTCTTCATATATATAAGACTAACAGAAGTGCAGTTCTTGGACATGGCCAACTCTCTCTTCACTCATTAGTGGCAAGATAACATAGAAAACACCAAAATGTACCTGAATGGCCAGTATGCTTAATGGTTACTTCTTTTGACCACTTCAAGAGCATGGGTTTTAAGAGCTTTTAGAATCATAATCATTTTTTGTGGCTGATGGGCAAAAATGACCAGTACATGCCAAGCTAGATTCCAAATATTTATTATCTAGGGTCATTATTTAATGCATGCAAAAAAAAAAAAACTTGGCTCCTGTATAATGGTTTAACATTGTGAACTTGAGATGTTTTACGTACAGACCAACCATTCCTAAACAGGCTTAAGTTACAGAAAAGGCAATTAAGCAAAATAAAGCTAGCTTCTTACACAGATTATTAAATACTTTGGTTGGCAATAAAAGCTATCTAGACTGGAAAAAAATTTAATGACTAAGAGAGCCAATCTCATGTCTAAAATCAGATTTTCATTTGTTCAATAAGCATAGACTATGAGCTTCCTAAGAGCAGGGAAGGATTAGGGTTATTGTCGGGGTTTGGGGGTTTTGGTTTTCTTGGGGGGAAGGTTGTTTGAGCCCTTTTTTGTATGCCTGGTTGGCACAAAGATGGTCCTTAATATATGCGCGCTAATTTGACTAACCACCTACAATGCGCCAGGCCCTGTGCTAGACGGCTTTTGGAAGAAAGTTTTCCCGATCCTCCTTAACCTTAGCCCCTTCTCTGTGGGTCTATTATCACACATGGCGGTCCACACAGCTATCAAAGCTTAAAACGACACTAAAACTCTTGGAGTAACTAATATCTTGTTTGTACATAGGCGTTGCCCGTCGTCTCCCCCGTGTGACCAGGCGCAACTTGAGAGCAGGCTGGGCTGTATTGTTTTTTGCTTTCCTTTGTATCCCCGCAAAGTGCCCAGCACAGTGTAAGCGCTTAGTAAATGCCTTAGAGATGCCCTACAGAGATTGACCTCGAAATTCCAAAGCCCGCGATCCCAGGGAAGTGCGGAAAGCAGGAAGTTTAGCGTCTGGAGGGATGGAATCGAATCCTGCCTGTGTCTGTGTGAGGCATCTAGGGGTGCGCACACCTACCCTCCCTGGGCCTCAGCTGCCCGCCCCCTCTGCACAAGGAAGGGGTCAGACTAGAGACCAGAGCAGGGTCCTACGGTCTCGGAGAAATCCAGTGCAGATCACGCTCGCCTCCGCCGGAGACCGGAGCTTGCTTGGTCCTCAGGCCCCTGACCCTCTCCTGCTCCTGCACCTCTTGCCCGGGCGCCTTTGTACCCGCGGCGCTTAGCCCACAGCCCGGCACCTCGGAGGCGCCTGGGGACGTTTGTCGACTGACTGAGAGATCCTCCCAACCGGCTTCTCCCTCGTCCGCGGCTGCCGGCTCGTTCCCCACCCCTCCCGCCTCCAGCTCGGACCTCGCGGAGCCGGGCTGCCGCTTCACCTTTCAGGGAGTCTCGGTGGGCCTGGTCCGGGGGGTCCCGCGGCCCCGCCAGGGCCGCCGCCACCTCCTCAGCCCTCTCCCCGACCCTGCCTTTAGCCATGGCCGCCGCCGCCGCCGCGGGGGGGACCAGGGGAGGGCGCGGGCTCCCTCACGACGCCGAAGCCGGAGCCGTCTCCACGCACGCACAGTCTCTGCCGGGGCGGCTCGGGCTCACTTCCGCCTCCTAGCCGTAGCCGCCGCCGCCGCCGCCGCCGCCGCCACCTCCTCCTCACCCGGAGCGACCCCGACCTCCGCAGGCCCCCTCCAGAGCTTCTCCTCCTGGCTCCGCCCCTCCGCTCCGCCCCCAAGTCTCGCGAGCGCGCGCGAGCCCGCCCACAAAGGCCGCCGCGTGCCGGGAGAGGCCGGCTTTAAAACCCCGCCCCCTCCTCCTTCGTCTGCCGTTGGCTGTGGGGCATGCGCACTTGTGGGCACGCCCGCGCTCGCCAGTGGGCCGGGAGACTGCGAGGTGTAACCACCGAAGACTGTGACCTGGACTCTTCTGATTGGGGTGGAGGGAGTCGGAAGTCCTGGTCATTTGTGTTAATTAATGCATGCAAAGGCAATGAGGACCATTATTTAAAGCCGCTGAGTTTAAAGCTGCTGAATTTCCACAAGCTGCTGCTCCCTGGTTACATTGTTTCCCCGGTTGCAACTGAGAAAACAAAATTACAATTCAGTTCAACAAGCATTTATCTAGTGGCATCTATGTGCTAAACTGTACTAAGCCGAAATCTGGACAAAGTGCCAGTCAAAGCAATTACCAACCAATTACAGTCCCAGAGAGTTAAAGATAAAGCGTGCCACCCACGGCTGGACTGAGACAGTAGCGTCAAATTTGCAATATGAGATAGAAGTTTTTAGATAAGAATAGGGCGAGGATTTTTTTGTTTGGTTATTCATATTTGCTACAGAGTTCATCTTTTCAATGAAGGAGGAGTTGAAGGAAGACGGGGACTAGCGATGGGGTCTCACCCCAAAAAGAGAGGTGGAGGTGAGGATGGAGACCATGGCAGCATGTGGAGCGTGGAGAGAGAAGAAAGGAAGGACACAGCGCATGCAAAGGCGTATAAGTAGGTCAACAAGCATATAGTGAACTCTCAGGCACCTTCTAGTTCTAAATCTAGGATCCTATGACTTAGGGCTGAAGACTCACTGGCTTATATGGCAACACTCACGAGAACAATGGAACAGGTTGGACTTGATCTTGGAAGGACAGAGCGATAAATCTGGGACCAGAATTGCCACCCTTCATCCAGGGTACAGGTCAGGAGTTGCCACGCTCCATCCAGGGGCAAAGATCAGGAGTTGCCACTGAATGGGATGGATAATTGTGAAGACTTCACAGGGTATGTCTAATGGAGAGGTTTTAGGATTTGGCCTTGCAATTTTGGAAGGCATGCCCTTCCCCCTCTCTCTCAGATGTTAGAAGATAATGAATTTCCTGTGAGGTATTTGTTCTTTGCTCTAGGAAGGTCTCTTCTTCCCCTAGACTTTCAGATGCCACTCAGGCAGTTGAGTTCTGATAGGGAAACACCTGAATGGACCATGGACCGGATCAACCTTGGTCCTCTGTGTAGTTTTTGCGCCTAGACTGTAAGCCCACCTCACAGCCAGTGGTGAGAAGGGATAGAGGTGGGTGGGAATCTTTTTCGTTAAGAGTATGAATTACCTGCTGTATTATGGAGGTGTGCCCAAATCTTGCAAGGGTTGTGAAATAAATTTACTTTGTTCCTCCTAAGGATGTCTCTCCTATTATTTAAAAATTCTGTCCCTTACACCACCCTCCACCTAGGGGCAAAAATCAGGAGTTGCCACCCTCCATCCAGGGGCAAAGATCAGGAGTTGCCACCCTCCATCCAGGGGCAAAGATCAGAATTATCTTTTCTTTGCCTCTGTTAAGTACCTTTCTACCTCTGACATTCCAAGATTTATGCCCTCTGTAGAAACAGTATATCGCAATGGAAAGAGTGTGGGGCTTGGTGACAGTCCAGGGTTCAAATCTTGGCTCTGATATTGTGTGATAATGATGAGGTTTAGATTGTGGGAGCCCCCTTGAACTCCCCTCGAATCTTCCCACTAGATGAGGCTTTTGCCTGAGGTCATAAGCCTTTCATCATTGCTAGGCCCAAATCTCTAGGCTAGGTTAACCTAGCCTAGCCCTCCATTGTCTGGCTAGTTTCCACCCTTGATCCTGTCAAAGTGTCTATGCCCAAATCTGTTACCCTTAAATTAGCCTAGCCCTACATTGTCTGTTGTCTCCAAGTAACCTTCAGCTACTTCCCACCTTTAATGCTTTTCTCTTGGTTCCTGGAGACTGACCTCATCCCAGTCCCATCAAGCTCCTCCTTAGACTGCTCCTCTAGACCCTCCCTAAACCCCTTCTCCCATCACCCCAGGACCAAGCTAGATCCCTCCCACAATCTTCCTGTATGTAAGTTTCATCTTGCCTCTATGAAGGTGCTCAGATTCCATTTACCTCAGATGGAACATGGCCAGCTTGTGAAAATGAGCGTCACAAAGAGTGAGATTTCTTAAGACAACCCAATATGGAGAATCAGTAATAAACTTTGTCTTTCTTTGGCTGTGAGAAGGCTTGAGTCGAATTCCTTCCAGCAGGACCCTGCACGTCGGTATTTTGAGGTCTAGACCACTCCTAAAAACATATAGTTCCCGACCTCTTCATATGGTTTCCTGACCTCTTTGATATGAATATAATGGGGCCTGGCCACTAAGTCCATTCCTTATGAGTAGGCACAGAGTGCTGCTAATGTAATTCTCTGTGTGGAAGAAGCTTGCTTCCAGGAAAGGCACAAGGATGTATAACAGAAGTTCCTTGGAGAGATTTTAGAGCACACAAAGATGTTCTGTTATTGACTCCAGTCTGCTAATCACGTGGTGAGAAAGATAATTTGGACTGGCTGGGGATATATTCAAAAAACGCTAGAGTTTGTCTCTTCTCTTGATTTGGTTCTTTGTATGAATTCTTTCTGGTTGATAGCTTCCTGCGACAGTCAATGATGTAAAGAGAAAGATCTTCCACCAAGATGAATATGTGACCTTGTGGGATCCAGTTCTTTGCCTCGATATTTGTTACAGCTTTTTTGCACTAAATTATATACTTGTGAAGTTCAAAAGATGAGGAAAGCAAAGTCCAAGTCTTGGATCTGAAGCCCAAGATTTCTAAGTAGACTTCATGCTGAGTTTTGCAAACATACCAGCATCATGGCCTGAGGAGTAATCTTCAGGACCCAAGCCCAGGGGTAGTTGAGCTATGACTCATCCATGCCAGTTCTACATTTGAACATGAACTTGGAAGGACCAATACTATGTAGAAATTGTGCTAAATTTGCTTACCCTCTCCAGAGACTGAGGTGGGGTAAGGGAGGCTGTACCTCAAGTTCTAGGGGGAAATGTTTCTATTTTTGTTCTTGTTATATCTTCAAAATAAATATTCTTTTGTAAGAAATGATGCTGAAATAGAATTGAGGCTAAGTCACATTCAGTTGAAGGAACCACACTAGAATAGAGGTTCAAGGCAAGAGAAATAGAGAAGCTCCATGCAGAAGGCCTGAATACTCACTTTACTAGGTCATTAATGTCACTTTGCTGAGTCTCAAATTTCCTAATTACTTGAAAAATTGAAAATTTATTTTAATTCTATTTTGCTAAGGCTTAATCAAGGTAGATTTAACATTCTGTTTCCTGGTTCCTTTCCCTTGTAAACTTCACCCCCCCACACACACATCCCCTTGCCTGAAGGTCAAGCTTTTGTGTTATAATTTTATTTATATAATTTTAATTATATGTATGTTATATATCTCAATATAGAAATAATATAAATATATAAGTATAGTATAAATATAA
>CM053623.1:421038803-421067740 GCA_028646595.1 Phalanger gymnotis
TTTTTTTTTTATTGTTTAATATATTTCGTTTTCAGCGTTGATTTTCATAGTTTCAGTCTTGAAAGCCTTTGTCTCAGTGATCTCTATGGCCTATGCCCCACCTAGAATTTCTCCTGGGAACATGAGAACTTGGGATCATGTCTAAAAAAGCTTTTGGTTCCCATGAAAAATTATGGTAGCTATATGACCTCTAGGTCGTTCTCCCATCTTTTTCCAGGAGTTCAGTACTGGCTTACCCTCTTCTTGTCCTCCCCAGTTCCTGCTTTTATATTTAGAGACTTTAATATTCATGCAAATGCCCTCTCAAATTCTCTAATTTTCCAATTCCTTAACTTCCTTGAGTCCCATGACCTTATCTTTTACTTTATCTAAGCCACAAATAGAGATACTCACACACTAGATCTCACTATTGCCTACAAGTGTTCCATTTCCCTAACTGGAAAATCTGACATTCTCTTATCTGATCATAATCTTTTATTCTACCTCTCATCCTATGCCTCATCCCTTCAAAACCTGTGCTTTGGGGAAGCTAGGCGGTGCAGTGAGTAGAGTGTGGGCCCTGGAGTCAGGAGGACCTAAGTCCAAATCTGGCTTCAGACACTTGACACACTTACTAGCTGTGTGACCTTGGGCAAGTCACTTAACCCCAATTGCCCTGCCTTCCCCCCTCCAAAAAAAACCAAACTATGCTTCACCCTCATTGGGACTTTGAATCAATATACCTTTCAAGATTTTCTCAGGCTATTAGCCCTGTCCTAGACCTTTACTTCTCTCACTCTCCAAGCTTGATCCAATAGCTATTCCAACTCTACACTGTCCTCCCCCTATATCTCAGCACTTAGTTCAGTGCCTGGCACATTGTAGGCACTTAATAAACATATATTGACTGACTGATGGGCACATAGTAGACACTTAATAAATACTAAATGACTGACTGCTTCCCCCCCACCCCACCCCCACCCCCACCAACACATATACCTTATCCTATCACTACTCTTGCTAAACCTCACCTCTGGATGACTTCCACCACCCACCACCTTCACTCATGAGCTATTTAATAAAGCTGAAGGAAATCTCACAATTGTGCCAACTGGGTACATTATGAACTCATAGTATCCACCCTCCAATAGTCCCTCACTGTAGCAAAGCAATTCTTTTATTCTTCCCTAATTGACTTCCTATCTCACTCCCTACAGAAGGTATTCCTGACCTTCCTTTCCTTACTCAAGCTCCCCACCCCTCTCCCTACCACTCTCAATTGAGGATTTTGTCTCTTTATTGAGAAGACTGAGGTCTTTCGAAGTGAACTTCCTCTTGTTCCATTTACTTCATTTGGAATCCTTTGCCATCCTCTCTCACTGTCTCCTCCTTTCCCCCTGGCTCTAACAAGAAGACTCCTTGCCAAAGCCAAACCTTCTTCATCTTCTCTTGATTCCATCCCCTCCCATGTTCTCCAGCAGATCTCATCCTCAATCAGCCTCTTTCTCAAATCTTCAACCTCAACTTATCAATCGGTTCTTTCCTTACTGCTTTCAAACACGCCCAAGTCTCTATATCCTCAAAAAACTTTCACCCAACCCTGCAATCTCCTTAGCTATTATCCCATATCTTTTCTCCTTTCTCAGACAAACTCCTTGCCACCTTCACTTCCTCTTTTCTCACTCCTCAACCTTTTGGAATCTGCCTATAGACCTCATCACTCAACTGAAACTGTTCTTTCCAAAGTTACCAATGATCTCTTTTTTTAAAAAAAAGTATGAATATCTTGTTTTTATATACCCTAAGTTTCTCTCTGTGTCCCTCCCCATATGAGAGTCATCCCTTATAACAAAGAATTCTTTAAAAAGGAAAGAAAATATTAAAAAAGCCAAACAAATATATTAAAATGATTTATGAATACATTCAATGTTCCACACCCATGGAACCCCCACTTCTGCAAAGGAGTGTGTGTTGGGGAAGTATCTTCATATATCTTTTCTTTTGGGACAGCCTTGTTTTTTGTAATTTTGCAAAATTCTCTTTCAATTGTTTTGTAGTAGTTGATCTTTCCATTCACATTATTATAGTCCCAAGGATTTCTTATTTGACAAATCTGGTGGTCTTTTCTAAGACCTCATCCTTCTCAACCTGTCTGCTACATCTGACGCTGCTACCACCCTCTCCTCCTGAATACTCTCTCTTCATTGGATTTTCATGATGGTGCTTTCTCCAGGTTCACTTCCTGTCTGACTGCTTCCAATGTGACATCTCTGCCTATTGAGTCCTCCCAGGTATGGCCAGGATGGGGTCCAGCAGGTCATTCCTTTCTCCTTGGGCATCATTTCTGAGTGGGCTGCAATGAACTGGCATGGACTCAAAACCTGCACATCGAGCAGTTCATTCTCTTGGCCTTTCAAAACTTACAAGGTCCTACGCAGCCTCCAATTTATTTTGTCTAAATTTAAGAACAAATTCTGAGGCAAAGAACCAAGGCTCATTTTCATGGGCCTCAGAAGGAGTGAGCCTCTGCCCTTAGATCTTTGTCTCTCATGGGGACTCTGTCATCCAGGGAGGTCACACTAAAAAGAAGAATGGAAACTATGAGTGGTGAAGCTTCAGTTCTGCTCTTCACAGTCACAGCCAATAAAGATGAAGGTCCTCCATATCTCTGGTTTTCGGGCCAGAGCTGGTTACAGAAAGTCTAACCATGCTCCAAGTCTCTCCAAAACACATTATACATTATCGTGACTCCCTGGAGGTAATGTCCCCAGCCTCTTCTAGGTGGGGAATGGGATCAGCAGTGGCCAGCTTCCCCTAGCAACCATTTCTATCGAAATCCTCATTCCCCAGTCTCCTCGCTTCTTAACCTCAGTATGATCCTGGACTCATCCCTTCTTTCTATCACCTCACATACCCGATCAGTTGCCATAGCTTGTCCTTTCTACCTTCCCAGCATCCTTTAAATCCCCAGCCAGTTTCCCCGCCCCCACTCACACAAATACCACCTTAGTTCAGAAATAGATTATTTCAAGCCTCCTAATTGTTGTCCCTGCCCCAAGTGTCTCCTTACTCTAAACACAGATCTAGATGCGCCATTCCTCCACTCCATCCAGTGGCTATTGCCTCTCTGATGAAAGATAAATTGCTTTGTATAAGTTTGGAAGCCCTACATGACCAGGAGCCACCTATCTTTTCCATTCACATTGTGTATTATCTCCTCTCCCTCCCTCCTTCTGTAATCCAGCCAAATTCGCCTTCTTTCTCTTCCTCATACAGGATACTCTAGTTCCTCTCTGTGTGGCTTTATACTGGCTATCAGTCATGCCTGGAATGCATTCCCTCCTTTCCTCCACCTCAGAGAGTCCCTCTCTTTCTTTAAGATCCAGCTCAGCTGCCACCTTTGGCATGAAGCCTCTACTGTTTCCTACTCCCACCCTCAATTGGTATTGTTTTCCTTCCCAAATTACTTTGTGTTTAGCTTCTTTGAATATATTTGCATTTATCACTTTATATTTATGCTATATATACTTATATGTATACTCGTTGTCTCTTCCATTAGAGTATAAGCTCTTTGCAAGTAGAAATTGTTTCATTTTTTGTACTTGTAACCTTTCTCTTAGGCATATAGTAGATGCTTAATTAAATACTTGTTGCTTAGGAGAGGGAAGGAGGGAACAAACATTTATTAAGCACCTATTATATGCCAGGCACTAGGCTAAGAACTTTACAAATATTATCTTATTTGACTGATGTCACTAGTCTTCAGCAAATGACTTTCCTTCTCTGAGTCTATTTCATTTGTAAAATGGGGAGAGTAATACTTGAATTACTTTTCTCCCGAGGTTTCCACATAAGTCAAATGAAATAATGCATGTAAAAGCATTTTTCTGCTGCATAGTAGCCACCTGGTAAGGGGGAGATCTTGGGTAAAGGCCCAGAGCCTGGCCCACTTGGGGACGATCCATCAGGAAGGGTAGCCTGACTGGAGCTGTAGTTTCCTGTTGGGAAACAAAGGGAGTAAAGTGAATGCCCATGGAAGACCCCATTGTGGAGAGCCTTAAGAAGTAGGCACACAAGTGCGAAAAGGACCCATATGTACAAAAATATTTATAGCAGCTCTTTTTGTGGTAGCTAAGCATTGGAAATCAAAGGGATGCCCATCAATTGGGGAATGGCTGAACAAGCTATGGTATATGAAGGTAATGGAATACTATTGTGCCATAAGAAATGGGGATGATACAGACTTCATAACAACCTGGAAAAACCTACACGACATAAAGCTGAGTGAGCAGAGCAGAGCCAGGAGAACATTATACACAACCACAGATATATGGATTCTGTGAGGACCATCCCTGACAGACTTTGCTCTTCTTAGCAACACAATGTGCAGAGACAGCTCCAAAGCCTCACAAAGGACTCACGATGCAGAGTGCTATCTACATCCAGAGAAAGAACTATAAAGTATGAATGCAGATCGAGGTATACTTCATGCTCGCCTTTTTCTCCCCCCTTTTCTTTTTTTTTTCTCTTTTGTATTTGTTTTTGGGTTGTGTTTTTTGGGTTTTTTTTTTATTCTGTTTCTTCTTTCTCTTGATTCATTCCATTGGTCAAAATTCTTCTCCACAACTTGACTGATATGTAAATTAATTCTATGAGAAGTTATACATTGAAGTTATATGGGATTCCATGCCATCTTGGGGATGGAGGGGGGGGGAAGGAGGGAAGAAAATCTGGAACTCAAAATTATGTAGAACTCTGTGTTGCAAACTAAAAATTTTTAAAAAAAGACAAAAAAAAGTAGACTGAGAAGTCAAAGATAAAAAAAAAGTTAATGTTGGAAAGGTTTCAGAAACACAGGCATACTAATGTATTGATAGGCCTCAGAATTAGTATAACCATTTCAGAAAGCAGTTTGAATTATCAAATAAAGTTGCTGAAATGTCCATACAAAAAAAAAGAAGTAGGAAAGAACTTGAACTTCATCTAATGGGCAATAAGGAGCCATTTTAGGTTCTTGAGCAGAAGTTGGATGTTTGACTATTTTTTTTTTTTACCAGTTTAAACAACTGTGTAATCTCAGAAAAAACATTCTGCTTCTGCTGGAGCACATTGATCCACCTCCATCCTTCCTTACATCCTATTGTTCCCGTTTGAGGCCACATATTAGAAAATATTCTAAAGATAGAACAGTAGTTAGCTAGGTGGCTCAGTGGATAGAGCACTGGGTCTGAGTTCAATCTGTTCTCAGACACTAGTTTTGTGACCTTGGGCAAGTCATTGTTTATAATAATAAAGCGCTTAGCATAGTGACTGATATATAGTAAGTGCCATATAAATGTTACATATCATAACTAATATTTCTAAAAGGCTTAGCACAGTGTCTGGCACATGGTAAAGGTTATATAAATCTTAGCTAGTAGTAGTAGTAGTAGTAGTAGTAGTAGTAGTAGTAGTAGTAGTAGTAGTAGTAGTAGTAGTGTCATCTGAAATCCTTGGTCCCACATCAGTAGACAACCTTACAAGTGTTTAATCAATCTCCTAACCCTTTTAACATCTTTTTCAAAGACTTAAATGGTTTCTAAAGAAAAAAACTAAGCCAAAGTTTAGTTTATTTTCCCTGAAAATACAATTAGGGTAGTGACTAGACAAGGCCAGGGGACCCCTGATTAATTTGCACAGAAGCAGTACCCAATTTCTCCATAGCTTGACCAGAATATAGGTTGATGATCAGACTAAGAGAAGGAAGAAATCTGGTCATTCAGTCAAAAGAGTATCTCTTGAGTTTGCCTTTCTACCAGGTTGAAAGAAGAATCCTTGAAAGTTGTAGCTACAGAGCTATTGAATGGTTTTAGGATGAGTCTCCAGGTTGAGCCAAAAGTTAAATAACTGTTGTTCTGTTGGATGACTCAGGCATCCTGGTGGTTTGTGTGAGATCTCAGCACTGGACATCTGCAAATATTAGTTTAACCACAAATGATGAGAATCTTTGCATTGTCACTGATTTGACAAAACATTTCGAGAATAAAAAAAGACTTTCCTTCCTTTCTGATAACAGAGAGAGGGAACAAGCATTTATTAAGTGCCTACTATGTGCCAGGCACTGTGCAAGTTCTTTACAGGTATTATCTTATTTGATTCTCACAACAACCTTGCCAGGGTTGATGAGTGGCATTTTAACTTATATGCTCTAGTGCTGCGTTTTATTGATTAACAACAAATGCCTTTTTTTTCATCCTGAGGACCAATCTATTTCCCAATCTTTTCTGTGTCTCATGATGATTGAGTTTAAGGCAATGTCCAATATGAAGCTAACCTAAGCCCTGTAATTCTGTCTATCTTATGCAGAATTTTATTTTTTGATTGGGAACTCTAAACTGAGTAGAAGTGGCTTGTTTAAGAGAAATTTTCAAAAGCAGGATGGATTTCTGTCACTTTCAGTTTTCTTCCTTTCTAAGGTAAATGCTTAGAATTAGTTATTTAATTCACAAATTAATCTCTGGCAGCTTTGTGCCTAAAACACAGAGAACAGAATTTTCCTTCCTTACATCTGCAAGCCTCAGTTTCCTCAGCCATAAACTAGGCATAATTATATTATCCCTGTATTAGTGCTACCTCTCTTACAGGAGTCTTTTAGAGGAAGATTTATAAATCTTAAATCGCTGTTGAAATGTGAGCATTTATTATTATTGCCATTTTTTTGTTCAGTCATTTCAGTCATGTCTGACTCTCCACAACCCCATTTGGGATTTTCTTGGCAAAGATCCTAGAGTGGTTTGCCCTTTCCTTCTCCAGCTCATTTTACAAATGAGGAAACTGAGGCATATAGCTAAGTGATTTGCCCAGAATCACACAATTGGTAAGTGTCTGAAGCTTAATTTGAACTTGGGTTTTCGTGACTCTAGGCCCAGTATTTTACCCAATGTGCCACCTAGCTGTCCATTATTGCCATTATCTCCACAGTAACGGGAAGTCATCACTATAGTCCCCCAATGTGACACACCTCACAGCTACCTCACCCATACCTTCTGATCTTGTGCTGTATTTGTCTGTATCCTCCCATGTATATTCCACAGGGGATCAACTCAATGCTCAAGGGCTTCCTCCAGAATGCTTGATGTTGCATAAATAAAAATGAAGCATGTGGCCCGGCCATCAGTTATATCTTATTCTTACTACGCAACACACCTATTTCCTTTTCCAATGATCCCTTTCTATGATGATACTGGTTCCTTCTGAATAGAAAATTTGACAAGAATGGAGAGAGACATGGAAGGATGGGAGAGAGGAAGAAATCACTGGAGACTTGCAAGAGTTTAACTGTTTTGTTTGCATTCCCACATAGAAGGATGATGTTTGTGGCTCATGAGGCCTTTCTCAGTATTGGATTAGTTGAAGGTAATATATATATATATATACATATATAGACAGAGGGTACCAGGTGGGTTGAATGTGAAGGGATGGTATCTAAAAAATAAAATAAAATTAAGGAGTGGGAGAGGAGTGTATTGGGAGAAGGAGAAAGGGAGAGATAGAATAGGGTAAATTATCTCACATAAAAGTGGCAAGAAAAAGCAGTTTTATTGGAGGGAAGGAGGGGCAGAGGGGGGGATAAGTGAATCTTGCTCTCATCAGATTTGACTTAAGGAGGAAATAACATACACACTTAATTGGGTATCTTACCCCACAAGAAAGTAAGGGTGAAGGGAGTAGGAGAGGGGTGATGATAGAAGGGAAGGCAGACTGGGAGAGGAAGTAATCAAAAGCAAACACTTTTGAAAAGAGACAGGGTCAAAGGAGAAAACTGAATAAAGGGGGACAGGATAGGATGGAGGGAAATATAGTTAGTCTTTCACAACATGACTATTATGGAAATGTTTTGCATAATGATATATGTGTGGCATATGTTAAATTGCTTGCCTTCTCAAGAATTTGGAACTCAAAGTTTTAAAAACAAATGCTCAAAAAAAAAGTTGTTTTTTATTTTTTTACATACAACTGGGAAATAAGCTGTACAGGCAATGGGGTGTAGAAATCTATCATGCCCTACAAGAAAGTAAGGGGAAAGGGGACGAGGGGGGGGGAGTGGGGTAACAGAAAGGAGGGTAGACTGGGGAATCAGAATATATGCCATCTTGGGGTTGGGGAGAGGGTAGAAATGGGGAGAAAATTTGTAACTCAAAATCTTATGGAAATCAATCTTGAAAACTAAAAATATTAAATAAAAAATATAAAAGGAAAAGATACTGGTTCCTTCTCTTTCACAGTTTTCTATTGTTCATATGTTGCAATCTGGTCATGTCCTCCATGAGACTCTCCACTACCCTTTAGTCAACCCACAACTTTAATTCTTAGGCATAGTGGAATTGTATGACTTGTAGCCATACAGTATCACCAGAAGAATAGTGAGGTTAAAAAAAAATGATCTCGTGTTTCAGGGAGAATCTTGGGGCCATTAAAATAATCTGGCAATTTTCTAAAGGTAATCTAATCAGCTCCCTTCCTCCTATTCAATGTTCATCCCAGTTCATTATCCATCTGCCATGCCTATTCAGGATGGACCAGGTCTGTGGGGTAAGTATCACCTAACTACATAGTCTGGACAATAGATATTCTTCATCTACTTGGATTTTCCTTTGCGAAGATTTAAGTCAAGATCTTTGGAGAAATTATGCATATTATGAGAGTAGAATTGGCAAATATTTTTTTCGGGAAAAAACATTACATTGAGAAGAATCATTCATCAACTGAGTCTCATCTCATTTCTGAGACCAACCCTTCTTGTACTTCTTCACACAGAGCAAAGCTTCTTAACTTGGGGCCATAAACTAATTTTAAAAAATATTTTTATCACTATATTTCAATGTAACTGGTTTCCTTTGGAATCGATATATTTTATTTTAAATATAGATATTTATATTTAATTTGTATATTTTAAATTTATATTTAATTATAATTATAATAGAATCATTATTCTGAGAAGCAATCCATTGGCTTGCCCAAATTGTCAGAAGGGTCTATGATTCAAAAAAAGGTTAAGAACCTGAGAGAGGACACTTTAATTTATTTATTGGCAAAATGAGGCTTGAGATATTTTAGGACTCCCTGGGTGTGTGGAATACGATTCATTCCCCTTATCTGTCTGGTATCAGGAAAGGGCTAAATAGGACTGCTTAGCCATCCAATTATGGGCAGCCATTTCCTTTCTAGGGAGACATTACTCCCAAGGCTGTGGGGAAGAACAATGGCAGAATGAAATCATCCGCATTCCTGGGTCCCTGTCCTAGATATGATCTGACTCATCCTACAAGCCCTGGCCTCCGGTCTGCAATTACAGCTGTCTTTGGTCTCTGCTTTTGGAGAAGCCCAAGGGGAAGCCTGTTTCCAAGCTGCCATTGCATTTTGCCATGACCTCATCCAGCTCTAAAGAAAGAGCTGGAGTGGCTGGGCTGCTTAATGATCACTCTGACACAACCAGAGTCTTCAGCTTTGGACTTTGCTTACCCAGGGCTCCTGGAATGCTGGCTACTCCCCTTTTAGGGTTTAATAATGCTCAGGCTTTATATCTTCAAAGCAGCTAGAGAACATTAACCATTTAATAGCATGACAGGCTGAGGTAGGGAAGCTTTCCCAAAAAGCAGCCTCTTTTTTATGGCTGAAGAAACCAAAGCCTATTGGGGTAAAATGGACTGACCTGGTCCTTAGTTCAAGGTGAATCCATATTCAATTCAATTCAACAAGTATTTCAGTTCAATAAGCACCTACTATGTGCCAGGCACAGGGCTAGAAGCTAAGTATACAAAGTTTTTTAAAAGGGGGAAATAGTTCTTTTTATTTAATATTTTAAATATTATTTTATTTAATATCCATTTTCATAATAGTTAATACTTTAAAATATTTCTTTTTTAAAAAATTCTGAATTTAACATATGCTAAATAAAATGAGCATTTTTAAAATTTTCTTTTATTTTTTCCACTTAATAGTATTTTATTTTTTTCTAATTACACATAAAGATAGTTTTTAATATTCACTTTTATAAGATTTTGAGTTCTGAATTTTTTTCTTCCTCTCTCTTTCTTCTTCCTCCTCCCCAAGACAGCAAAAAGTCTGATATAGGCTATGCATGTGCAATCATATTAAATGTATTTCAACATTAGTAATATTGTGAATGAAGAATCATAATGAAAAGGAAAAGCCACGAGAAAGTAAAAAAAAGAGAAAATAGTATGGTTTGATCTATGTTCACACTCCATAATTCTAAAATGAGCATTTTCATATATATTGTAGAACAGAGGATAGGCTTACACTTGAAAGTGTGAATCTCTCTTATGTAGAACTTGCTATTCTCTTTCATGCTCCCCTAATTTGCTTATGGTATCACCCTTTTGTCTAAATCATGAATCCATTTTGACCTTAGTTAGTAGATGATGTGAGATGTTGGTCTATACCTACTTTCTGCCAAACTACTTTTCAGTTTTCCCAGCAGTTTTTATCAAATAGTGAGTTTTTGTCTCAAAAGCTGGGATCTTGGGGTTTATCAAAACTAAATTCCTATGGTCATTGCCTACTGTATATTGTGCACCCAGTCTATTCCATTGACCCACAATTCTGTCTCTTTGCCAGGACCAGATTGCTTTGATGACTACCACTTTGAAATATAGCTTAATGTCTGAAACTGCTAGGCTTCTTTCCTTCACTTTTTTTTTAAAATAATTTCCTTGATATTCTTGTTCTTTTGTTATTCCAGATGAATTCTATTTTTATTTTTTCTAGCTCTATAAAATAATTTATTGGTAGTTTGATTGGTACTGAATAAGTAAAGATATAAGATTGAATAAGTATATTGAATAAGTAAAGATATAAGATTGAATAAGTAAAGACATAAAATTGAGTAAGTAAATTAATTTACATAGAATTGTCATTCTTATTATATTGGCTTGGCCTGTCCACGAGCAATGATTATTTTTCCATTTATTTGGATCTGACTTTATTTGTGTGAAAATTCTTTTGAGTTGTTTTCATATAGTTCCTGGATTTGTCTTGGCAGGTAGACTCCCAAATATTTTATATTGTCTACAGTTATTTTGCTGTTCTTTTAAATTATATAACAAAATCAATATGCAACTTTCAACAGTCTCTTGCTTGTCTGTGATTCCTTCTGACCTTTTTGTTCTCTTCTCATTTTGGTAAAGAACCCTATACTTATCTCCCTTCTCTTTCCCACTTACCCCCAATTGAAAAGGAGAAGAAAATTCCTTATAATAAAATGTGCCTTTGAGAAAACAAAACAAAAAAAATTCATGTTGGTCATGTCCAAAAATGTATGACTCATTCTACATCTTAGCCCATCAGTCATCTTTCTGTAAGGAGGTGGCTAGCATGCTTCAACACTGGTTCTCTGGATAATATCCTATTTATTGGCTTGCTTTAAGCTCTTTGTCAAAAATTTCACTCTTAGCTTAGAAAAGCATTCATGGGACAAGTATTCATTTAGTCATTGAGAATTTACTATTCATTCACACAACAAACCTATTATGAGCAGGCACTATGTTCCTCTAATTTGTTTATGATGTGAACTTCTATATCTAAGACATGTGTCCGTGTGGGGTTTACTTTGGTATAAGGTATAAGGAACACGTTGGTCTATAACCTTGCTTCTGCCAGATTACTATTTCATTTTCCCAGCAATTTTTGTTGAAGAGTGAATATT
Organism: Phalanger gymnotis; assembly: GCA_028646595.1. Lineage (NCBI taxonomy): Eukaryota > Metazoa > Chordata > Mammalia > Diprotodontia > Phalangeridae > Phalanger > Phalanger gymnotis. Next base: position 421,050,490 of record CM053623.1, read on the forward strand.
GAACTTTGTAGTTGGGGTCTTGGGTTTATCAAACCTATATAGTAGTTACTATGCTACTACATTTTCTTTTTTATGTTGTGAACCTAATGTAGTCTACCGATTGAATTCTCTGTTTTCATGTAGTTGTTGTTCGGTTGTGTCCAACTCTTCATTACCCCATTTGGGGTTTTCTTGGCAAAGATACTAGAGCAGTTTGCCATTTCTTTTGCTGCTCGTTTTACAGATGAGGAAACTGAGGCAAACAGGGTAAAGTGACTTGCTCAGGATCACACAGCTAGTAAGTGTCTATGGCTAGATTTGAACTCAGAAGATGAGTCTTCCTTACTCCAGGTCCAGCACTCTATCCACTTCACCACCTAGTTGCCCTCTCTCTTTGTTTTAATTAGTACCAAATAGTTTTCTGGGAAGGGAAAACCCTCAGTTTTTCTGGCCAAAAGAGTTTGATTAAAGGGGCAATCCTTTGATTAATTTCTTAAAGAGTGCATTTAGGGTTCATGGGCATTACCTCACTCAAAGTGAGAACTTGAAAAGACTTTAGCCTGAAAGGGCCAGGGTCTCCCAATGCATTCTGGGCCATCTCCAGTCATCCTGGTGAATATCAGACCACTGGACCCAAATGTCTCTGGAGGAGAAAGTGAGGCTGGTGACCTTGCACAGCCCTCCCTCACTCAAATCAAAGTCAACTGCGAGTCATGTCATCATTTCCCTGATGCCATGGTCCTCTTGGAAAACAAAGGACAAACACAACCAAATAGTTTTACTGATTACCACTTCGTAGAATAGTTTGAGATCTGATATTGCTGGGTTCCTTCGCACATTTTTTCGTTGTTTCCCTTGAGATTCTTGACCTTTTATTCCTCTAGATGAATTTTGCTATTATTTTTTCCACCTTTATAAATTAGATTTATAAATATATATGTATATATTTACATGTACATATGGTATATGTGTGTATATATCTATATCTATATCTATACTATAAAGTAATATTTTGGTAGTTTGATATGATTTTGAATGAGCAAATTGATACAGGTAGGACTGACATTTTATTTATTTATTTATTTATTCATTCATTCATTCATTTACTTATTTGCTTATTCATTCATTTATTTAGTTAGTTAGTTTTATTTATATTGACCAGGCACTGAAGATACAAAGACAAGGATGAAGTAGTGTCTGTCTTTAAGGAGCTTACATCATATAGGGATGAAAAAACAGACAAATAATTGATAATAATATTAATAATAAAATAAATATATTATAAATAATAGAAATAAATAGAATAATAAAAATTAAATAATAATTAATAACGGTCTACAGATTAATAACTACAGAATATACAGAGATTCAATACAAAGTAGAGGCAGTCTGGATTAGTGGCTAGAGAGCTGACCTTAGAGAAAGGAAGACCCACGTCCAAGTCTTTTCTCTGACATATACTGGTGGATGAATCTGACAAGTCTCCCAGGCAACTTTCTAAGACCATAAGTTGCAGAGCATTGGCAGAAGGACTTTCTTGACTGAGAGTTTCCTACACAGATGAAATTACAGGTCTAGTCCCCCTCAAAAAATATAAAGTAATCTCAGGGGAGAGAAAACCCTAGCAGTAGCAGTTAGATGGTATGGCTGGGTAGTATGCTGGAATCACAAAGACTTGAGTACAAATCTAACTTCAGCTACTTCCTAGATGTGTGACCTATGGTAAGTCTCTTGACCTCTGTTTGCTTTAGTTTTCAGAGTTGTTGTGAAGATCAAATGAGATATTTTTAAAGTGCTTAGCATAGTGCCTGGCACATAGCAGGTGTTTGATAAATGCCAATTTCCTTCTTTCCTTCCCTCTGAAAGAATATGGGAGATATAGGGGGGATAGGGACTGGGCCTGTGATTTCATTGATATAGGTTAACTCCCTTCTGAGGAAAATCCATACACCAATGCAGGGCATCGCTTTTTTTTGGGGGGGGGCAACTTAGATAGATAGACAAACAGACAGATAGATGGATGGATGTGTGGATAGACAGACAGATAGATAAATAGATGGATGAATGGATGGATGGATAGATAGAGAGATAGGAAGAAAAATAATGGCAATTTTAAAGCACTTAATATGTGTTATGCACTGTGCTCAGTGCTGAGGATACAAATACCAGGAAATAAGATCATCCCTGCCTTCAAAAAGCTTACATTCAAGGAGGAAAGACATGAAAAGGTGAGTTAAAAAGAGTTAGGGGAAGGCAGCATGATATGGGGAAGGCACTTAGAAGTTAAATTATCTGCCCAGGGTCACATAGTCAGTATATATCTGACATAGAACTTGAATACCACAGTTTTCTTGTCTTCAAAGGCATCTCTTCATCTCCTATGGCACCTTGCAGATACAGGGGTCAATTCAATTCAGTAGATGTTTATTAAGTACCTCCTGTTCAATTTGACAAACATTTATGAAAATTATAAAAAGAGAATTAAGAGCTTGGTAAAAGAGGCACAAAAAAGAAGAAAATAATACCTTAAAAAATAGAATTGGCCAAATGGTAAAAGAGGCACAAAAAATCACTGAATAAAAGATCTCCCTAAAAAGTGGAATTGGCCAAGTGGAAAAAAGACATACAAAATCTCACTGAAGAAAATAATTCCTTAAAAAGTAGAACTGGGCAAGTGGAAACTAATGACTCCATGAGACATGAAGAACAAAATAAAGTCAAAAGAATGAAAAAAAATCCAGAAGAAAATGTGAAATTGAAATATATGGAAAATAGACTGAGATAAATTAAGAATTACTAGACTACCTGAAAGCCATAAGCAAAGAAAGAGCTTAAACATCATATTTTAAGAAATTATCAAAGAAAACTGCCATGATATCTTAGATCCAGAGAATAAAATAGAAATGGAAAGAATCCATTAATCACTTCCTGAAAGAGATACAAAAATAAAAATTCCCACGAATATTATAGCCAGATTCCAGAGCTCTCAGATCAAAGAGCAAATACTTCAAGCAGTCATAAAGAAACAATTCAAATATCATGAAGCCAGATCAGGACAACACAAGATTGAACAGCTTTCACATTAAAGAAGCAGAGGGCTTAGAATGTGATATTCTAGGAGACAAAGTAGATAGGATTACAACCAAAATTACTCAGCAAAACTGAGTGGGCTGGCCTCAAGGCCACATGTGGCCTTCTAGGTCCTTGGGTGCAACCTTTTGACTGAGTCCAAGTTTTACAGAAAAAAATCCTTTCATTAAGGGGATTTATTCCATGAAGTTTAGATTCAAACGGCCTAACTTGAGGACCTAGAGGGCCACTTTGAGGCCGTTCCACCCCTGGTGTAATCCTTTGAGGGAAAAAATAGGTACTTAATGAAATAGAGGACTTTCACGCATTGCTGATGAAAACACCAGAGGTGAATAGAAAATCTGACATTCAAACACAAGACTCAAGAGAAGCATAAAAAGGTAAGCACGAAAGAGTATTAATAAGGGATTCAAAGTTAAACTGTTTACATTCCTATGGAAGATGATCCATGTAATTCCTAGGAACTTTATCATTATTAGGACAATTAAAATGAGTTTACATAGACAGAGGGCACAAGTGTGAGTTGACTATGTTGGAATAATCTCCTCCCAAAAAATGAAGGGTTAAGAAAGAGAGATGTACTGAGAGAAGGGGGAAGGGAGAGACAGAATGGGGAAATTTTTCTCACATAAAAGAAACACACAAGGAAAAGCTTTTACAATGGAGAGGAAAATAGGAGTTGGCAGGCAATGCTTGACCTTCCCTTTCTTCAGAATTGGTTTAAAGAGAGAAGTACGTACATATATATATATATATACATATATATATACATATATGTATGTATGTATGTAAATATACACATGCATATATACATATACACATATACATACACATAAAATATATATACACATTTATATGTATATAATATGTATATATCTAAATACATTGTGTGTGTGTATATATGTATATATATGTGTGCATGTGTGTGTGTGTATGTGTATACACCTAAAAGGAAAAATGGAAATTGTTAAAGTCCATAGGTGATGTTTGTGAACTGGTCTAGCCATTCTGGAAAGCAATTTGGAACCATCCCCTAAAAGGTCATTATGATTCGAATACCCCATCACTAGACCTATAACCCAAAGATATCAAATCAAAAGGAAAAGGACTCATACATACAAAAATATTTATACTGGCCATTTTTGTTGCAGCAAAGAACTAGAAACTAAAGGGGTATTTTACCAAGGGCAGAATTACTAATCAAATTGTGGAACAGGAATAATAATGGAACATTCTTATACCATAAGAAGTAGTGAAAGGGGTATTTTCAGAGAAACCTGTGAAGACTTGTATGGACTCATGCAGAGTGAAATGAACAGAAGCAGGAGAATGGTTTCTACAACCACAATATTGTAAAGAAAAACAACTTTGAAAGGCTTAAGAACTCTGATCTCTGCAATGACCAGCCAGGACTCCAGACTGATGATAGAATATGCTACTCTCCTCCTGGCAGAAAGATGATTGACTCAAGATGCCAAATAAGAAATACATTTTCAGCCAAGGTCAATATGGGAATTTATTTTGATTAACTATATATACTTGCTACAAAGACTTTTCTTTTTCCCAATTTGGGGTTGAATGGGAGGGAAAGTGGGGCTAAATATAGGATAGCCTCACCAAAAAGAAAGACAGAGACAGATAGACATACACAGAGAGGGAGAGAGAGAGAGAGAGAGAGAGAGAGAGAGAGAGAGAGAGAGAGAGAGAGAGAGAGAGAAGAGGGTATTTGAAATATTTTTTTAAATGACAGAAGAGAACAGAAAGAAAACCAGAAAATCACAGACAAGTAGGATAACTTTGGATATTACATGATGAATTTATTATATCTTTAAAAAGAAAAGCAGGCTGTATACTATAGAGATCCACATTATCATTAAAATCCTCTTTTTCTGTTCTACTTAATATATGTAGATGTGCCCATTTTATTTGATTTTTGCTTAGTACAGAATTTAATTTTTTTTTTAATGAATATGGACCTCTCCAAGTATGAGGGTAGAGGAAGACAGGAGCCAGGTCCTCCATGAGAAAGGAAAGAAGTTGACCTGGAGCTGGTAAATTCACCTTGGCTCCATTCGTCTCAGTTTACTCATTTATAAACCACAATTTAGTCAGAGATCACATATTTAAAGCTGGAAGGGACTACAGAGGCCATACAGTCTAGTCCCCTCCATTTGTCGGTGAGAAAAGTGAGGTTGTGGGCGGTATGGCTTCCCTAAATTGGAAGAGTAGAGATTGGGCCCCAAGTTCCCCTCACTCTTGAGCTGTTTTGTTAAGAGCTTGCCCACCACTTGCTGGGTGGGATGGTTTGGAGGTGCAGAGGGAGGGTCTAGGAGAAGTGGGGAGACAAGGAGGAAGTTGACTCCTCCTCCCTCAAGCTGTAGAAGACCAAGAGTAAGGGAGGGAAACGTCCAGGAATCTGGAGAGAACCTCTTTGGGTTTCCTCGCTCTCCCTTTATATGTTCCCTTTCTGCCTCTTTTTCTTTCTCTCCCTCCCCATCACATCAACCTTGAAATATCGGTCTTCTGTCAGGTTCTCTTTTCTCCTTTCTCCATAATCTCTCCCTTAGCGATCTTCTCTCCCACAGCTTGATCCATATGGCCCTTGGGCATAACTCCCAAAGTCTGTATCTCAGCACTAGAAGGGGCCAGGGAGATTTTCCCAGACCAGCAGCATCCTCTGAACAATGGCCCCATTGTCTGTTCTGCCAGCTTGAGGTTACCTTTTCTGGTCTCCCATTGTTGGATGTTGGCTTGTCTTATCTTATCTCTGCAACTGTATTGTTCTTTTGGAGTTTCATAATATCACCCATCTGGTGTTGGAACAGGCTTAGGGGTGATTTAGTCCAATCTCTCCCCTCCTCTCCAATTTTACAGGTGAGGAAACTGAGTCTCAATGGTTAAGTGACTTTACTCCCCCTGCCATGCCAGATCCACACAGGTGACTTAGTCCTGGCTCCCCTCTTCCTCTCTCCTCCCCACCCAGCCTTGCCTCTTTCAGCTTAGACAAACAAATAGGTATTTATGTTCTGGCACCCACAAGGCCTCATCTCCCCACCCTCTACCTGTGCCATTTATGTTCTATGAGGACAGCTTTTACAATGACTTTTATAACCTCAGCTCCTGGCATACCCCATACATCGTGCTTTTCATACAGCATACTTAAATGCTCACCAAAGCGAATTGAATTGAGGAGATGAAAGCTCTTCCAAAATCTAGCTGCGTTTTGCTTTCTCCAGGTGTACTTCCTTGTCCTCTCACTAGGAATGCTTATCTTCCAGCTCACCAAACTCAACATTGCATCTGCCTACGTGCCTCTGCTCATATTCTTCCCTCATGCCTGAAACGCATTTCTCTCTTCTATATGCTTCACCTGGACATGGTCCAGCTTGTCAACTTCCATCCTAAAATGTGGTCCCCAAGAGTTAACATAAAGGTCCGGATGTGGTCTGGCCAGAATAGGTTGCATAGTAGAGAAGGGGAAAGGAATGAGTCATTTATTAAGTGCCTACTGTGCGACAGATGCTATGCTAAGCACTTTACAAATATTATCTCATTTCACCCCTGGGAAGCAGGTGCCCTATTCTCCTCTTTTTATAGTTGAAGAAACTGAGGCAGATAGAAGTTAAGTGACTGGCCCAGGGTCACACAGCTAGTAAGCATCTGAGGCTGGATTTGAACTCAGATCTTCCTGACTCCAGGCCCAATGCTCTCTACCCACTGTGCCACCTAGCTGCCTACTTTCACAGGGTTTTTTTTAAACATTTCTCAGTTGATGGGCACCCACTCGGTTTCCAGCTTTGTTACCTCAAAGAGTAGCTGCTGTCAACAATGGTCAACAAACATTTATTAAGCTCCTCCTACGTGCTAGGCACTGAGTACTAGAGTACAAATATGAAAAAGAAAGACAATCCTTCCCTCAAGGCGCTTACAGTCTAATGGATGAAGACAGCACAAGAAAGAAAGCTGAAAAGTAGGAGGGAGTGAGGTACTCAGGAGATGTCTGTCCTGTCCCCCCTCCTTGGATGGAAGAGTTAAATGGTTCCACCTTCCAGAGGGGCAGAGGGTGATTGGTTGTTACAAGACATTGAGATTTTCCAATACTGAGTTTACTAGGGGAGATATTTGAAATGTCCAATAGACTTCTGGTGACATAAGACTGGGGGTCAGAAGAGAGGTTAGGGCTGGACAAATAAATCTGAGAATTATTTGCCTAGGGATAATCATCGTTGAAACCATGGGAGCTAAGACTTCTGTACCACTGAGAGGAAGCTGAGAGTTAACTATGTTGGGTCACTTTGCCATATAGAAAGGGAATTAGCTCTAATTCAATATTTATTGAGAGACAGCTTTGTGCAATTGGTTTAACCAGGGTTGGGAGGAATGCAAAGATGACTTGGATCTCGTAGCACTTTTCTTACAACCTCTGGAGGTTGCTTTTGTTGTTCAGTCGCTTTCCAGCCATGTTCCACTCTTCATGACTCCATTTGATGTTTTCTTGGCAAAGATACTGGAGCGTTTTATCATTTTCTTCTCCAGTGCATTAAAGCAAACAGAGGTTATATGACTATGAGGTGTATGGGGTGTCCACGGAGGACTAGCATTTCTGGTGCGAGGGCTTCCCAGGGCTGCTCATCCACCTTTGGGGAACACCTTTCACCCAACTCTCTCCTGTGGCTCTAAGAAGCTGTAGCATGTGCAGCAGCCACACCCTGGTAAAACCATCTCAGCAAACTAGCTAAACCAGGTTGAGGGTAAACAACAGGCCTCAAACCTGTGGGTGACTTAGGGGGATGTCTACCCCACGCATGTGAAGACGACATCCCCTGGCAGAATGGATAGAGGAGAACAATTTGTTCCAACGGCCATGAAGGTGGCTGAAGCAGGCATTGTGGAGTGCTTAGAGCAGGGATGGGGAACCTGCGGCTTCGAGGCCACGAGCCCAAGTTTTACAAAACAAATCCTCTTATTAAAGGAGTTTGTTCTGTGAAGTTTGGATTCAGTCAAAGGGTGGCACTTGAGGACCTAGGGGGCAACATGAGGCCTCAAGGCCACAGGTTCCCCACTGCTGGCTTAGCTCTTGGTCAGACATCAAAGACTCCAAGGTCATCCACTGCATCCCCAAACCAAGGCCAGTTTTCCTGACTTTTGGCTTTTCACTGGATTTTGATGACTCAGGAAAAGAGAGTGAGGCTAACAACTCTTTGCAACTCTGCATCACTAGAATCCAATTCACCTGCAAGTCAAGATATCACCCTGTGATGTCACTGGTCCTCTTCCAAAATGAGGGAACAACAGCAACAGCTATTAGAAATCAGAGCAGAGCATTTCCTTCTCCAGCTCATTTTATTACAGATGAAGAAACTGAGGGAAATAGGGTCAAGTGACTTGCCATGGGTCACATAGCTAGTAAGGATCTGAGGCCAGATTAGAACTCAGGTCTTCCCAACTCCAGGCCTGGCACTCTATCCACTGTGCCACCTAGTCCTTGAATTTTAGTGCAACGCAATTGGATTTTATCTTATAGGGAACAGGAAGCCATTGTTTGTTTTCTTTTTTTTATAATTTTTTTCCAATTACCTGTAAAAACAAATTTTAACATTATTAAAAAAAAATTTGAGTTCCAAATTCTCTCCCTTCTATTCTTTTCCCCTCCGTGAGATGGCAAAGCAATTTGATATAGGTCATACATTGCAATTGTGCAAAATATATTTCCATATTAGTCATGCTGTTTGTTTTCGGCTAGAGTGACACCATCAGAGTTGCGCATTAAGATGATCAGTCTGGTGAGGTGTATAAGAGGTGTAATGGGTATAATGGATTGGAAGAGAGGAGAGAGTGCAGGAAGGGAGGGAAAGAACTTGGAACTCAAAATAAAAAAAAAGTTAAAATTGTTTTATACATGTAATTAGGGGAAATGAAATACTAAATAAATAATTTTTAAACTAATGGCTTGGAAAGAAGATGGAAGTCAGAGAGAGTGTCAGATGGCATTTCCAAGAGTCCAGACGGAGGATTTGAACCAATGAGGGTTTGAACTGTAGTGGTAGAAGTGGGGACATAAGGAACGTACAGGAGTAAGAGGCTTTGGGGCTATAGAATCAATGGGGCCTAGTGAATGGTGTTTTTTAAATTGATTCTGATGTGGAGAAAGTAGGATAGAAAAGTTAAAGATTACTTAATATTGGACTTCTCTTCCTTATAAGCTACTTTCTCACCCTGGAGAAGCCTCCACTTTGAGGCCCACTCTACTGAAGGATGAGTCCTTAGGCTGGACCACCACCAAGGGTCCTAACCATCATCCCTAACACTCTTGGCTTGACTCAATCTATGAACTTCACCACTTCACCAGACTCCCAGACCAGGTCTATCCTTCTTCCCCACCCCACCATTCCTACCCTTTTTCTGCTCTCCTGGAACCTGGAAAGTTTTTTCCCCTTTTCCTTTGTGCCTGGAAGTTTGTAAGCTGTCTTTCCTCATTACACTTACTTTGTTTAAGGTAGAGATTATCTTGTGCTTACCAGAGTGCCTGGCACATAGTAAGTGGAAAATAAATGATCTTAACCATTCAATAGCTCTTTAGCTACGACTTTCAAGGATTCTTCTTTCAACCTAGTGGAAAGGCAAACTCAAGAGATACTTCTATTGATTGAATTAACAGATTTCTTCCTTCTCTTAATCTGATCATCATCCTATTCTGGTTAAGGTATAGAGAAACTGGGTACTGCTCCTATGCAAACTAGTCAGCAGTTCCCTGCCCTTGTCTAGTCACTACCCGGACAAACTTGAGACCTTGGAAAGTCCTTAGGTTAAAAAGGCCAAGGCCTCCCATCGCATTGGTGTCATAGCCAGTCATATTGAATTATGTCTTATCACCGGACTCTGATGACTCTGGAGGAGAGAATGAGGCTGATGAATTTGCACAGCTCTGCCTCACTTAAACCAGATTCGCTCTCCAGTCAAGATATCACCCTCCTGACGTCATTGGTCCTCTTTGAGAATCAAGGACAAACAACGTATCATCTATATACCTAGTTAAAGTTATAAGGATGCATGAGATTACCAGGGGAGAGAGAGCAGAAAGAGAAGAGGGCCAAAGACAGAGTTTTAGTGGATCCCTACATTTAGTGGGTGAGAGGAGGAACAAAAGCTACCAAAGAAAGCAGAGGAGAGGTAGAAGAAAAAACAGGAGAGTGTCCTTTTTATGAAGCCTTCTCCAGCCCATCTTCCACTCAGCTATCAAGGTGATCTTCCTAAAGCACGTCTGTCCGTGTTACCTAAGCTCCAGTTGCTTCCTGTCACCTCCTCCGAGATTAAATACAAAATCCCTTGTTTGACATTCAAAAGCCCTTAATAATCTGGCCTCCTCCTAGCTCTCCGGTCATCTTACACTTTATGCACGCTCATTATGTACTCTTCCATCCAGTGACACTGGCCTCTTTGCTGTTCCTCACACAAGACAATCCATCTCCCAACTCTGCTCTCCCATCTCAGTAAATCTCCCTCCTCATCTCAGTCTCTTGATTCCTCTGGTTTTCCTCAAGCTCCAACTAAAATTCCACCACGAACAAGAAGCCCTTCTTCGTTCCCCCTTAAAGCCGGGGCCTTCCCTCTATTGTTTATCTCCAGTCTTTGCAGTCTATATCTCGTTTGCATATAGTTTTTTGTGTGTTATCTCTTCCTTTAGACCTTGAGCTCCTTAAGGGCAGGAATTTTTTTTCTTTTTCTTTCTTTCCTTTCCTCTCCTCTTCTCTTCTTTTTGTATCCCCAACACTCAGCACAGTGCCAGGCACATAACAGGAACTTAATAAATGTTTGTTGATTGACTGAAGCCAAAAGAAAAGGCTATTAAGATGAACAATGTCAAATGATGCAGAAGGTCAAAAAAAAAAAGGCGGTGTTTGAAGGGTATTTACAACCCTGGAGAGACTTTAGAGAACCTTAGTTTCAGCAGAGTAGTTAAGGATGTGGCAAACTCGCAAAAGAAGGTGAAGAAAGTTGGTTATGAGAAGTAGTTGCATCAAGAGCAGACTAATCTTTCTTAAAGTCTGGCAGTGAAGAGGAAGGGGGAGATAGGCAGGGAGCTAGGGAGAGAAGGGGAGGGGTCCAGGTAAGGTTTTTTTGTTTCCTTATTTTAGGTAAAGGGAACCCTTATCCTAAAGTTTAAGGAGTCTGAGGTGAGGGAGAGATTGAAGATTCCTTGAAAGAAAGGGAAGACTGATAGGGCAAAGTCTGGGAAGAGGCGGGAAGGCTCAAAGGGACAAGAGGAGGCTGATTTCATTTGACTCCAGGACCCACCACAATCACTCAAGTCCATTTGGAAAAGGAAGCATTTCTCTATGGAAAATGTCTTTTCCCATCACTCACTGAAGACCTAGAAGGGGAATCCACTTTTAAATGGCTCCTATTACTCTGTTGTGGTCAAAACGTCATGCATATCTAGATAGAGGCTAATGATAGAAGCAGTGGTAGGGCCACCCTGAAGACTCTCCCTGGGCAACTGATCAATGCAAATATACTCTTGCAAGTGCTGGATGGTTTTTATTTATGCGTCTTGGGGCTATTTCCTTCATGTTATGAGCATCAGGGCAGGAATGATGTTCAAATTCCAGAAAGGCAAAGATATTACTAGTTTAAGCTTAATGTCGCTCTTTTGTATGGTTTGGTTGTGGCTGGGGGAAAGTTTGAATGGTGTGAGAGGGACTGTAGAGGGGAATTTCTGTACTGGACAGGTTAGACTATTTGATCTATGAGCTCTTGATTGCTCTGAGATTCTAGGATCCTATGAGGATGGAAGTGGCCCTTCCCCATCCCACTGCCTTTCTGACGACCCAATGAAGGAACAAGTTTTCCACATACTTTCCTGACCTTCCCTGAAGTCCTGTTACAATCACACTGGAAGCAACTGTATTACCCTTTCCTTTTGTAAGTTCCTTCCAGAAACCCTGAGGGTCTTCCCTTCCTAGACTGTTTTTTTTTCTTTTTGACTAGGTAAAAGAGTCCCTTCTCTCTCTCATTTCTTATCTAGTCTTAATCACTGAATGGACCTTACCTCAACCAGACTGAGACCTGGGAAAGACCTTAGCTAAAAAAGGCCAAGGTCTCCTACTACATCTGGGACCATCTCCAGTTGTCCTGATTCATGTTTTGCCACTGGGACCAGATGGCTCTGGAGGAGAGTGAGGCTGGTGACTTCATACAGCCCTGCCTCACTTCGATTCACTTGCAAGTCACAGCATTACCCTGCTGATGTCATTGGTCCTCTTGGAGAAAGTAGGACAAACAATGACAACCTCACAGTAACTAGTATAGACCTACCCTGATGAATATGAGCAGCTGAATTCACATTTGGTTCCTGCTAAGAGGACAGGGGTCTGACTAATCATTTGGGTTACCTTCTGGGTTTGGTAGGGCAAGAGTACCACCATTTCCACAAAATACATCAGACTAGCTGCCATAGGATTTCATAGGCTAATAATAGCTTTTTGTCGTTTCGCTCCAGTTGTTTCAGCTGTGTCTGACTCTATGTGACCCCATTTTGGGGTTTTCTTGGCAGAGATACTAGAGTGCTTTGCCATTTCCTTCTTCAGATCACTTGACAGATGAGGAAACTGAGGCAAACAGGGTAAAAATGATTTGCCTGGAGTCACACACCAGTGAGTGTCTGAGGCCGCATTTGAACATAGGCTTTACTCCAGACCAGGTGCTCTATCCACTGAGCCACCTAGCTGCCCTAATAACAGGTACCATTTATATCGCACTTATTATGTGTTAGGCACTTTACAAATATTATCTTATATGATCCTCACAACAAACTTGGGAGATAACTGCTAGTATTATTCCCATTTTACTAATGAAGAAACTGAGGCAAGCAGATGTTAAATGACTTGCCCAAGGTCACACAGCATCAAGGTGTCTGCGGGCCAGATTTGGACCCAGGACTTCCTGATTCCACAATCCCACCCAGCTCGACCTGAGGTCATCTACTCCAATGCCCTTTAACAGAGGAGGAAACAGAGTCTCAGAGAGGTCACCTGGATAACAAGACACAGATGGTTCCCTGTCAGTCTATCCATAAGTGAACAAGCATTTATGATGATATGTTCTTGGGACTATTGTTGGTGATGAGGATACAGGAACAAGAAGCTGAAACAGTCTCCGCTTTTGAGGAGTTTATAATTTAAGGAGGGAAGACAACGTTCGTCAAAGGTCCTTGGCAGAGGCTGGATTGCAGTAGGGCCAGAACTGAGCTGGGCTCCTTGGCTATTCCTGAATGACCAAAGGAAAAGCACAACCTCTGTCCTGGTTGGCCAGAGCAGGTGGACTTTGAGGGAATTGTTCTGACAGGGCAAATGCTGATGTGGAGAAATGCTCATGGTAGAACCCCACTAAGTGCTTTGGGTTTTAATATTTTAAGGGTCACCCTCCTGGGAGGGCATAATAGGAGTTCTAAGTTACTGTTTTGTATTCAAGCCTTTGGGAACACGTGCTTGTCTTTTATGCTTTAAACATTTCTTCTGTATGGAAGAAATAAATAGCTGTTCCGCAATACCTGATTGATGCTGTACACAGAGTACTTTTCTACTCCCTGTTTTCTGTGAAAAGCAGAGACACGAGCCCAACTTGAGCTTGAAGTTATTTTTCCCCAGGGGTTCCAGAGTGGGAGTTTAAAGAGCTAGAAAATTTGAGAAAAAAGAGCTTTACAATTCCCTTTGTAGGGCAGCCTCTCTCAGGACTGAACTGGGTGCTCCCACAGGAGTTTAGAGTTGGGGCCCTTTTAGAGGGAGACGGCAAATATTTTACAGATCCCAGGGGCCCAGCAGTGGGTCTGTGGTGTTAAATGGATGCAATTTGAGGAGGAAGGTACTAGCTGCTGGAGGGATCAGAAAAGATAAGGAATTTGAAAGAAAGGAGGGAGGGAGAAAGAGCCTGGAAAAAAGGGGAGAAATGTCCCCCAATCTTCAATTATTTTTTTCCTAAGGGAGTTTTATATCTCTAGGGCTTCTCTCACCTGAGAAGTCCAAAGAGATTAGTTCTTCCTAAAACAAATATAGCTCACCACCTAGCTGCCCCAGGACAAATCATTTTTATTCTTCAGAGCGCATAATCCCACTTCTTCCGTCTTTCTGTCTTCCTTATTTCTGAGAGCCAGCGCTTTCCTCCTGGTCACCCAGGTTCACAACTTCCTCCCCTTCTCTACTTCACTCTTTGTAGCTAATCAGCTTGTACATTAACATGTCGATCGTTCCCCTCACATCACCCCCACCCTCCTTTTTCCCACTTACGTAGATAACCACTGAGCCAGCTCAGGCCCTCAACACCATTTGCAATAGCAGAAGAATTAGGAAATTCTTCCTTCTCCAATCCACCCTCCATATAGCTGCCAAACAGATTTCCCTCAAGCACAGGTCCCTCGGTAAGCTCCTGTGGCTAACTCTTGTTTCTAAGATCGAACTCATTTGTTTGATTTTTAAAGCCCTTCGCGATCTAGTCCTAGCCTATGTTTCCAGGCTTATTCTACACTCTTCACCTTTAAGTATTCCACATTGTAGCCTGTCAGCCTGGCCCATATGTATTCTATTGTCTTTCACCAAGCTATTTCCTAGGCTTTCCGTATTATCTCTATATCTTAGAATTCTTAGCTTCTTCCAAAGTTCAGCTCAAATTCTAAGCTCCTTCAGGAAAACTATCACTATTCCCAACCCCCACTTCGGTAACACACCCCTCCCCCCCCATCAGACATTCCTTTGTGTGTTTGTGTGTGTCTACACATATATATGCATATATAGAGAGATTAGATATATCAATAGATGGATATAGATGTATATCGACATGCAGATATATATCTACATATTTTTTGTATTGAATTTTCTATTTACATTGTGTTTCTCCTTAAGGAATGCGAGCTTCCTGAGAGTGCCATTTTCAGTCATCCTGATCTATCTCTGGCCACTGGACCCAGATGGCACTAGAGGAGAGAGTGAGGCTGGTGACTCTGCACAGCCCTCCCTCACTTAAATCCAATTCACTTGCAAGTTCTGCCATCACCTTCCTGATGTCCTGGCCCTCTTTGAGAATGAAGGACAGAAGCATCCAGGTGGCACAGTGAGTAGAGCACTGGCCCTGGAGTCAGGAGGACCTGAATTCAAATCCAACCCCAGACAATTGACACACTTATTATTAGCTGTGTGACCTTGGGCAAGTCACTTAACCTCAGTTGCCCTGCCTTCCCCCCTCCAAAAAAAAAAAAGAGAATGAAGGACAAAAATGATAAAGTTTTGCTATGTCTTTGTTTCCCCAACCCAGAGGGAGACAGAGAAGTAAAGCAAAATGGTTATCGATAGAAGCTATCCTTGTGATATTTCATTCAGATATTTCAATGTCAAGTTAACAAGCACTCCGTGGAGATGTGATCCTGTTTACAGTTATTTCCTTCACTTGAGCAAGTCAGCATTTTTTCCCTACCTTTTCATTTTGTAATATTTTCATCTATATTTTTCCCAAACAGCTTCCACAAGGAGCTTACAGGCCTTTCTATTACAGAGCTGCTCTTAAAGATGGGTTATTATAAGTAGCCCAGCAATGGTGAGTACTGGTCTCCTTCTACCTGGAGGCAAATTATTTTTTTCCTATATGAACAAAAGTTAAATGTCTCTTTAAAAAGTTTTGTTTGGCTGTCTGGAATTTCAAACTATACCAGGGCTTATGAGCCCTGATTTTCTTTAAAAAAAAATGTCAGATTTACTTCTGGTGGAGAACAGCCCTTTCTGGCCAATAGGGAAACTCTGTAGCGAGATAATAGCAAAATTCTCATAGTGTGGTCCATCTTTGTGGCTTGAACTAGGATGGTGGTTGTGTAAATGGACAGGAGATAAAACTGAGAAGACTTGAAAGCTGATTGGATGTGAGGGGCGGGAGGCAGGGGAGGGGATGGAGAGTAGGATATTAGTTCTCTAAGGAAATAAAGATAGGAAGAGAGGAGGAGAAAAAGGATAAATGAGATCTATTTTGGACACCTTGAGTTTGGGATGTCGATAGGACATCCAGTTGGAGATGATAAACAACAAAACCTAAGAAGCTGGGTAGCAAGTATTGTCCCCACATAATAAGAGCATTATCCTTTTTTTTTTTTTGAGGGGGGAAAGAAAGGCAATTGGGGTTAAGTGACTTGCCCAAGGTCACACAGTTAGTGTCAAGTGACTGAGGCCACACTTGAACTCAAGTCCTCCTTACCCCAGGGCAGGGGCTCTACTCACTTTGCCACCTAGCTGCCCCAATAATATATCTATATCTATCAATGCAAAGATAATAATAATAACATTGATGGAGTGGTTTAAGATTTGCAAACTACTTTATGAATACTATTTCATTTGATGTTTACAACCACTTTATTATTATTCCCAAATTACAGATGAGGAAACTGAGGCAGACACTTGCCCAGGATTCAGACTGCTACAGTCTGAGGCTACATTTGAACTCGGGTCTAAGTATAGGTCTAGTACTCTCTCCACTTAGCTACTCAATTAAGATGAGAAGCAAGGTGTCTTTGAACAGCCTATTATGGGCCGAAGGTAAAAGTGGGAGAGCGCGTACCCTCCCCCACTAGCTTCCACGCAGCCCTTCTTTCTCCGAGACAGAGCGTCTGCCTACCCTGGAGCAGGGCGGTGCTCCCAAGCCACGTGGGTCGTCGCCTGGGGGAGCTGGGGGACTACAGCTCCCAGGGCGCCCCGCGCGGGCGCGCCGAGCGGAAGTGGCCCGCGCGCCTCCCGCCTCCCCGCCTCGGAGAAGAGGCTCTATCCGGGGCCTTGGCGCTTCTCTTTCCTTTCGCGCCGGTTGCCGCTGCGGAGCGCGGCGGGTCCATGTGCGCAGCGAGCGGCGCTACTCGCGGCCCAGCACGACCCCGAGAGCTCCCCCTGCCCCCGGCTCGCCGGCCATGGACCCCAACACGATCATCGAGGCCCTGCGGGGCACCATGGACCCAGCCCTGCGGGAGGCCGCCGAGCGCCAGCTCAATGAGGTACGGAGCGGGCGGCCCCGCGGGGCCTGGCGGGGGGTCGGACTGTGGGCTGCGGCCGAGGCCCCTCCGGGGAGGGCCGAGGGGGCGCCGCCGGCCCGTGGCGGCGGCCGCGGGGGGGAAGGGGGGGCGAGGCCGGCGCGGACCAGAGAGGAGACGCCTGGGCCCGGC
>CM053623.1:421068240-421085407 GCA_028646595.1 Phalanger gymnotis
CGGGGGGGGGGGGGCTGCATCCCTGCCTGGGATGCTTGGTGAGGATGGAAAGCGGGGCCAGGCGCAGCCGTCAGGCTGCAACTCTACAGGTGTGCGTTCTGTTGCTTCTGGACGGACCCGATGACCTCTGACCGGCCCTGCCCCCACCAGCTTCACCGTTCTAGGATCCCAAGGTGCTGGGTTGGGGGGACCTGGGCTCCGGTCAGTAGCACCACCGCTGATTGGCTTCGTGACCTTGGGCAGTGATTTTGTCTGTTTCCCCCATCGGTAGAATGGGGATGATTCCTGCTCTACCAGATCTACACGGTTGCTAGGGTCAAAGGGCTTTGAAAGGCACTGCATTGGGTTTATTGCCTCATAGTCCCATCTCTCTCTTTTTAAATGAATTAGCACCTGGAAATCATAATGGTGACATTCAGTAATACCTTTATGTAGTACTAACGGGACCAGATCCGAATTTTGATGCAGCTGCTCTCACGTTGTCCTCCTGTTTATTAAACTTCTGAACACTGATAAACCAGCATTCCTTAAACACAGAGGGCTGCGTGTGATGCGTGTTTACTGTATTCGAAGAGTTTTGTTTTGTTCTCTTTCACTGTTTCTCTTTCAAAGGAATACTACCTTAGATAGAATTCTTTATTTCAATGATTGTGTGGCTTCTGGTGAATCATTTGTACTGACTCATCGGTGAGTACTGGATGTTGAGTTTGAGATGACTATAGGACATCCAGTTGTAAATGCCCAATAGGCCGCCGACAACAAACCTAGAAGGTAGGTGGCACAAGTATTACCCTCACATGATAGTAGGATTTTTGATATCTGTCAGTGTTAATATGGGTCAAAGCATCATTGAATCTCCTGTTATACCCTGAAGAAGACAGCAGCACTTCACATTTCCTTCCTTCAACCCTATCTTTTTCTGAGGCAGCGCACCTGCCAACTCTAGAGGAAGCTGAGAGACTTTTGCATTGTGATATACCAGATATTGTAGAGCGCATTAGACATTCTTGACCTCAAGAAGCTTTGCCTTTCAAGCAAAGCATTTTAGTTTGCAGTGCTGAAGCAGTTTCTGTTTTAATATTAGATCCTGATGTTCATTTTCCAACCTTGTGAACTCGTGTGTATGTTAGTTTGAATTAGATTGAATGCTGTCATACAAAGGCTCAGGATTGCTTCTTCGTATTCTGAATACCTCAAAGTCACCTTGGGCAAGCAGAGCTGTGAGATGGAAGGAATTTTCTGTTGTGAATGTCATTATTAATTGGTTTTCATCTTGTGATATACAAATGCTGGGGTTAATATATTTCTTTTTCTACATCTCTTTAGAGTACTATAAAACTTTAAAGAACTGATTTTTGTCTTTAAAAAACCTCTGGCTCATTATACTGTAATGGTTAAAAATCTTGTGGATTTACCAATTTAATGAGAAGATGGGGGAAAAGGTAGACTAGATAGATAGCTAATACAGTTTATCAAATTAATCATAGAGATACTGAGACCCTTAATCACCCAACAAACATTAATTCACCTCTGTGTCAGGCAGTAAGCTATGCATTAGGCACAACAGGACAAGCAAAACTGCCCTTGCTCTCCATATATATTCTCTTTGGGGAGACAACAAGCAGAGAGCTGTATGGGAAGGGAATAGCAATTGGGGAAGAACAGGGAAAAGCAACATGTAGAAGGTGGTGCTTGAACAAATTTGAGGAAACCACAGATTTGAAGAGAAAGATGAGAACATTCTAGGCTTGGGGGACAACTCATATGCAGATGTTTGGAGATAGCAAATGGAGTGTCCTGTGTGGAGAACTGTAAGAAGGCTGGTATGGTTGGATCTCAAAGAATGTAAATGGGACTGGAGAGGTGGCTGCAGCCTGCCTGTGAGGTAGACACTGGACAGGAAGAAATGGCAAAGCCCACTGAGGGCTGGATTGGAAGTCCTGTGACCTAGTTCAGATCCTCTTTCAGATCACTTTGCTGTCCTCAGTTTCCTTATGTGTACAATAAGGGGGGTGAACTAGATGACCTTTGGAGATCTCTTCCAACTCTAATGCTTATTAACTGCCTGCTAAGGGTCTGTCACTGAATTCAGGGTTGGGGATATTGCAACACAAATGGAAATCTCTTAAGCTCCTCCAGGAGCTAACATTCTGTTGAACTCATAAATATTCAGTAAGTTCCATTCACTTTTAGTTTGCACAAAACTCAGTCCTAGGAACTGCTGGCCAAACAAAGATAACTGTGCTTATGTCTAGTAATGCTAACAGTTGACATTTACATGATACTTTGCATTTTATAAAGATTTTTTTCAAGTAATCCTGTGAATTGGAGGACTGAGAGGGATCTTGGAGAGGCAAGTATAAAATTGGCTATAAAATGAGGAAGACTGAGGCTCAGAGAAGAGACTTTGACTAGGATCATAGAACTGAGATCCTGGTCTTTTTTTAAGTCTAGTCAGCTTTCCATTATAATATGCTGCCTCTCAGTGGCTTTTGAATATTTTGAACACTGCTGAATCCTCATCTTTGTCAAAGAATTTTTGGCAACCTGCCTGGATTTTGTGACCCAGTTGACATTTAAGGGTTGCATCTTTTTGAGAGTTTATGCCAATTTACTTTTTTTTTTCCACCTGGAAAACTGGTAGAATGTGTTTTCTTGTCTGTCAGAGCTTATCTGCTCTACCAGCCCTAGTCCTCTGCTTTTTAACCTTTTCTGGGCAGCTTCCCATGATTTTGGTTAGTTAGTTCATCAATTGGAAAGATAATGATTTAGGAAGCACTTAGATAAATCTTTATTAGAGGCTTAAATGTAGTAGGAATGAGGAAGTGAAATTTTGTTTTGGACAAATCCTGTTTTGGGAAAGAAGGACAGAAACTGTCAACTGTAGTGTTACATTCCATTGATGTCATTTTTCATTAATTTTGTTAAAAGAAAAATGCAATTGCTGTATGGCATTTTCTCTACAGGATAAAGCTATACTTAGTCATTGTCTATGCCTATACTAAAATATTTTTTAAAACCGCTTTTATGATCATATATGTATTGGTAATGGAAGAGAACAAGATTATAAAGCAGCAGTGGTTTGACGGAAAGAACACCACATAGGTTTCTAATCTTAGCCCAGCCTAGTGCCTTACACCTAGTAAGCACTTAATCAGTATTTTTTGGGATTGAATTTTTAACTTGGTGATCTTTAAAATCTGACCCCAAACTCCTTGTCTTCTGATACCTCATCTCCCATCTCCATGCTTTGACTAGCTCTCCCATGCCAGTCTCCCCTCACCTCTCCCTTTTAAATTCCCTTGTTTCCTTCAAAATTCAGCTCAAGGCATACGTATTACATGGAGCTTTACCTAATCTAGCCCCTCTTGTTACCCTTCTTAAAATATCTTGTATTTCTTTTGTGTGTATATATATATGTACATATATATATGTATGTACATCGCATGTAAGCTTCTTTCTGTCCCCACCATCTAGAAAATACCTGGCCAACAGTAGTTCTTAATAGAGGTTTGTTGTCTGTGATTCTACAAGAGGATGAAATAACTTGCATTCTTCCAAGTAAGTTGAAGGTTAAATTAAACAAATATTAATTTATTTAAATACTATATCTATGGAAGGCACTGGGCTGCTTATAAGACCAAGCCTTCATTGAACTTACCTGAAGGAATGAATGAAAGGCATTTGTTAAGTATTTACTATAAATTTCAAAATGTCTTCATTTCACAGGTTAAGTATAAAGAATAGATTTTGTTGTTGCTTAATTGTTTTTAGTTGTGTATGACTTCTCGTGACCCCATTTGGAGTTTTCTTGGCAGAGACACTGGAGTGATTTGCCATTTCCTTCTCTAACTCATTTTACAGATGAAGAAACTGAGGCAAACAGGGTTAAGTGACTTGACCTGGGTCACACAGCTAGTAAGTGGCTGAGGCCACATTTGAATCAGGAAGATGCATCTTCCTGATTCCAGGCCTGGTGCTCTATCCACTGAAACACCTTGCTGATTTTGTAAGCTCCTTAAAGGTCAGGAACTTTTTTATTTTTGTGTCCCCTGTGCCTAGCACATTTCTCCACATATCATTGTGGCACTTAGTCGTTGAATATGCTACATTGTGCTAGTGTGGTCAAGTAGAAAGTGCTGGATTTGGTGTCCTAGGACTTGAGCTTAAATTCTGGCTTTGATGCTTAGGGACCTTTGTGACCTTGGGCAAGTCGCTTAGTCTCTGGGTTTCAGTTTCCCTATGTAAAATAAGAATAAAATAAGAGGTCTGGACCAGTTCTGAGAATTCTAGCTCTGAATCCTATGATCCTTTGAAAGGCTAACTTACAGACGACTGGTTCATCATTTTAATGTCTTTATGAATGTGCATATGGTTTTCTCAAAGATTGAATGGTAACATAGCTTGAATGCTAGCATATAGAATAGTTTCTGTATTCATTCCTTTTGTGTTGTTTTTCTGTCATTGAGTTATATCTGACTCTATAACCTTGTGGACTATGCTGTTTTCTTGGTAAAGATATTGGAGTGGTTTCCCATTTCCTTCTCTAGTGGATTAAGACAGTTTAAATGACTTGCCCAGGGTCACATAGGTAGTGAATGTCTGTCTGAGGCCAGATCTGAACTCAGGTCTTCCAAGGCCCAGGGTTCTATCCACTGAACCATCTAGCTGCCCACCTTTATATTTACAAGTCCCAACTAATAAATGCTACACAAAGAACAGCTTTCTTTAGGTGGGAGTGATAAAAACGGTGGAGGGAGAAGAGGTTTACTGTCAACTTTTTAATTCAGCCAGGTATAGGAGATACAAAGATAAAAAGTAAATATTCCCTGCCCTTGAAGAGCTGCCCAATCTACTATTTACTTTTAGAAGAATAAGGAGGGTTATGAAGTGACAATATTTTGCAATTTATTGTTATCCCATGTGCAGATGAAATCACCATTTAACGTGATTAGAAAGTAGGTGAGCAGGATGGGAATTTTATTCCTGCAGATTGTTATTTGAAGATACCGAAAAGCTGACTTAGCATGACTTTGATACTTTTTTCCTCCTTTAATGGTAATATTACGATGAGAGACAAATGCAGTTATATTGTAGTAAATACTGGACACAGAAAGAAAGCCCTGCTAGGCTACATTTATCAGCTCTATGACCCTACACGTCATTTAAATTCTCTATACTTTTTCCTTTCTTCCTCACACTGATGAAATCACAGGTCAAAAAAAATGGGGCCAGTAATTGCATGATACCTATGCCACAGGACTCTTAGGTGAGTGAGGAGGGCTTTATCAACATGAACTATTAGGTATACTTGCTAAGGGCAAGGCACTGTCTGAATTTGAATACAGAGTTGAAGAATTAATTTCTTCAGGGGATGGATAAAAAAATTACTGACATTTTAAAATAACATTCTTTGATATCATTTGAACCTTACAACAATTTTATGAGGTGTATTTACTACTGGTCTTAATATCTCCACTTTACAGAGGAGGCAACTGAGGCTCAGAGATTGTGAATAATTATCTCCCTATATAACTAGTATCAAAGGTGGTGCTTGGATCTAGCCCGCCAGCTAGTCCTAACTGCTGTGGACCTCTTTGCAAATGTTTACAATCTAATAGGAAACCTAATCCTTATAGAAATGGATATAAAGCAGAATCTGTTGGATTTTTGTCTTTATCTCAAGTTCGTACTGCACACTGCATTAAAAGACTGTTGTTGATTGATCGATCAGTGTAATAAAATTGAATATGATTAGTGCCCAAGAGTGTATGGTACCGACATAATGCTGTAAGAGACCTCAGGAGAAAATAGTCTTGTGGCTGGACTTGGAATGATGGTCAGGATTTCAGCTAGGTAAGGTGGAGATGATTGGAGTACCAGGCATAGGGCACAGCTTGACTTGAGCACATACTTGTAAGAGGAAAAGTTGCAGGAGTCAGTTTGGCAAGATCATTGAATCTGCCAAGAGGAAATAGTTTCAATCACTTTTCACCGACAAATAATTTGGTTTAGCAAGCTTTTTTCACAGTAGTAGAAAAAAGTTTGAAAAGGAAATGTGGAAAGCCTCACCTAATCTTCTACTGTAGTCCTCCCCCTTCCCTCAGAGAGACATTTCTTAAAATAATAAAATAAGAAAAAAAAGTTCAGCAAAACTAGTGGGAAAAGTGATACATGCAGTATTCTGCACCCATGGTATCCTGTCTCCTACCTCTGCAAATAAGTATTTAGGGGTTGGGGTGCAGTTTAATTTTAAAGTTTTTTTAAACATCACTTTTCCCAGTGTATGCCATAAACCTAGTTTTTTAAAAAAATTGTGTAAATGTTTGTTTCAATTGAGAGCTGTTTAGGCAGCTGTCATATTTAATAATGGCTCTAATACTCAAACAAGGTTAAAGTTACAAGTTTGATCTTTTGAGGGCTGGTTTTTCATAGCACAGAACACTTAAATTGCAACAGACTACATTCCTAACCCAAGCCAGCTATCTCACAAAAGTGCTGTTGGTCACAAAGGGAGCTAGACAAGGGTAACTGTGTATTGAAGGGGAGGAAGGTAGGTGAAAACTCAACACCATTCTTGGGAAAATTCCATATGTCTGTCTGTAGACAGCTGGGGTATGGGTTAGGAAGAGAGCATATTATCATTAAGAAAAGGGAAACCAGATTTTAAGCAGTTTTTGGAGTTCTGAAGTGTCTTAAAAAACAAAAGTATAAAGGTGCCCACATCTTAAGAGACTCACCTGATAGGAAAGCTTAGGAATGCAGTCTTTAATCAAACTGCCCTCCTAGCGATTTTTTGTGGCACATGTTAAATTCATTGTACTAGATACTTGAAACTTAGCTTGACATTCAAGGCTTTTTTTTACCCTGCCCTTTAAAAAAAGGGCAGGGTACTTTTATTTACCAATAAATACCTACTTTTATTTGCCAATAAATGGGTAAAGAAAAATTTCCTAACCTTTCTTATCCAAAGAGGGAAACTTCTTACCTTAGGAGGCAACCTGTTCTACTCTGAATAGTTCTGGTGGTTGTTGTTTTTGTTATCATTACTGATGCTCTTATTGTACTTATGAATTTAATTTTTTTTTAGAGGGGGGAAGACAACGCAATTGGGGTTAAGTGACTTGCCCAAGGTGCCACAGCCAGTAAATGTGTCAAGTGTCTGAGGCCACATTTGAACTCGGGTCCTCCTGACTCCAGGGCCAGTACTCTACTCACTGCACCATCTGGCTGCCCCATGAATTCAGTTTTTAAAAACCTTACGTGTAAGACTTTTTTCACTTATCGTTATTAATATAGTGTTGTTTGTGTAGGCCCAGTGGTCTAGCCTGGTGATCTGTGTTTGCTGTCACCTTGTTTTTTTTTTTCCAGCTTTGTGTTATCTGGACATTTTTAAGTAATTGATAAAAATGTTAAACAGCACAGGGCCAAACAAAGATTCCTGGGACATTACACTTGAGATCTATCCATCCATAACCAGGAGGCAGCTGAATTTGTGGCGATAGGGGCCTGGATTCAACAGCCCAGGTTTTCCAATCCACTTGTGTGCTGTTGGACAAGTTCTGGCTCTCAGGTTTTCTCATTTGTAAAATAAGGGACTTGTGCCAGATGCCTTCCGAGTTACCTTACGGTTCAGAATTTATGATCTGAAGATGACTTTTGGAGTTCAGCAATTTATTTGGTTCCACATCCATGTAATTTACTCTACATTATAGAGGCAGTTAGATTGCATAGTGCATTGGATGGAGCAGAAGGAATCTGTAAGACCTCAATTCTAACCCTGTTTCAGATGCTTGTAAGTGGTGTAGTGGGCTGGTCCCTAACCATTCAGTTTCCCCGTGTAAAATGGGGGTAATAATCTCATTGGGCAAGGGACAAATGAGGAACAAATTTAGGTAAATGATGTCTTAATAAAGCATTTGCTCCCTGGTCAGAAAAACCTACCCTGATCTATTGTTTAAAAATTAATAAGTTTAGTATGGCATGTTTTCTTTTCAGTGAAGCTAGCAGAATGTTTGGTAAGTACTTAATTTGAGTCCTTATTGATTGATTTCATCGTTTCAAAACTTGAGGTGGTCTAGTTTATGCTCAATTTGTCACCCAGCCCCTTTAGCAAAAAGCTAATTTGCATTATGTAGGATTTCAAGCTGTAAGAAAACCTTTGGATCATCTTTTCCATCTCTCACATTTTACAGGGAGGGAACTAGGACCAGAAAGGAGCAGGGACTTGCATGAAACTAATGGCAGAGCTAGAATTGGAACTCCAAAGTTCTCTAACTGAAGTGTTATTAAACACTGAAAAATCTGCTGTAATTAAGAAACCTAGGAACCTATATACAATCACCCTCTTCCTGCCATTTGTATTAAAAGAGAATGATACTCCTTCCACCAAAAAATATACCAAAGAAGATAAAGTGATATTTTTAAGTGGAACTCATGGATATGATCATGACCTTGCATAAAAATTATATCATGAACTTCTTAGCCAAGCTTTGTTTTGAATTAAACTTTTAGTCTACACCCACCCCACCCCAGGTAGCATTTGGATAGTTTCACTTTGTGGTGCTACATATTTGTTAAGTGGTGTGATTTCCTTTGAAATAGACCCATTTTCTATTAGAAAAGCTAGTTTTATATAGATATGATTAGTATTGGGTGAGGGGAGAATAATGAGCATACCATGCATACAATAAAATGTTTTTGAAGGTAGAGTATATTTTATAAGCTATAATGGTTTATATTCTTAGAAGAAAACATTCCTAATGTTGGAATATACCATAGTGCATACTACTGATTTTGATAGATAAGGAAAGTCCTTGAATACTTTGGCTGTTAAACAGTAAGGTCATCCAGTGACACAGCATGTTTAGGAGAATGCTTTGAGAAAGCTTTGCTTAAATATCAGGTTAATAATATGTTCTAGAAAAGGAGGTGTTCCCAGCTTCTTCTGTTCCCTCCCACCCCTACCCTGTGGCAACAGGATTTGGTGGTAGAGTCTCAGTTCTAACTTTGTAGTTAACTGAGGGCTAACGTGGATTAGCCTCCCTATCACGTGTTAGCTACGAGAATAAAATGAGATCAGATGTGAAAATCTTTTGACAGAAAGTGCTGTGTAAATCTAAGGTCCTAATATTATTAGTTACAGTTATCCCTTTTAGTATGAGTTATGATTTTCCTTTGAAGGCCATGGTAACTGAAAGGCATTAATTTTTTCAGAGTTTTGAATTAAATTTTAGCGTAAAAAACTACTGCCTAAATAATTGACAAGAAACTCTGAATGGGTTGTACTTGATAAGATAGTATCACGAAACAAAGAAATTCTGGTAAAACATTAAGTAAAGCTTTGTCCCTAGCAGCTTGCTATATCCAGGGTTTTGTCATTGCCCTAAAGTAAATAAATGGCTCCCTGAGTGTTTGGAGTTCTCCAGGCTCTCTTGGCTTTTGAGGAAGGAGAAATCCTGAGATTAGAAATAGCCATCTTTGAGAACAAGCTTCAAGATGGCGAAGTCAGTTTCTTCTCTCCCTCTAGTGCTTCATAGGATCATCGATTTAGAGCTGAAAGGGACCTTATTTGCCATCAAACCCAATTCTCCTATTATTTTTACTTTTTTTGTTTGGGGGGGGGGAGAATTCTCCTATTTTACAAATGAGAAAACAGACTCAGATTGCTTAAGTGATTTCCCAGTGTCAGGTAGAGTTTGTGGCAGAATTTGAACCCTGGCCTTCCTGACTCCCAAGTTCAGTGCTTTATCCATTATGCTGCTTCATCTGGGCCATTTACTTCAAGCTCTGACCACTCATTCTCATCTCTGTTCAGTTTAGTTGAACAAATTCCTCATGTCCCTCCAAACCTACTGCCTTCCCATTTTTCCTCCCCTAGCTGAAACCTAAGGGGTCTTTGAACAAAACTGGAAAATGATGGCTGTGTCCACTACGCATTTGTTATTTATCAGCTAATACTCTACAGCACAGCACAGCAATCCTTTTATTACTCCCTGGTTCTCTATTCAGTTCCCCACTGTGGCTGTTGAAACCTTTTATTTCTTGAAATGTCTCACACCGCACTACCCCTTCCTAGCCCACCCCCAACTAAAGACCTCACCTTATTTATTTATTTATTGGGGGGAAGTCGGGCAATTGGGATTAAATGACTTGCCCAAGGTCACACAGCTAGTATGTCAAGTGTGAGAGTTCAGATTTGAATTCAGGCACTCCTGACTCCAGGGCCAGAGCTCTACTCACTGCGTCACCTGGCTGCCTCTCTCACATTCTTTACTATGAAAATGGAGGCTATTCACTGCGAGTTTCCTCTCTCCTCCCCCACCTTTTTTCTTTCTTTCTTTCTTTCTTTTTTAACCTTTTAACTCCTTGTGATTTGTGATCATTCCTTGATTTTTCCTTCCTCTTTACTCCAGTCTCAGAGAGGTAGCCTTTATTAAGCCAAGGCTTTCAATTTACACATCCCATCTCTTGCTCTTTCGTTCTCCATCCATGGCATTTCCCCCATTATCATTTTATCAGTCCTTTTTAATCATCTGATCTTTTGTAGACTGGTTTCTTCCCGTATAACTACAAAAGGGTCCCATTCTCTTGCATCATGAATAAACTCTCCTTAGACCCTGTTATTAACCCCAAATTGTCTTATCTCACTTTCTTTTTCTTAACTTTTTTTTTTTGAGCAAATCTTTACATTTTAACCTTAAAATACAAAATGAGAAAAGGGAATAAAAAAACACTGCCATGTAAACAGCAGACCATAAGTGAAGATTCACTATAAAACGACAAACTTCCATTTCAGGAAAAACCTATATAGTATTTTATGTATTTATTCATATATTTATTTATTTTTTGGAGGAGGGAGGGCTGGGCAATTGGGGTTAAGTGACTTGCCCAAGGTCACACATCTGGTTAAGTTGATCAAGTGTCTGAGGCCATATTTGAACTCAGGTCCTCCTGACTCCATGGTTGGTGCTCTATTCACAGTGCCACCTAACTGCCCTGAAAACCTATATAATAAATACTATATTGTTTTCAAAGCTGCCCAGCTTGTCTTTGCTTCCTTGTTGATTTTCTTTTGTTCTCTGCTGTGTACTTTTTACTTTATTTTTTCCTCTCCCTGCCCCACCCCATCCTGAAGAAGGCTACAACTTAGTGTGGATATATATGCAGATACGTAGATCTATAAACATATACATACACACTCACACACATAAGACAGTAATATGCTTATTTCCCCCTTTCATCTTTTTCCCTGAAAGTGGATAGCATCTTCCTTCCTAAGTCCAAGTCTTTGATTGTTTTTCTGAATCAGCTAGCTCATTTCCTAATTCCAACCCAGTCACCTCCTATCTGAGAGATTATCTATGAAAGTTTCCCCCCCCCCCCCAATTTTCTGCATTCGTTCTGTTCTTGGCTAAATAGAATGTTATTTATACAAGAAAATTTTATTTTAAAATAATTTAAATTAGCCTTCTTACTCTTCAGCAATGCTCTTGCCTTATAGTTTAAGGTCTGATACTGATGAATCTACTTCCTTTACATTTTTTCCTGGTTTCTTTGAAGTTCCTGACGTTGTGTTCTTCCAAATGAACTTTTTAAATTTTTTCTAATTCAGTAAAATAACTTTTTAATAATTTAATTGGGATGACACTGAATAAATAAATTAGGTAAATTGTCATTTTAAAAATTGTATAGGCTCTACCTACCTATGAACAACAAATTGCTTCAGTTATGTGGATCTGAGTTTATTTGTATAAAAAATGTTTCATCATACAATTCCTGTGTCTGTTTTGGCAGGTATCTGCTCAGATTTTTTTATATGTCCAGGTATTTTGAATGGTCCAAGACAATATTATTGCTGACAAATAGTGTAGTTTCTCTGCTTTTCACTTTTGATTAAATCTATTTTAACTTTGTCTGAGATCATGATTACTATCCCTGTGTTTTTTTTACGTACTAAATTCTACTTCTGCCCCTTATTTTATCTTTGTGTGTATCTCTCATTTTTATAATGTTTCCTGAAAGCAACATGTTGTTGAATTCAAATTTTAATCCGCTATCTGTTTTATGGGTAAATTCATCCCATTCACATTCTAAGCTACATTTACTTGTGTATGTTCTTCCCTAATTTTCCTCACTATCTTCACCCTATTTACCCTGTCTCTCCTCACTCCTCTGCTTTACTTCTACCCTCTACGTTGCGCTCCTATTTCTTCACCTACCTACCCCTATTAGAGTCCCTCCTTTATCCTCCCCCACCATTCCCTTGCCCTCTTATTCCCAATGAAAGGGTTCCAGCACTACCTGCCCTCTCCCCTACTAGCTTCTTCTGTAGCACTTTTTCCTTTTATGCCTCATTTGCATGAAACAATTACTCCTTTTTATCTGTCTTTATAGGTTTATTTTTTTAGAATCACCTCATCATACTTAGCTCAGCCCATACCTTTCTTTCAAACTATCCAAATAATGATGACAATCATAAGAGTAATGGTAATATTTTCACATATACAGAGTAAACAGTTTGACTGTATTGAGTCCCTTATAATTGGCCTTTAGTGTTTACCTTGTATTTTTCTCTTGGATGTTATATATTGAATTTTCCCTTAAGTTCTGGGGTTTTTGTCACAAAAACCTGAAAGTCTTTGAATTTATTAAATGTCTTTTTCTTTCAGGATTATACTTTGCTGGGTAAGTTACCTTTGGTCATAATCCCAGCTTTTTTTTTGCTTTATAACGTATTGTATCCCAAGACCTGTAGTCCTTCGACGTTGTAGCCATTAGGCCTTGTGTAATCTTTATTGCAGCTCCATATTTAAATTGTTTTTTTCTTGTTGCTCAAAATATTTCCTCCTGAACCTGGGAGCTTTTTGGCTGAGTGTATTCCTGTAAGTTTTTCTTCTGGGATCTCTCACGTGGTGATTGGGATTTTTTTTTTCTATTTCTGCTTTGCTTTATTCTAGAACCTCAGATCAATTTTCCTTGATAATTTCTTGAAATATTGAATCAAGATTTTTTTATTGCAGTTTTCAGGTAGTCCAACTCCTCGATCTGTTCTCCAGATCAGTTGTTTTTCTGATGAGATGTTTCACTTTCTCTATTTTTCATGCTTTTAATTTTATTTTATGATTTCGTGGTGTCTTAGAACATCATTAGTTTCCCCTTGCCCAATTCTAGTTTTCAAGGCATTATTTTCTTCCCTAAATTTTTGATTCTTTATTTCTCGTTGGTTTGCTTTTCATAGTTTTCTTGATTTCCTTGGATTGCTCCTATTTTTTTTTTCTAATTTTTCCTTGCTCTCTTAAAGTCCGTTTTAAGTTCTTCCAAGAAGTCTTTTTGTGCTTGGGACCATTTGACCTTTCTCATTGGAAAAGGAGTGACTTTTTAGCTCCATTATCTTCTTTTGAATATGAAGCCAGATCTTCTCTATCTCCATAACAATTATCAATGGTTGGGTTCTTGCTTTCCTTTTTCAGCCAATCAATCAGCAACCATCTATTAAGAACTTTGTTCCAGAAAGGGGGCTAAGTCTGGGACTACAAAGAAAAGCCAGAGAAGTCCCTGTTCAAGGAGATTACGTTCTAGTGGGAGATAACATGTAAATAGTCACATACAATTTGTCATTGATTGAAACCTTTTCTCAATCCCATCCTTTTTGGCCTCTACAGCTTTGATATTGTTGATCCACAGGGTAGGTGAGTCGGCATAGCTGAAGTAGCAAGGCGCCCCAAGGGAGAGACAAGAGGAGACTTATGCCAGGCACATCACATCTCACTACCTTTCTTTGTTTCTTAGTGGAGATGGCCCAGGATCCTGAGCCCAGAACCTTGGAGGTAGTAATGCCCCAAGACTACCAACCCTGCTTTTACTTTGGAGAAGGAGCCCACTTTCCTAACAACCTGCACACACTGCTGCTGACCAGCTGCCACCAGTGGTCAGGAAAGCCCAAGAGTTTGAAGACTCAGAAAAGAAATTTCTTACCACCAAAGTCCTTGGCACTGTGAAATAATTCAGCATGAGCAACTGAAATCCATTTTTATTAGATGTTTTGCCCTCTGCTTTCTCCATGGGACCTTTCCATCTGACTTGGAGCCTTTTATACCAAAGTTACTTCCCCATCAGAACATAAGATCCTTGAGGGCTTGCTGACTTTTACTTTGCTATTTGTAGTCTCAGCACTTTATTACTGTGCTTTACATTCCTTTCAGCTCATTGAGCACCACAGTCATTATGGAGAAGGGGCCCACTTTCCTAGCCAGCAACACCAGATGCCAGTGTTAGGCAAGTAAGCCCAGTAGCCCCAGGAGTGGCAGTAGCTCACCCTCCAGCTGTCCTTATAGTCTAGATCCCACAGCCATTATCCAAGGAAGCAATTCCTGTGGAGATTGTGATCTGCTGTTAGTGTTGCTTCAGAAGACAAGGAGAATAAAGTTCTTGCCACAAAAGCCCTTGGCACTGTCAAATGGTTCAACATAAGAAACATATGATATTTAACAATAGAAATAATATTAAAGAAGATGCATTACCATCTGTTTTGCCACTATATCCCAAGTACCACGAGACCTTTTTATCTGACTTAAAACCAAAACCTCCCCTATGTGTTGTTTCCTCCATTAAAATATGACTGACTTCTTTTTGTATCCCCAGTCCTTAGCACACAGTAAGTGCTTAAGAAAGGTTATTTCATTAATTCATGAAACTCTTGAGAAGACTCTCTGAGGTCTTTGAGTCCTTGTTCTCTCGCAAATTGCCTACATTTCTTCTTGGGCTTTCTTAGTTTCCTTTGCTGGACTGTCATGCAAAGCACACCCCCTAAAGAAGGGATATACTCCCTTGCTATACCCAAAACTCTGTCCTGGGCTGTCTTCTGTCTGGGTACAGTTTATTACTTACTTAGTGACTTAATCAGTTCCCATTGATTGAGTTATCTCTTCAGATAACTCTTAGCTCTGTTCCTGTATCACTGCTTATTAGACATTTCAAATTAGATATTCCATACATATTTGAAACTCATGTCCATTCCATATAATAAAGAGGAAGAATTCAGCAAAAACTAATCAACATATCCAAATTCATATTATATGCAGTCTTTCTTCCCCAGCCATAGTCTCCCACCTCTTTAAACAACTAGGAGTAATGTCCTCTTATATTTTTTCTTTGGGGACACACTTGGGAATAATAATCATATCGCTTTTAAATTTTGATTATTTTGTTAATATTATGGCCTCTTAAAGAATTTGATTTTCCTGCCAAAGAGATTTTCCTTAGTGCATATCTGAATGGGGAACTCTTCTACTCAATAAACTCTCATAGCTCCATATTGTCTCTGGAGTCAAATTTTAATTCTTTTGTTTGGCTTTTAAAGCCTTTTGCCACCTGGATCCCAGCTACCTTTCAAGCTTCTTATATACTACTCTTCTTTCCACAGTCTAGCAAAAGTCCAATAAATTGGCCTTCTCTGTTTCTGACACACTCTCCTGGCTCAGTGTTCCTTGCGTTGAGGTATTCATGGAATCCCTTAATTTCTTCAGGATTTAGGCCAAGCACCAGCTTTAGACATGAAACCTTGTCTGATCCTTACCTCCTAGTGTCCTCATTCCCTATTTTGTATTTATTTTATATATGTACATGTTATCTCCCCTGCTAAAATCAAAGCTTCTTGATAGTAGGAATATCCACAAAATCTAGCATTATGCCTGACATAGTAGTAGATACTTACAAAATGCTTGTTGGTTGATTAAAACTAATTCATATGGGTTAGTAAAAAACACAATCATGATCATTCTTATTCCCTCTTCATTCCCATTTTTTTATAGCTTTGTATTGTCAGTGCCCTGCATCTCATCATAGATAATAATACAGGTTTGTTGCTGGATGTAGAAGGAAGGAGGGAAAATGACCTTATAGTTTTATGCCTGGGAGAATACCATCGACAGGAATAGAGATAATTCAGTAGGGAAGCTTGTTTGGGGGGAAAGACAGGTTGAGTGTTAGATATGGTAGCTTGAGAGAGGTGACTAGGGAATTATCCTTAGCTGTTAGTTGAAGCTATGAGAATAGGGGGAATAGTGTAGACCCCAGAAGGGCCTAAGACTAAACCTTGGGGGACTTTGTATATTTGCCATTTTTAGGAGGTCTGAGCTAGCAATTTAGATGAATATTTGTTGACATGTCATTGGATATTTTTACATGACCTACATTTTCCAGTATATCCCTATTTATCCTCCCAACCCCCACGCCTCAGCCATCCTTTATAACATATAATAAGAAATAAAAGGAAAAGGAAGAAGTTAAGCAAAACTAACCAACATATTGGAATGAAATAAGACACTTAGAGAGCATTCAACCATTGACCACCCCTGGAGTTTCTCATTGAACCTCATTTTTGTTCTGTTCTTTGGGGACAAGTTTGATTGCTATAATTTCACAGCATTCAGTTTAGATTTCTTAATCTTTACATTTCTATTTACTTGCTGTATTCATTGTGTATATTGTTTTCCTGGTTCTGATTTCTTTGCATCAATTTGTATAAGTCTTCCCATGCTTTTCTATATTCAGTGTATTCATCATTTGTTACAACACAGTAATGTTTTGTTACATTCATGTACCATAGCTTGTTTAGCCATTCCCCTGTCAGTAGGCATTTACTTTGTTTCCAGTTTTTTGCTATTATAAAAAGTGCTGCAGTAAATATTTAAGCATGGATAGGGCCTTTTTGTCATTTTTTTCCCCTGTGATATATGTCTTGTATTGGGAATTCTGGGTCAGAAAGTATCATCACGTTAGACTGACTTAATGGGAGAAATCTTTTTTTTTTTAAATTTTTTTTTATTTTTAGTTTTAGTTTGCAACACACGGTTCTACATAATTTTGAGTTCCAGATTTTCTTCCCTCCCTCCCCCAAGACGGCATGGAATCCCACATAACTTCCATGTATAACTTGGCATTGAATTAATTTACACACTAGTCAAGTTGTGGAGAAGAATTATGATCAATGGAATGAATCATGAGAAAGAAGAAACAGAACTAAAAAAAAAACACAACCCAACAACAAATACAAAAGAAAAAAAACGGGGGGAGAAAAAGGTGAGCATGAAGTGTGCCTCGATCTGCATGCATACTTCATATTCTTTCTCCGTATGTAGTTAGCACTCTCCATCATGAGTCCTTT
>CM053623.1:421092549-421131572 GCA_028646595.1 Phalanger gymnotis
TGAATCATACACATCATCTTTCCACGTAGGAATGTAAACAGAACAGTTCAACTTTAGTAAGTCCCTTGCAATTTCTTTTTCTTGGTTACCTTTTTATGCTTCTCTTGATTCTTGTGTTTGAAAGTCAGATTTTCTACTCAGCTCTGGTCTTTTCACTGAGAAAGCTTGAAAATTCACTATTTTATTGAAAGTCCATATTTTGCCTTGGAGCATGATACTCAGTTGTGCTGGGTAGGTGATTCTTGGTTTTAATCCTAGCTCCATTGACCTCCAGAATATCGTATTCCAAGCCCTTCGATCTCTTAATGTAGAAGCTGCTAAATCTTGTCCTATCCTGATTGTGTTTCCACACAAGCGGGATATGATTGCTTGTAGACTAAAGACTTCTATGTTCCAGGCCTGGGGGGATGTACCAGTTCTGCCACACCAGCACTCCTCCTTCCCCAAGAACCCCCAACCCAGACTGTACTTAGATCTTCAGCAGGCTCTTCACTCTTGCTCTGATCCACCACTTAATTCCTCCCACCAGGTGGGCCTGGGGCTGGAAGCAACTGCACCTATAGTTCTGTAGCTGCCCAACCTGCGCTGCCCCTAGGGTGGTGGCTGAACCACAAACTCTATCCCAGTCCCTGGCAGCTTTTCCTACTAACCTACTCTGTTGTCTTTGGTGTTTGTGGGTTGAGAAGTCTGGTAACTGCTGCAGCTCACTGATTCAGGGTGCTAGGGGATGCTCCACCCGGCTCCTGGTCTGGTTGGTCCGTGCCACCCACGCTGGGCTCGGCTGTGCTCGGCTCCTAGCTCCATGCAGGATACACCTTACCCAGAGACTATCCAGGCTGTCCTGGGCTAGAGCCCTGCTTCCCTCCGCCACTTTTTGTGGGTCCTGCAGTTCTAGAATTGATTCAGAGCCGTTTTTTATAGGTTTTTGGAGAGATTTGGCCAGGAGCTCACGCTAGTCCCTGCTTTCCAGCCGCCATCTTGGCTCCGTCCCCTAAGTCATTTTTACTAAGGAATTCTGTGCATGTTCTTTTTTTTTTTTTTAAATCCATAATGTTAGGCAGTGAGGTTAGGGTGGGCGTGATCATTATAAGGAATTATTAAGGAAGTTAACAAGTATCTGTTTCTATTCACTGCCTCTGTTGGAAAGAAAAAACTGCAAAACCTTGTAAAATAGGTGGAGTCAAGCCAAACATATTCTCAGTGTCAGGTAATTGTTTAGTGGCAACTTCCTGATTGTAGAAGTACAGAGAACCTCTGTACTATCCTGGGATGGTTGTCCTCAGACACTAAGACTTAAGGTCAACCAGGAAACTTTGTTCGATGATAATACCTTACATTTTTATAATGATTATCTTTTCCTTGTACATTCCATTTGAGGATCCTAATGCTACTCTTTACTTTTCCTTTGCACTTAATCATATTCTATGTGTCTCTTTCCCTCAGTACTAGCTTTGAAGGGGAGAGATTTTAGCCTTTTCCATCACTGCATGCCTCAGGGTCTTGCATGTGCTTTCACACATCCCAACAGCCCTATGAAATAAGGACAGTTTTATAGGTGAGGAAAAGGATTCCAAGAGTAGAAGTGACTTAAGTCAGATAGCTAGTCCTTGATAGCCTGAGGTAGTCAGTGTCCTTGGCCCTGGCTCTATCCACTGGCCCATAAAAGGAAATGAGCTTTGGGTAACTGAAACAGTCAGCAGTGACTGTTTCAGTTACCTGCAGACTTCTGCATCCCTCAAGACTAAATCATGATTTGAAATTACATGTAAGTCGGGTTAATAAAATGTATAATAATTGAATACTCCTCATAGCTTTTTTTCCAATTTATGTGTCTTATTTGACTTTCAGGGTACAGCTTACTACATGTATTCATCACATAATCAAACATGATTACCCAAGCCGCTGGACTGCAGTTGTGGACAAGATTGGTTTTTATCTCCAGTCTGATAACAGTGCTTGCTGGCTTGGAATCCTTCTTTGCCTGTATCAGCTGGTGAAAAACTATGAGTACGTATGTTGTTCTCAAACTGGTGGAGATTTTTGGAGAAAATCTGTGAATGTCAACACAAGGGAATTCAAAGGGGAGACCTAAGCCTTCATAGCATTTTAAAAATATATTGACACATACTTTTGAATTATTGAATTAGGTGTTGAACGTGATTTGGTATTTTCCATTTGTAATCCTGTGATTCACAGCTTGTGATTCTTGCCCCTTCCTTAGTAACTAAACTTGAACCTAGAACCATTTTGTTTGTTGTGGCATTACTTCCACTCCACTGTTCAAACTTCAACATAATCTATTCCTACTAATCTTATATTAGGATTAGGACTCTTCATCTCCTGTATCCCTTCTTTTGCCTTGGCTGTCCTTTCTGCTCACATGACCTGCCTCCTCAGCATCACCTCTTAGAATCCTTGATTTCTTTTAAGAATTGCTCAGCTCGGAAGCCACCTTCAGCTTGAACATACAAACCCACCCCCAACGTGCCAAGGCTGTTGCCTCCCAGGAATTTTTCTGCCTAGATTCCTACATATGTCTCCCCATAGAATGTTCACTTTTGCTTTTGTGTCTCCAGTGCCTAGCACATAATGAGACCTTAATAAATGCTTCTTCAATTTTTGATGTGAAGTTCAGCTTAAGTGTGATGAGTCAAGGAAAGGCAGATGTCAGTGTTGCATGAAGTATGCACAGAAAAATGGCCTCCAAGGAGAGAGGCTCAGTAAATTTTTGATTGATTGAAGAAGGGATAGGATTTGATGTTTAGATGAATAAGACCAATGGGTACCGCCAGGCAGAAGAAATTATAGTTGGATGGTAGTGGGAATAACTGTTACATGTTTGTAGGATAGTGAAAAGAAGGGTTTAGTGATGAGTAGAGAAGCAATTTATATTAGGGAAATGGGGATCAGATTGGAATCAAATGGAAAGAGGGGTTGGAGTCTGAAGAAGGTCCTAGTTTTTAAAAAACCGCGTATAGTTTCTTTCAGGTCACAAGAGTCACTCTTCAGACAATTTGTTCATAAATTAATTTATGAGCTCTCATAGAACTTAGAAGTTTCCAGAATGTACGGGTCTTGTTTCCTGCACTGGGTTAGTCTTTGTTTTATAGGCCCATATGCCATGATTACAACATGGGATCTTGAAAACTGTATGAAATTTTTACTAAGAATATTAGCATGTTAACATTACAGTTAATCCTTTCCACATCATGGGGACTAGGGCCCCTGGGATCTGAAAAATCTGTATAAAATTTTTAAGCCCTCTCTTTGTACCAGATAAGTCTGAATTGTTCTTTTTCTTTTATAGAGTGTTTACAGTAACTTCTTGCAAAATTTGAGTTAAATTTTTATTCATAACGTCTGTGTCATTTGCTGGCCTTCAAGAGTCATCTACAGCTTGCACAAAACTCCCCCAAAATTCCCATTTAATTTCTTATGCTGACCTGATTGAACTCTTAATGGGGAAAGTGGCTAGATGGAAGGGATAACTGTATTTAAGTAACCTAAGTATGTACAAATCATCTTATTAACATCTCATTGACTAGATTGTAAACATCAGTTCAAGGATTTCTCTGTAGCCAGAATTTGCATTCATATAGTATAAAAATCAGTGTCATCTGGAAATGGAAATGACTTCATTTTATAGGACAGAGAATTATGTTGCTCAAAGGGAATTTCAATCTTTCATTGTGTCTTATCTAATTTAAAGACTAATAATGTGGATCTTTTTGTTATGTACTTTTATTTATTTATTTTAATTTTTTTGGAGGGGGCGGGGAGGCAAGGCAATTGAGGTTAAGTGAATTGCGCAAGGTCACACAGCTAGTAAATATCAAGTGTCTGAGGCCTGATTTGAAGTCAGGTCCTCCTGACTCCAGGGCCAGTGCTCTACTCACTGCGCCACCTAGCTGCCCCTGTTATGTACTTGTAGAATGTCAAGCATACATTATAAAAATTGTAAATTGACTTGCCAGAGAAAGGTCTTTTTCTGAGTTGTGTTGTCTCAAAGATCAGCCTTACTGAATGTAACAAGGTGTACACGTTAGCTAATTCAGTTTGCATACTTAGTCTCCGTGCTTTTGGTCATGGCTCATGTCATTGATTAGTCTTCTTTACCAGTCACTTTTTCTCGAGTGCTGGTTTGGCGATCTGATGTTCTAATTTTAATCTGGTTTGGTACCTTTATTTTTGTTCATTTGTTTTTGTCCAATTTTGCTTTGTTCAGTCTATAGGAGGCAGCTTTTTAAAAATGTTTATCATATCAAAAATGTCCTGTTTTGCATTTGTTTCACTATGTGTACTGTAGCTGCTTAGGAAAAAAGCCACAAAATAAAAAGAAGTGGAATTTACTTAGTGTAGGGTTTGTTCAAAGCTGTTATCCTTAAATTGATTTTTTTAAAAGAGAAGAACACAGGTACTTATAGTGAGATAAGCTATCTAGTGACTTGTGTCAGTCACCAAATTTTATTAAACTTCTGTTTTTTTCCTTGTAAAATTAAAAGATAATATTTTACTGAGAAGAAAAATTACCATGGCATTTTGGCAGAAAGCTCTGGATTTATGATCAGAAGTGTTTTGAGATCTGGTTCTGCCAAATCACTAGTTACATGTCCTTGGTCAGGTCCACTTAGAACTTGGAACCTTTATCCAAATGACATTGAATGAAATGTCTAAAGATAAAAATCCACCATAAATTTTTTATGTCACAGGTCAAGTACTATTGCTGTCAGCATAGGTATGTCCCTGCTATTGCCCTTGTGTTTTAAAACAACGTTGGTTTTCCTTAGGTTTTCTTAAGGATGGTGTTTCTTTTTCTTTCTTTTTTTTTTTTTTTAAGGATGGTGTTTCTGTCTCATTAGATATGAAGTCTTTTTTGTTGTTGTTCTTACATATGATTGTGGCTTTAAATTCTTAGGAATTCTTTTTGCATTTGAACCCAAAGGTACAAGAAGCCAGAGGAACGGAGTCCATTGGTAGCAGCAATGCAGCACTTCCTGCCAGTTTTGAAGGATCGTTTTATTCAGCTTCTTCCTGATCAGTCTGATCAGTCAGTCCTTATTCAGAAACAAATATTCAAGATCTTCTATGCCCTTGTTCAGGTACTCTAGACCCATCATTTCATTGATGTGCATGTCCTCCTTAGGAGTCTTGGCCATGATTTCCTATAAGTCTTCAGTGAAGGATCTGGCCTCCCTTGGACACCTCCCTCAGGGCCTGTTAGTAACTTGCTCACGTTCTTTATTCACAGAAAGGCAGTCTGAAGTCACTGTAAGAGCCACTTCCCAGATTGTTATTATACGATAGG
The DNA here is from genome assembly GCA_028646595.1 of Phalanger gymnotis. Taxonomy (NCBI): domain Eukaryota; kingdom Metazoa; phylum Chordata; class Mammalia; order Diprotodontia; family Phalangeridae; genus Phalanger; species Phalanger gymnotis. The sequence continues at coordinate 421,097,855 of CM053623.1, forward strand.
ACCAGTTAGCTAGAATAAGTTAGAAGTAATGAGTGACATTTTTACTAGTACGAAACAGAAAATTCTAAAAAACAAAACACAACCCCAAAGTATTTTAATTGGTAATTGAACATTTTGGTGCAGTTTAAAGAAAAGTTGGACCTTTTTTTTTCCCCTTTTAAAGTATACTCTTCCACTGGAGCTGATAAATCAAGCGAATTTGACCGAATGGATAGAAATTCTAAAAACGGTTGTAAACAGGGATGTGCCTCCTGTAAGTATGTGCCCTCTGGGGGGGGATGGGGTGGGGAGCTGTCAGCTTAGGCTTTTGTTGGGGTTTGAATTCCAAGAAACATTTCATCAGCTTTTTTCCAAAATGCTTCAATTTTGATGTGTATGAAAGGGCTGTGCTCCCTAGGAAACTTTGGAACTGGGTGCTATCCATACTGCTGGTATCTTTATGCTACTTTGTGGTTGATTGGACCCCGATAAAATAGTTTCTTCTTTGTTGTTTAAGGCAATTAGAAGAAAGGAAGCTGGTTGGGTTCTAATTCAGATCATTTGGAGAGGATGGTCATGCATGTGGGAAAAGATAGTGTGCTAATATTTCCTTTCTATTGGTGGTTTGATCTTGATTAAAGATTTTAATGTTCTAAATCAGCAATTAAGGATATTTTCTGGTCTTTAACCTCACACAACAATTTTATCCATCCCTCCCCTTCATCAGTATGTCACCAACCACAAGTGATATGCAAGAGAAGCCGTCTTAGAAGAACCTGAGGCGTACTCCATAGTGGGGTAATTCCCAGGTCAGGCCTTGTGTCACTGTCAGGTGGAGCAAAGCCTCCTTCAGCTTTCTGTCTCTAGTTATTTCCTGAAATTACAGAGATCATCTGTCAGGGTCAGGCCATCATTAGAGTTTTGGCTAGCCTGAGGTTTTGTTTCATGGGTGAGCAAATTTCAGCCACTGGTGTCGTCCCTCTATGGTGTAGACTGCAGACAGTAGTCCCAGAATGAGTTCTTGGAGAATATCGGGTTGAGTTAATAAAAGATTAGTGCCAACAGGGTTTTAATTGCCTACAGGCAGCACTAAAGCTGAATAGAGAGAACCTGGGCTGGATCTGTTCCATGCTGGCGGGTTTTTCCTTGCTGTTTCTTTGTGTCTGCGTGCTTTGTGTGCTTGCTGCTCACGCTAGAAGAGTAGACAGGAACTGTGCTCATATTTCCCAAATTCAAACGAGTAAACTAGAGGTGAAAAGTGTTTCTTTGGAGCACCTGTGGGCACTGGTGGACCTCTTTCTTTACTTTTGTCAGGGAGCTGCTATCTGATCTACTGACTCTAAGGAAAGGGGCTTTTTGAGATGAATTTGTAAAGGTCTTAGATTTGCTCAGTGTGGAGATCTCCTCATGGGGTTCACTGACAAAGATCAAACTTCTGCCATTATTCCTCTTAGACAATTGTCTGGGGCACTAAGAAGTTAAATGTTTCTCTGTTCATTTAGCTAGGTTGTGTCTCAAGCAGTATTTGATCAGGACTTCCTAGCTCTGAAACTGCCTACCCATCCTGTCTTCAAGGAAAGGGCCCAAACCACATTTTAGGTGGCATATTTCTACAGTTATTGCTGTTTGGCTCTTTTCGTTCTGATATTTGCATGCTCTGGCAATTTGGATTTTTTTTTAATGAAGTAAGAATTCAAAGCATTATTTAAATTATTTATTGGTTTAAATAGAGTTCCTTATGGAATTTCAAATTTTAAAATGATTGTTAGTAATAATTGGTGGAATGGTGTTTCTTTTTAGATTTACCCAAAGACTAATTTTGTCTCAAGTGGCCACCACCTTGTCTGTGGAAGTTTTATAGTACAAATCATCATAATTTGCAAAAAGCACTGGAAGTTTACTCATTGAAGTATTAATACTCCTAGCTTGCTTTATTTAAATGGAAGATTAGTACATTGGGAGGTAATTTTGATTTCTACAGCTATCATCATCATAGCATAATAGAGCTACTTAATGTAATTTTTAAAAAATCATTATGGTCAATAAAATTTCTTCTAAAAGGAAACACTTCAAGTTGAAGAGGATGATCGGCCAGAATTACCATGGTGGAAGTGCAAGAAGTGGGCTTTACATATCTTGGCAAGGCTTTTTGAAAGGTAAGCTTCTTTCCTTATGACCAGTAATTAAAAAGTCTGTCCCAGTGTCTCCACCACCCACCCCAAGCCACCTAAGATGGAACTATTTTAAAGCATAGTAAAAGATTATTGGGGATTCTTACTTTGTTTTAGGTATGGAAGCCCTGGCAATGTTTCAAAGGAGTATAATGAATTTGCTGAAGTCTTCCTAAAAGCATTTGCTGTTGGTGTCCAGCAGGTAAAAAGCCCTTATCTCAGATACTAGCAGAGTTAAACTACTCATATACGTCCTTAAGGCATTTGGATTTGACTGCATTGTTAGACAAGCTTCAGCCCTTGTGATAGGCTGGAAAGGCTTTGTATTTGGACCTTGAAACCACAATCTTATCATTTGAAAACCAATCTAGTTAATAAATATAGAGAGGCTCAATATCAGAAGGCTAGCCACTGTGTTTGATTATGTCAGCCCTCTCTTTACTACCCTTCAGGGCTTCCCTGTCACCTGGAATCAAATACAAAATGCTCTGTTTAGCATTCAGAGCCTTTCATAACCCAATCCCCTCCTACCTTTCCAGTCCTCTTCCTCCTTACTGCCATGCCTTCTGTGATCCAGTGACCCTGGCCTTCTGAGTATTCCTCACAAAACACAATCCAGCTCTTTGTGTGCATTTTAACTGGCTATCCCCTACAGTGAACTTTCTCCTCATTTCTGCCTCCTGTCTTCCTATAAGAGTGAGCTAAAACCCCACCTTCTTTAAGAAGCCTTTTCTGATGCCTCCTTAGTGCTAATACCTTCCTTTGTTGATTATCCCAATTTACCCAAGATATAGCTTGATTGTACATCATTGTTTGCATGTTGTCACTTCCATTAGAAGTGTGAGCTCCTTGAGAGCAGGGACTGTCTTTTTGTTTTTCTTTGTATCCCAGGAACTTGGCACAGTGCCTGGCACAGAGTAGATAGTTAATGACTGCTTCTTGACTGACCAGGCCATGAATTCTTTTGGCTACAGCAGTTCATAAATATCATCCACTAAAGATTTGAAGGGACTGCATTGGTGAAGGGAATATTCACACTTTGGAAATGAAGTATAGAAATATTTTCAGTAGGAAATTCACCATTTTTTATAGATTTATTTACATTATGCTTCTATTAGTTTTCTGATTTCCTTTGCTTAATTACCCCGATAATCTAAATTTTTAACCTTACTGTTCTCTATATAATCATGAAATATTTTACTTTGTTTACCTTTTGCAAACCACAGTCTTCTGTTAACATTGTAGTGAACAAATTGAAATGTTCCAGTAGCAGTTGCTCTTTGTGATTGGCCACGTTTAAAATGTATTCATAAATTTAGGCTCTAATCTAATACATGATGTTTTTAAATATACTATCTAATAAACCCAGTCTTCCTCCTAACCTCATTTTTTTTTTTTATTTTAATGAACAGGAATTTATTTTTTCTCCTTACTCCTTCTGCTTTCCCAATTGAGGGAAAAAAACAGAATCCTTCTTGAAAATATGCATCATCAAGCAAAACACATTCCTTCTTTGGCTATATCCAAATATTTGTCTTCATCTGAAAGATGTCACAAATTATGATACAAGGAATATTAGTGTTTTGGTTTCTGGCTTTGGTATTATGCTTTTATTGGTCAATACTTCTTTCTGTCTTATTTGTTGTCCCATATATTGAGCTGTTAAATTTTCACTTCATAGGTATTACTGAAGGTGCTGTACCAATACAAAGAAAAACAATATATGGCTCCTCGAGTTCTACAGCAAACCCTGAACTATATCAATCAAGGAGTGTCCCACGCTGTCACCTGGAAGAATCTGAAACCTCACATACAAGTAAAAATTCTCTTTCTAAAGATTGGCAGTTGTAGTTACAGAAATATGGGGGTGGGGGATGTTTGTGTTTCTGTATGCATATGGAAATAGAGAGGACATGTATGGAGTAAGAAACTGTAAAATAACCTGAGTATAGTTTTTAATTTGCTCAATGATATTATGATTTAGTTACTTAGTCCTGGTGCCATGATGGAGATGGATAACATATAACATGAATCTGGTACCTTACATATCTTGACTTGGGTTATTAAATTTTAATTACTGCTTATGAAAACATTCCTCTCATTTAAAGTGGGAGTCATCTCTAGACAGTGAAGAGCACAGTGGCTCTGGGATCAGAGAGCCTAAATTCAAGGGCCGCCTCTGATGGTGCCTACTTGTACAACCTTGAGAAAGTCCCATTAATTTCCCTCAGCCTCACTTTTCTCATCAGTAAAATCAGGGGGTTACACTGCATGGTCCCCAAGGTGTTTTCTAGCTTTAGATCTGTGACCCTATAATGGTAGCCAGTTATTTAATGACAGGAAAGAACTTGTAGGCAAAACTTCCCATCCAATTCATTTCCCAATTTTCCCAATATTTCTATAACTAATTTGATGAATGTGGACTAAAATTACGTAAAGTACCACTGAGTTCTTGAAGTATCCAATATTTGCCTGCCATCCTCATAAATTTGTAAGTTGTTGAAAGGATGAGGTTAATTCATTGGGCAGATAACTAATGACTCATTGAGACAAATGCATTCTTTTTAATAGGATTTACCTGTTATATAGAGTTTAAAGAATAGTAGCCATTGAAGTCAAAATGGTCACTTTTAACTTTTAAATTACAGGGCATTATCCAAGATGTTATTTTTCCATTGATGTGCTATACAGATGCTGATGAGGAGCTCTGGCAAGAAGATCCTTATGAATATATACGCATGAAGTTTGGTAAGGACTTGGATATTTTTTAAAATTGCATTCTAGCTTTAGGTCAGTAGACTTGGAGTGTCAGATTTCTGCCTTTAGTATGCTTTATTCCACGGTTCCTGTCTTTCAAGCCCATATTAATTGCTTACTAAGTGAAAATACATGTTCCTAGTGCAAAATTAGCATCATGAGAGGCTAGTCTGGCTATCCTCACATGGTGCTGTCCTGGCACATGCTATAGCATAAGTAGTTGGCTCTTCTTGATAGAGCTGTAGAGAGAGTTCAGTGTCTGCATTTTAAGCTAGTCCAGAAACAACACTCAAGCCAGACGTGCGAGTATTCAGACAAAGAAACTAGAACTGGGCTTCCAGGTCAGTGATAGAGTTTTATTAATGGAAGAAATAAATTTAAAAGGTCCTAGAGTACAATTGCAATGTACCCTAGAAAGACTTCACTTTGAATGGCCTGGTTTTTTTTTTTTTTTCGGGAAAGTGTCAAGGTCCTTAGCTGAGAGGGTGGGGTAGGAAGAGGTGTAAGAAGGTTGGAGAGGGATGAGAAAATTTGGAATAGCTTCTGTGGGGAGTGAAATAGAGCATCAGTTAGAGGGAAATAAAGGGACTGCCTAAAGTTCAGTAAAAGGAATTCACAGTGTACCCAGTTGGTGAGACTGCCTCTACCTGTGTTCTTCAGCTGTGGGTAGGAGTAAAGGTGGTCTCCAGGACTTATGTTGAGCAACAAGACAAAGGAACAGGAAATTTGAGATTGGAGAATAGTATAGCTTTGAAATGATTTAACTATTGGGTTGATTTGGAAAGTAAAGTAAGAATAGGGGAAATGGCCTGAGAAACTCCTGATGGTCTCATTTAGGGTGAAGAATAATAGTAGGAGATCATGATCAGAGAGGAGAATGACCAAGTTTCTAATTAGGGAATTGAAACATTTTTCTGTAATGATGAGCTCAAGGGTGTGACCATGCCTCTGCGGAGTGGAGAATAGTTTATAGGATTGATTGAAGGAGGTTGAAGAGTTTGAGGGTGCATCTATGTAGTATCTCTATTCTTTATGTGGTTATAGGGAGAAATGGTAAATCAGGTTCACAAATGCAATCATGTTTTATAAATGACATTTTCATAAATTGTGTTAAATGCTGGGAATTATTATAATTCAAGATGTTGTAAGCCTTACAGTACAATTTGTCCTATAGATGTGTTTGAAGACTTCATTTCCCCCACTACTGCTGCCCAGACACTCTTGTTTACAGCCTGTAGTAAGAGAAAAGAGGTAAGTTAATTCTTTCAGGCAAAATGCCCATTCACAGCCATTGATTTGTTGCTCTAAAATATGTCCAAAAAGAACTGCTTTACAAATTTAGTACTTTTAACTCGCTATTGACTTTCTTTACGTTGTCTGTTGTGTAGGTTAACATCATGGATCCTTTAAAAGTTTTCTGGTAGAAAATAAAGTCTTCGTTTTGAGTGCTCAGCATGTTGGCCTTTGTCTTTAATCTAGGTCTTGCAGAAAACAATGGGATTCTGCTATCAGATTCTTACAGAGCCAAATGCTGATCCTCGGAAAAAAGATGGTGCTCTGCATATGATCGGTTCTTTGGCTGAAATCCTGCTAAAGGTATAGAGAGCTGGGGGGTGGGGGTGGGTGCGGGGGCAGGGGAATGGCAGCTCTCTTCTTTGTGTCTAGTCATGCTGAATGATGTCTCAGGCACACAGTTGGTTTTGGTTAATTGATGCATCATGGATATATGCATATGCCATTGGCATTCCAGGGAAATCAGACCTTTGTAGTTGGAGTGCCTTGCTGTTAGTTAAAACACAGAGTAGCTGTGAGCTTGCAGAGCAGCTAGAAATTCCAGAGTGAATATTTGAATTACAAAGGAATTCTTTGCCTTACAAAAGAATTCATTAAATTGTAAATTCTTGTGTTTTTATAATATGGTATTTTCAACTGCAACCTGATTTGGGAGAACACATTTCACAGTGTGCTTCTATTATTTGTTGGGCCCATTTTACATCTTTCTATTATATTCTTGCAATATGTAGAATGAAAGGCAGCATGATGGGGATAAAAAGCAAGCCGTGGAACAGGAGATGTGAGTTCAGGTTCTGGTCTTGACACAAGCTGGTTGTGGGCTTGCTGGCACTGAGGCTCACAGTGCTGTGGCTAGCTCCCTCTGTGTCATGAGTTGCACACCTAGATTTCTTTTCACAGGTGAAATGAAAAGTCTTGACCAAAAAAATTTCAAAGTGAAATACTTTTTTTTAAACTGTGTGGTTTGCATTAATAAGCCCAGGTGATTGCTTTTGTGTATACGTGTGCACACATGCACATATATAGGAATACACATGTAAAGTGTATTTGGGTTTCAGGCCGTGGTTAGAAGAATGAGTTGTCATGGGCTTTCAGAATTGTATTGTAGTCTTCTAAATAAAATATTAACCTGGAGGAGTTAGATTTTAGTACTAAACCCAGTGGCAGTGGATGACTAGGAAGAGTAGTATAGGCTTTTTTCTGTAATTGTGATGTACAATTTTAGTTTTAGCTTTAGATCGGCTTTTGGGGAAAAAAAAAACCTAATCAATTAAAGATTAATTGCTTCAGCAAGAAATAATCATCTTTCTGTATCAACAGAAAAAGATCTACAAAGACCAGATGGAGTACATGTTGCAAAATCATGTATTCCCCCTCTTCAGCAGCGAACTAGGCTACATGAGAGCAAGGGTAAGCGTATTTTAGAACATGCTTTTCTTCATATGTTCATTTTAAGTGCTTAATTATGTGTGTGTTGTTTGGGTTTTCTGTTTAACATAGATTTCCTAAATGGCTGCAGCCTCGTGTGCATAGTGTCCATCTGTGTCTGGTAGCACCGTTTGTTTGCGTTTTGCATTCAGATGCTGCTGCTCACACATAATCCTGCAGCCAGAGAGAAACTTGGGATCATAGTACTGGCCTAGTGACGTCTTTTTGGACAAACCTACCACTGGTCAGCCTCCGAACTCCCAGACATATAAAACTTGACTGTTTACTGACACTTGATTATGATCAGCTTATCATTATGTTGGTTGAAATGAGGCATTTTGACTTGTTAACCACATCTTTTAAAGGCTTGCTGGGTGCTTCATTATTTCTGTGAAGTGAAGTTTAAGAGTGATCAGAACCTGCAGACAGCCTTGGAACTGACCAGACGGTGTCTGATTGATGACAGAGAGATGCCTGTGAAAGTGGAAGCTGCTATTGCCCTTCAAGTTCTGATTAGCAATCAGGAGAAAGGTAAAACCTTATAAAATAAAATTATGTGGAAGAAATCTCAGCAAATTTAAATTTCTACATTAAATTCTTTCTTATTGATGTCTTTAGATATGTATTTATTGCTTTGGTTTACACATACACCCTTTGTTTCCAATGTATCTCTCCCCCGCCCCAGAAGGTCATCCCTTTCTAGTACCAAAGAAAAAAAAGAAACAGAATTTTAAAATTGTGTGAAACTAACCAGCACATTCGCTGACTTCTGACAGTCTCAGCAGTGTTCCACTTTCAGTGCCTCCATACCTCCTTATGGGACGAGTTTGGTCATAATGTCACACCAGTATTTCAGGGCGGGGTTGTAGTTGTCTGTACATTTATCTTGTTGTAACTGCACTTTGTGTATATGTTCCTCATTTTGTTTAGTTCACTCTCTATCACTTCATTCAGTTCTTATAAATCTTGCCTAATTTTCTGCGTGTGTATGTATAGGGAATTATGCATAGGGATAGAATAGCTCAAATGGAAGTCTAAAGCTGTGACTCAGGGCCATGGGACAACGTAGAAGCCGAGCTTCAGTATGATCCAGGGCTGCCTTTTCCTCTTCTCAGGCTGTGAGAAGGCAACAGCCACTGACAGTCTTTAGAGCCAGAAGATGGAGGGTGTGATTTTTGGTGTCTGCACTTCTAAGCTAGGTGGCCCTTTCTCAGTGTCCCATCTTTAATCTAGAGGTGAAGATACTTCTCAGAGGCCTTTTCTGAAGGCCTGCAGTCAAAAAGTAGTATATAAGTAATGGGAGCTCTTTCTTATCTCGCAGCTAAGGAATACATTACCCCGTTCATCAGGCCTGTAATGCAAGCTCTTCTTCATATCATAAGAGAGACAGAAAATGATGATCTGACCAATGTGATTCAGAAAATGATTTGCGAGTACAGTGAAGAGGTTACTCCTATTGCTGTGGAGATGACACAGCACCTCGTAAGTGGCGCACTCCTGCGTGTTGTGTGCTTTAAATGTCTTGTCCAGCTTTGGTAGAAGACGAGCTCAGCTCAGTGACTCCTGAGGACCTTCCAGCCTGTGAATTTCTATTGATTTTGTTGTACATGGCGGTTGCATTCTAGTGTGCTCATTTAGATGGTAAGGTAGACAATTTCCATAGGTATTATCTACTATGGGGTTTCCCAGTCACATGTTTGCAGGAAATCGTGCTTTTGCAACCTAAGTAAGCTCCGTGCTTCAGAAAAGCTATAAATTAAAAACAGAACCAAAAAAAACAACATGCCAAGATTCTTCATTCCTTTCAACAATCTCTTCCTCAGGTTTCTACTATGGACTTGTATTTCTAAGAGCATAGGAGTCCTGATATTTGCAAGGATAGAGGGGTTTGCTTGGGAGAATTTAGATATTTGCCACTGAATATCTTGCTGCTCAGTGGTGTTTTGAAACACCAGTTCTTCAAATATTCTAGGCCTAGTAGTTGTTAACTTCATATTAGGAGGGGAAATATTGTATTTCTTAGATAGGAAGTGACTGTGAATCCGTCCAAGTTGGAATATTTCAGTTAATGACAAACCTTTAGTGACTTTTCTTTGAAAATGAATTTATCCTTCCCAAAGTTGCCTATTGTTGGATAAATTAAGGCTGGTTTCAAAAAGGTATTTTGTTTTAATAGCCTTCCATAATTGAAGATATTCAATCGTTATGGGCAACTATTTCAGAAAGGTGATGTTTTGTGTTGGTTAATCAGACATATTCTACTGTTCCAGGCCATGACATTTAACCAGGTAATCCAGACTGGTCCAGATGAAGAAGGAAGTGATGATAAAGCAGTAACAGCTATGGGAATCTTAAATACAATTGATACACTTCTTAGTGTGGTGGAAGATCACAAAGAGGTAAGAGGCTTATTGCCCATGATCACTTCACCAAAGGTAACCCTGAACATCTTTCATGATTTGATGGAAAAAAAACACAAATCTTTTTGACCTAGGTGGACTTTTACTTTTCCCCATTTGTCCTTTTCTGAGATTTAGTTTATTTTAGGCTCCTTGAATTCATCAAAGGCGGTGTCTTCATATATATCTTCAACAAGTGTACCAGCATTTAGTTAAGGAGATAGTGTGACAAAATTTAGAAGGAAAATAAACCAAATAATATTCAATAGCTATCTGGATTCCCAAAATGTTAAACATGAATCAACAGCTTGTGGCCTGTCATATAGGTGCTTTCTTCCCAGTGGCAGATGCAGTTAAGAGTCCTTCATGTTATGGTGAAACAGCTCTTAAACTTCACCATTTGCATACATTTTCTTTTCTTCACATTGGTTAAGAATTTAAATTGTAAAGTGATAATACTGAGTTGATCTTTTCTAGTATTTTAAGTACTATTTCCCAATTCCGTGCTTGTATACTTTTAAAAATTTTGGTGGTGTTCATGTTACATTATACTTTTTGTATTGTCATTTATTCAGTGCTTACTGGGTGCAATCTCTGGATAAAGAGTGAATTTGTTTTGAAGTTGTGGTACTCTAGATATTTTGTAGGCAGAAACTTAGTCATCTAGTAGCTTCTGATGTAATTTCATTTATCTGTTCTCTTTCAGATAACACAGCAGCTGGAAGGCATCTGTTTGCAAGTCATTGGTACTGTTTTACAACAGCATGTTTTAGGTACATATATAGATATATAGATATATGTGCCTCTGTGTGGAATAAGGGGTCTGATGTCAGACAAATCCAGTTTCATATGAACAAAGAGTAACTCTTTCACAATTCATTGTATTTCAGAGTTCTATGAGGAAATCTTTTCCTTAGCTCACAGTTTGACCTGTCAGCAAGTCTCTCCACAAATGTGGCAACTTTTGCCTCTTGTATTTGAAGTCTTTCAGCAGGATGGATTTGATTACTTTACAGGTAAGAAGTCAACTTTGAAATACTCTGGCTTTCTTGCTTCTTTGTAATGTCAATTGTTTTGGTCACCAGACCAAGTTTTCTTAGGGGAAATTGAAAAAATAAATTTCTTTGCCCTTGCATGCCTTGATTGCACTAATTTAGCCTAATAGAGATTACTTACTTAGAAGCAGAGTAACTTTACTAAGGCCCAATCAGTAAATCTGGGTTCTAGTAGTTCATATTGCAGAGGGTTGGCTTCCTAAAGTGTTCCATTAGCGTGAGGAGTTTTTATTAGAAATGAATTGCTCTGAGCTAGGCTGCTCTTGTTCCAGCGAGGCTGAGCGCTAAATCCTTGTTACAGTGAGACAAATCATGTGTAACCGGTGATGTTTATTTAACGCAGATATGATGCCTTCTCTCCATAATTACGTAACTGTGGACACAGACACTCTTTTGTCGGACACCAAATACCTTGAAATGATATACAGCATGTGCAAAAAGGTAGGTACGGTAGCTTAGCGATTACCAGTTCACACAGAGTCAGTGCAACAGCGCTCCTGCTCTGGTCCTCAGCTGCGCCTGCGCCCCCCCCCCCCCCCCCCCCCCCCCCCCCCCCCCCCCCCCGGGCCGCTGTTCTACATCATTCACCCGGGATTGTACAGCATGCTGCTCGGGAGAGCTTCCGGCCCTTTAACTTATTTCCTCTGAATTCTTAGAATGAAAAGACTTGTGGGACAAGAACTAGGAACATACATATGGCATATCGAAGTATTGGAAGGAGGCACCTTCTTTACTGTTAGCTGCCTCTGCTGTGTTGAACCTCTGTTTCTTCATATTGGGTGCAATCTCATAAAAGGAGAATAATAGTATTTAAAGTGCCCACCACAAGATTGTTTAGGAAAATGCCATTAAATTTTTTTAAATTAGATTTTTTTAGTTTCAGATTTTCTTCCCTTCCCTCCCCCCTCCCCCCCCCCCCCCCCAAGTCAAAATGCCATTAAATTTTTAAAGGAGTTTAACAAACCTGTAGGTGTTGAGTGTTGGGAGGTCAGCTCAATAGTGACTCTTTGGAGAAGCAGTGTCCGTTCATGCAAAGAGTGATCTATATGTAGTGGAAATCTTAAACATTTCAAGCATTTTGCGCATCATTCATTTGCGAGACATTCATTGTGCTAAGCTGTAAATAACATCATTTTCAGTTTCCTTGTGCAAAATTAGCATGTGGGATGAGGTGACATTTGCTAAATCTTGTGATTTATTGTCACCGGTTATAGCTAAGACAGTCTCCTGCTTTACAGTATAGGAGGGAGCATTTTTAATTGACACAAATACGTTTAGTATATTGTAAATAGTATTTGATAACTAAATAGTACCAGCTTTTTCTATGAATGTATTGCTGCTGTCTTTGGTTGCCCCAAGCCTTTACTCAGGGGAAGATTGGCCACTCTGCGAGTGGGCTGGGCGGAGTCCACCCTACTCTGACTTCATTTTAAGAAGCTTCATTCCAGTTTCATCTTGTACTTTGATAGGTTTTGACAGGTGTAGCTGGAGAAGATGCAGAATGTCATGCAGCCAAGTTGTTGGAAGTGATCATTCTGCAATGCAAAGGGCGTGGCATTGACCAGGTCAGTCATATAATAACTACTGCAGTTGGTTTTTGATCATACCAGGGAGGAAATACCAGACATATATTTAAAGTTATGAAAAATTTCCATGTAGTCACTTTCCATCCTTTTGGGAAAATTGAATATTATGTTGAATTCAAAAGAATTTTTTCCTCACCAAAATTGTTCCTTGCTTGTAGGACAATACCTCTGTCATTAACAGTGACTTTTGGAAACTCTTAGAATGTGGGGGGCTCCCACTTAAAGGCCTCACAAGATAAGTCCTTATTCAGCATTGCCTGAATATTGATATTCTTCTGATATTAATTGAGAACTGATAAGGCCAGTAATTACTTTCAGAATTAAACTATCTAGTAAAGGTTTCAGGCAGCTAGCAGGATTTTGCATTATTATAGTAAAATTTGGTCAGGACAGTATTTTGTGTGATGGGCGTGGATGTGGTCCTTGCCGGCATTGTGAAATACATTGCTTTTTAATGCTTTACAGTGTATTCCCTTGTTTGTGGAGGCTGCATTGGAGAGACTGACCAGAGAGGTAAAAACGAGTGAACTCCGAACAATGTGTCTTCAAGTTGCCATTGCAGCTCTTTATTACAATCCCCATCTGCTTCTCAACACCTTAGAGAACCTTCGGTTCCCCAACAACGTTGAACCTGTCACAAATCACTTTATTACCCAGTGGCTTAATGATGTTGATTGTTTCTTGGGGTAAGTAACTTAATGAGGTGAATTGCATCTCATCTAAACTTTGTCAATACGTTTTTTTTCCACTAAACTTCTGTTTTTGTTTTTAGGCTTCACGATAGAAAGATGTGTGTTCTAGGCTTGTGTGCTCTTATTGACTTGGAACAAATACCACAAGTTTTAAATCAGGTTTCGGGACAAATTCTTCCAGCTTTTATCCTTTTATTTAATGGGTTAAAAAGAGCATATGCCTGTCATGCAGAGCATGAAAATGATAGTGATGAAGATGATGAAGCTGATGATGATGAAGAAACAGGTAAGGGATTGAAATGGTAGAGTTCCCAACTTGCACCATACTTACCTTTTATCAGGGAAAGAGTTGGAAAATCAGAAGACCCAGCCTCCGTTTTGGGGCTGTCACACCTTTTTGTGTGATCTTGTCTGGTGTGTGTTGGAAAGGGTACTGACTGTTACATATCGGGAACCTAACTCACTTAGGACTTTGGGACAAGGTCTGTATGCTCTCTGACCCTACCCCATCTTGTGGATTGAAATGTTCTCCAAGATCCTTCCATCTTTAATGGTTTGTGTTTAATCACTCCTATGGAAAGAAATTAGACTCAGACAAAAGAATAATAAATACATTTTTAGTGAATGGTTGTGTAGCTCTAGATTTTGAGGAAAATCTCACCTATATTTGGATCGAGATAGTTGTGGGTTTTTTTTGTTTTTTTGTTTTTTTTTTTGAGGAGCTAGGCTCAAAATATATTTTTGCCATGAAAATCAGACACTTGGGGATTTGAAAACACAAATTCAGCTAACAACCTAGTCAGTTTTTTAAAAAATGAAATGTACAGTAGTAAACTCTCTCTTATCTGGCATAGTTGGGGAGACTGGAGTTTGGTTATTTTCTCATTCATCAGATAATCTGGTTGTTGGCTGAGACTTCTTCACATGCATGGGAAGTAATCTCCTTGGGCATTAAGGAGACCCTTGAAAGCTACCCATTGCTGTAGGATCATCATGGTCATGAACCTCCATAGCACTTTTCCTGAGCAAGGCCAGAAGCACTAGTTGAGATTTCTGATTCATCCAGTGCCAGATAACAGGGTGTTTACTAAATGCATTTCTCTTCAGGTTGGATTAGTTGTAACAACCTCTCTCAGCAACCCTCCTCCATACTAACATTCCAGTACACCTGCCATGCAAAGGTAAATCAATTGGACCGTGGGTACTGCTTTTCACTTCTTAGATGCACACATGTCCTGGTAGTAATGACCTGGTTGGTGAAAAAAGACTATTTTAATACCACCATAGTGGGGAGACAGTAGGGGGTCTTGGTTCAAATTTAATAAATTGAGGGGGTTGACCTAGAAGTGAGGTTTCTTGTTTTTATTTAAAAACAATTGGCTAGTCTTTGTCACACATAAACTCGGTCCTTTTTTGATACGATAGATGTGACACAGCCTTAGCACATTAGCTTTTGTTCTTCTCATCCATCTTGTGTCATTGTAGGAATTTCTGATGTGCAACAATGAGTTAGGTCATAATTTGGGCGGGGGAAGGAATACATCATGGAGAAGTCATTTTTCGAAATTTAAATATTTTCAAAAGGAAAGACTTTTTGTGGTAGGGGAATTTTTGGACTGGAATAAAAATTTGCCTGCCGGCTAATTCTGCTCCTTTGTATATCTGTACTTGGAAAACACTGCTTCCTGAGCTCTGTGTGACCTTGGGTTTGTCTCTCTCACTTCTGACCCCTAATTTCCTCGTCAGTAAAGATGATTTTAGACTGTTTATATTTCAGAATTGTATATAACACTCCCAACATGCTTTCATTACGATCTGAATGTCAGCTTTTGGCATAGTTATTTTTAGTTTCTAGGAATACTTTATATCTAAGCACCATGAAGGTACTAGGTAACACACAATATTATTGTGAAAAGAGTTGAATTGGAAGTTAAGGGGCCTTAATTATATTGTCTCAATGTGTGTGGGATCTTCCTCTCCAACTCTTTTTTTTTTAATATAAAATGAAAGAAGAATCAACACAGGGTATATTATATTAGATGATCGTTCAAGTCCCTTCTAGTGATAAATCACCTTCAGCCCTGCAGAAACTTTTAAGCAGTTGGTTGGTTTTTTTAAACCACATTAGGATTTAAATTTTCTTTTGGTGTTGTCATTAGTAATCTGCTTGTAAGTCTGCTTCTAAAATGGGCTTTAAGAATAATCAATGGTGCCACGAACACTCTTCCTGGAAATTCTTGAGTTGTGGAACCAACAGTGTACTTATTCTTGTGAGTGTGTTGTCATTGTGTTATTAAAAATGATCTTCTCAAGTGTAAAAACATTCCTGTTTTTTGACAGAAGAGCTTGGAAGTGATGAAGATGATATTGACGAGGATGGGCAAGAGTATTTAGAGATTCTGGCTAAGCAGGCGGGAGAAGATGGGGACGATGAAGAGTGGGAAGAAGATGATGCAGAGGAAACTGCCCTGGAAGGCTATTCCACAATCATTGACGATGAAGAGAACCCTGTTGACGAGTATCAGATATTTAAAGCTATATTTCAGAGTAAGTAATTCCAATATGACTCAGGTTGCAACTTACTCTATTTGTGCACAGAATGAGCACAATTCTATACTAGTTAGTCCATCCTAAAAATAGGTAATTTCTTGCTAGGAATTTCTTGATTTAACTGGAAATTTGAACTAGTTTTAAATTTTAATTTCTTTTTCTTTTTTTTTTGGACTATCCAGAAAGCACCAGATATTTAGTGCTTGGATAAATTTGGGCTCGATATAAAGACCTTTACTAGCTGTATGACAATATAATGGGTTGCTTCAATAAGGTGTAATGTATATCATCTCTGTGGCTCTTCAAGCAGGTTGAGAATATTGTTCCTGTAGATCCAAAGCAGCTAAATCATAACTATTTCACTGAAATATAAATCACCTTGTTCTACACACAATACCAGTTGTGCTGAAGGCTTAGAAAATACATGCCAAAAACCAGTGTGTCCTGTGACTTTAGGGAACAAGGGCCGGCATGATTTTCTTTTTATTTTCTTCTCTGGAATGGTCATTTATGTATTAGTTGGAGGGGACCATTCCATGTAGCTTTGGGTGCTGAAGGTTTCTGTTTTAATTATAATTCATAGTATAAATGAATATTCTGAGGTTTTATTGAAATGCTTTTCTGGAGGAGAAATGAGGGAAGTTATATAGGAGGGGCATTCCACATTGTTCTCTTGAACAGGAGAACAAGAAGAATGCTTCAGACACTGACTCCAACCTCGATACTTTTGAGACGTCATTTAGTATGATTATGATGGTAATTTTTTCTTTCCTTTCTCTTTACTCTTCTTTCATTTTTTAAAAAAGCTATTCAGAGTCGTAATCCTGTGTGGTACCAAGCTCTGACTCATGGTCTTAATGAAGAACAAAGAAAACAGTTACAAGACATAGCAACTCTGGCTGACCAGAGACGAGCAGCCCACGGTACTTCCATACGCTTTGTTCCTTTTTGAGTGCCCTAGATACTTTTGCATATTTTTGAAGTTTAAACACCTTCTGATCCGAATGTATACTTACATTGTTTCTTACAGAGTACATGGTTCATGTAATTTGTCACTGTTAATAGATCTGTAATGTTAAAGCAATTGTCCTTATCCTTTCATTAGACTTGTGAATTCACTGAGTGTACAGTCACCAAATTGCTTTCTGTTCATATCTCTGATGGGGGCTAAGTCCCATCATATGGAAGCAAACTATTAATTTTCAGACACAGGTATAGGTGCATTGGTAAGATCTTGGGAAAATATATTAAAATGACAATGTTAACATGTAATCTGATCCAATAATAATGATTATAATAATAATATAAATGCACACGTAACCTTTCAAGTTTTAGAAAGTATTTTGTTCACAGAAACTATGAAAGGGAATGCTATATTAATTTCCATTTGTGCTCTCTTAAGAATTTTTATCGGTATTCTTTGTCTGTGCACCCCGCCACCCCGCCCCCACCCCCAGATTTCCTTTGCCTCCTATTTTACTGAAATAATAGAGCCCCTCTGGTGGGAGCCTTTTCTCCTACCCTTCACCTCAGGTCCTCTGAATCTTCACCTAATTTATCTTTCCTTTCCTCCTATCAACGAAGAAGGCATTGCATGGTCTTCCTGCCAAGTTCAACCCCTTTACTTGGCCCAGCTATTGGTTATTTCCTTTCATCTTCAGTCTCTACTGATTTTTCCCACTGGCTTCAACCTTTATGTAACTTAAGAGAATTCCTATACTCTTCCCCCCCCCATTACCCTCCTTTTCTCAGCCCTTCCAAATAGATCTCCTTACTGTTCCATCAGGCCCTTTATCTGCAGTTATCTTTGGCCTCTGCAGCTTATAATTCTTATTCTTGTTCCTTTAGCTTCCTTGACCCCCATGGTGTTCCTCCTACCTGTTTGACCTTTCCTTTGAAGTCACGTTTGCTTGCTTCACCTCCTGCACCCTCATTTTGGATGTCCTCCAAAGCTCTATCCTGGATCTTTTCTTCATCTATATTTTTTTCCTTTAAATGTTGCTTCCATAGAAGTGTGACTATGGTGATGAGTCTCATATTTGTATTTATTTCCCTGTTCTCTCCTGATTGTAGTCATTGTGTCCTCTCTCCTCCTCAGTGTTACATAAGAAAATCATCCTCATCTCCAAAACGTATGTCATTTTCTTTTTCCCTAAACCTCCGCCCCTTGACCTTGGAGTCTAAGCTCCCCTTCACCCCCAGTCCTAGAATTGTGCTGCTTCTGCCTCCACGTCTGTCCCCTCTGTGGGTTTTCTGCCTCTCCTCTCTAATCTGTCCTCTCATAAAAAAGTTCTTTTGATGCTTTTTCGTTTTTCAGCCAACCCATTTCTGTTCAGCTACCGAGATCATTTTCCTGATGTACATCTCTCATAGAATTCCTTGCTCAAAAACTTTGAATGATGCGTTGTTGCCTGCAGATAAAGCTGCTTTGCCTGATACGTAAGGCTCTCCCATTGTGCTCTCATTTACCTTTCCAGCCTTATTACACTTTTTTCCTCGTCTAAGCCTCAATTTCCAACCATATTGCAGTGGTAGCTTTCCTGAACTCAACACCCTCATCTTCTGCCTTATCCTTCATAATCCCTATTTTGCTTCAAAACTGAGCTCAGGGATCACCTCCTGTGAACTCTCTAGTACTCTGTCTTACATTTTTCTTCTACATTTATTTGTCAACATCTCCCCCTTCTTGAGGCTAGGAACTGTTCCATTTTGTCTGTATGTCCCCGGGGCAAGGCAGCCAGGTGGTGCCGTAAGGCACAGAATTGGGCCTGGTGCCAGGAAGCCTCATCTTCTGAGTTCAAATCTGACACTTCCTAGCTGTGTGACCCTGGGCATGTCATGTCACCATGTTTGCCTCAGTTTCCTCATCTATAAAATAAGCTGTAAAAGGAAATGTCGGACAACACCAGGATCTTTGTCAAGAAGATGGGGCCATGAAGTGTTGGACATGACTGAAAAACATCTGAACAGCCTCTCTAGTGCTTGTGCATGTCACGCTGAATGAGTTGGACTAGTTGATGTATTTTCTTGTTCAGTTTAGGGCGGCTGATGCATTGAATGGATGACAGATGATTGGGCTCAGCATCAGAAATGCAGTTTCCAATCATGCCTGTAGCATTCTACTAGTCACCTCTCAAGGCCATTAGACATTTGGAAAGGGAAGTTCCCCACAACAGTGACATCACTGAATGGGGCCAGAAATCAGTTATTAGGTTATAGAGACTCAGTAGCAAATCTCTGGAAGAGAACTGAAAAGGGGAAGGAGGTTTGGTCTGTCCCACGAGTGAAAGCACAGACTACAAGTATTTATCTTACTGACAGTGGACTAGGTCTTTCAACCGTTGAGGATTCTGAAGCCAAGAGAGGTCATGCAATGATAAACATCCTCTGTTCTTACCAGAAATTACATAATCTGCTTCTAATGGTGGGGGGAAAAAAAACTTTTTTTTTTTTTGCAGGGGGGAAGGAAGGGCAGTTGGGGTTAAGTGACTTGCCCAAGGTCACACAGCTAGTAAATATGTCAAGTGTCTGAGGTTGCATTTGAACTCAGGTCTTCTTGACTCCAGGGCTGGTGCTCTAATCACTGCACCACCTAGCTGCCCCCCCCCCCCCCCGTCTTTTTTTCTTTTTTGTCCTTCACACTACTTGTTCTACTTGGTTTTTACTACTCTAGGTATTTATTGGGGTTATGTGCTGTATTTTCCCTTTTCATACTAGGAAAGATTTAAGGGTTTAGACATTGCAGTCCAAACCTGACAGCCTTTAAGCTATTATGAAAAAGCAAAAATCAGAAAATCCAAAATAGGTTTTGAAGAGCGTTACTAACAGCATGAAGTGTAGAGTTTAGTACAAACTCTTCATCTCTTTATAATGAGGAAACTGAGTCCCAGAGACAAGGTGTGCCATGTTCAAGGTTATACAGGCTTGTAAGTAACTAGACCAGAATGGGCCAGAGCCAAACAAAGCAGGCTAGGGACAGGAGAGTCAGGAATCGCACAGGTTTCATTTCAAAGCGAGGATGGAGATTAGACAATGTGCGGGGGTCCCTGTTCCTAGTGGCAGGGACCTAAGGCAGCGTGGTGTGGGGAGATCTCAGTACTTACACCTGTGAGCTGTAGCCCTGACAATGGCGGGGAACGGCAACAGTGAGACAAGTGTGATTCAGAGTAGGGCTTCATGACCTTGCTGTGGCTGAGAACATCCAGAGAGTTAGCACAAAGCATATGTTCTTATTAGCTTCCTAGGCCCTAGCTCTGGAAAACACACTGTCTCCTGATATCTTGACAGCATAAACATGTGCCCAAGTTTTTTGCCTCCAGTGCCCTGTCCATTATGCCATAGTGGCTTAGAATAGATTGACTTTTTTGTAATAGCAGAAGCATGTTAGGAGCTAAAGTGATTTTGTTAAGTCCAAAGATTCTTTACCTGAGAAGTCTCTTGTCAAACTGAACTATGTATTTATATACAGACAAAAGATAATTGTGCCTTCTTGCCCCTTTATGTAGTAATGAATGCTTGCTTTCAAAAATTTTAGCTAAAATAAATGTTTTGTCTTCCAGAATCCAAAATGATTGAGAAACATGGAGGATACAAATTCAATGCTCCTGTTGTGCCAAGTTCATTCAATTTTGGAGGTCCAGCCCCTGGGATGAATTGAATTATCCCTTTCTTTCCTGCTACCGTGTGATTGTAGTAAAGAGCTTGTGTTCCTCCCAGTAGTGGTTCCAGAACTGGTTTGTGTTCTCTACAGCTCACTCTAAACTAATTGATCAATAGATTGGACAGAAAACCCAGCAAGTGGGACCTGATCATGCAACCTGGCACTGGAAAGTAAACCAGAGGGGTATTGGTTGGGGTGGGGGGCGGGGCTGGGTGGTTTTTGTTTTGTTTGGGGGTGGGAGGGTTGTTTTCATTTTTTTTTTTGGAAGAAAAGAAGAACCTGACTTTGGAGCTTCAAATGACACACTGTGGAGATCTGCAAACAAACGAGGGGATGTCATAAGGCAGCTTTTCTTTTTCTGAGGAAAATATAGGCATGGGCTGCAGGACTATTTAAAATGTCTCATTTACAGTACAAGCTCAAAGGTAGATGTAATTTTTACATTTATGAATATTTTGCCCAGTTTCCTTCCCTTTCCCATCCCTTCCCCCATTGGGTCTTTATTCTTTTAATGTAAATAAGGTAATCTGATAGCCTTACTTAATCTTCATCATTTCCATTTATCAAAGATTGTTCCTATATAGATTATTGGACGCTTATTGTAGCACTACATAACTGATACAAATCTGTAAATGAATTAGCACTTTCATATTGAAACAAGCCTGCTAGCCTATGTATAAAATAGCAAAATGTTTGCTGTTTATAAAAAGAAGGGATGTAATGGGGCGGGGGGCTAGGGTAATTTCACGTTATTAATTTAAAAATGAACTAGCAGTTTTGTACCTGGTGACTGTGGTGCACTCACCTCTGACAGTGACTTGAATTCGGTATGTAAAAAGGGGTTAGTGATACTTCATTGCTGCTAAAAAAAATGGCAACACCCTCTGTGTCCTTTGTTTTTTCTTAAGGCTCTCAATGTACAAGTGGAAATTTGGATATATAAGACCTTAATGTAAAAATGAGAAAGGTTATCTTCTCTGAAGCATGTAAATTGGACCTAAGTTCTGCTCTTAAAGAGTTGATTGAAGTGTGTGGATGAACATCTATATATGCAATCTATTAAAAGAACTTAATTCGGCTGATATGGCTTGATCTGATGCGGTTTTTTTCTAATTTTTAAAACTTCTGTTATGTTGACTTTTGCACCTGGTAATAGTGCTAAGTGCTTGATTTCCTTTTGTTTTTGCATTTAACCCACCATGTGTGTCTCTGTGCCTATCATAGTATCTGTCTTTTAACCAAGTCAGTAGGCACAGCTCTCTGGGACCACTATTGAATACCACTCCCAAAACAAGCCAGCAGCAAGACGGTGCATAGAGGTTGGTTTGCCATCCCTCAACCTATTGACACCTCTAAAAGAAATCCTTAGTTTCTTATCTTGCAGTGATCATTGATCTTAAATATTTGTCTAGTTAGTCATTGTTGATTTGGGTTGTTTTTATATATTATACACACACACACACACACATATACACATACTAACATGTATCAAAGTGTTGTATTATTGGATTCTAAGCTATTTTAATTTAAATGCTGTTGGGTCTCAAACAGTCTTGAGAATTGATTACAAATGTAACAATGAAGTCTGCACATATTGATACTCGGTGCAAAACTTCAGAAAAACGATATGTCTTTGTGTATTTCTTGTATGTTAATAATTAAGTCTGCTTTTCAGAATATGTGGTTTTCTTGAAGGGCAAGCAGTTAAAACGTTTTTCCTCATACATAGGTTGTCAGAAGGCATCCCTAAGTCCCATTGCTTATATTTGGGCATTTGACCTTCTTTCTAGTTATGTGCCCTGGGTATAAGACTCAGCTGGCCATCTCAAAATCAGTATAGTTGATACTGATTTATGTGTTTTCTCTTAATGTTGAGATCAAGTGTATCACTATGCCATAGCCTTTATTTCCCATCGATTTGTATAGTTAGCTATCCTCATGTGAATCTGATAGCATCATCCCGGTGCTTGAACCTGTCATGGACCTACAATAGTTAAAATAAAACCTGAAACAGTTATATGTTTTTGGTGTTATATATAGGAGTGGAAATACTTGAATGGGGTTATAGAAGAACCACCTATTGCCACCTCTTATTCCTATACCTTCAAAACTCTTCACCTTGATTCCAATATTCTATTTTTAGCTTCCTGTTTTAGACTTTATTATTAAAAACTCAGTTTTAAGCTAATCTGTCATTGGAAAAGGCCATCTTTAATAAAGGTTTATTATTTTCATGTCAGTATTAAAGTTCTCTTTTGCTAAGGTACTTTAACTTGAAGAAATAAGTGGGTGGTGTGTGAGAAGCATGGAAGCAACAACTGAGGCTTATTGTTAAATTCAGGGTAGTTTTTCAACACTAAACTGAACTTAAAATACAACGGAATCCTATTCCCAAGGATTGTTTAGGAAATAAATAGGAAGAGACATCATTTGACAATTTACTAAGACTTTATTTATTGTAAAATAGTGATGAGCTCTAGTTTCTTACTGAGCCAGTAGACATACTTAACTTCAAGGAAAACTTCATTCTTAAGTATAACTAAGTATCTCTAGTTTATATACCTTGTATCCATATTGCCATGTTTTTAAAGAGTTTGATTCTTGTTTCTTAAAATCTTAAACTATGAATAGGTGGAATAACAGTTTTGTTACTTCCTTTTTTTTTTAACGGATGTGCTAAAAATGTAGAGGCTTGACATTTTTATCTTGGACGGTATTAAATGTTCAGGCAAAAATACATCCTTGGGAACAAAAGTCATCCATTTTGTAGAAATGTATATTCCTAGTACTAAATAAAAGAAATAAATTTGTTTCTCTACAGGTTATATATAAAATGTTGGCTGCTAATCTCCACACGTTATCAAGATGGTGGCTTCTATGCTCACCTCATGAAGACCAGAACCCTAGCGCAATGGTGGCCAACTGTAGGCCTAAGGCATGGCTCTTTTGAGCTTCGTGTGCTGGCCACCCATTGGAGCAAGCATGAAGAAAAGGCATTGGCAGTTGTATTTAATATTGAGGGTAAAAGAGATAATAATGTTCTCAGGAAGATACAGAAAAATGAATTATGTAAACATTTGTTGGTCTGTTCATTTAATTAGTTATTAAAAAGTTGGGAGAAAAAAAATCCTATGACTCTTTGTTGACAAACCTGGTGAATTCTGGCTCCTACACTTGCCATAGACAACTTTACTTGTTGGTAAAGGAGTCTTGAGTGCCAGGTTAAACCGTCCCTCTGACTCACCAAAGGCTGACCCTCCCTAAGGCCAGTCTCACTATTATCCTTGGAGGGGAATTTAAATAAACCAAGGTATAGTTCTTATACTGGCCCCCTTGAACTTAAGCTTGTTGTGTCTGCCCATAGTCACAAACCTTTTCATTCTATTTCATTTGTTAGCATTCTGTTTCTTACAAAAAGAAAAAAAAAGCATTGTTAGGTGTGAATTGAATTCTTACAGAAATTTACTTAGACCCAGGTTACAGCCTAAGGATTCCCAATGCCTCATTCTGTTGTAGAGGCATTCCTGATCTCTGACAAATACAAATTCCGACAGGTTCCTGCAAAAGGGAAGGAGGACTTCAGATTGTTCCAGTTGTCTTATACACAATCCAACCAGGATCAGAGCAGAGAAATGAAGGCTTTCACAAAAGTAGGATAGACCCATTTATTAACCAGTTATCGTTGAAGAAATGGTGACAACGAAAAAGCCATTCTTGGAATACCAATGATTAAAAACAGACAATTTTCCTTAATCTTGAATGCCAGAACTTGAGAAGAAAACATTTTAGAGGCAGTGTGGCACAGTCAAGTGGAAAAACATTGGCTTTGGAGTCTGGGCCTGTCATAACGTCAGTGTCCCCAACTTCTTTGTTCTAAAAATGGAAGTGTTATATTAGATGCCCTCTTGGAGTAACAAAAGGTAGTGACTGAATAGAAAAGGCATCTTTTCTATGGAGTGCCATTTCAGTTATAAATGAGGTGGCTAGTGGCACAGTGAAAAAAATCAGATGGTCTCAAGTTCAACTTCTCCATACCGTTACTAGCTATGTTAGTTTGATCTGAGTTAATAAGTACTTCACAGGGTTGTGAGGTTTGCAAACCTTACTTGAAGCACTCATGACTCCCATTACCCCCGATTCTCTCACTATGATAAAAAAAAATAAGACTGACTCATGAGTCAGAAAACTGATGGATTCATGAGCTCAGATTGGAGCATATTTTCTGCTATTTTTCTTGCAATGTGGCTAATACAGAAATTTGTTTCGCATGTCTATATATACTTGTAACGGGTTTTAATTTTCTTGCCTTCTCCATGGGCTGGGGTAGAGGAGATAACTTGGAACTGAAAATAAAATTGAATTAAAAAAATGTTGCCAACGTCTTCCACACCTATGATGTTTCTGCTGAGTTGAGGGAGGTCCATACCCTGTCATCATCTTTGGTCCCCTGAAATCAGTCACCATCAGCCAGAGCTGTCTTTCAGTTTTTCTTTCGAAGTTACCACTGTGTAAATTGTTCTTTTTCTGCTTATTTCACTCTTCTTGGGGTTCACATACATCTAATTGTATACCTATTTGTTGTTGCACAATTAATTGCATTCCAATGCCAGCTTCTTTTTCCCAAACTGCCTTTCCAGCTGTTTGCCACCATAAAAAGTGCTGCTATGGGGGCTTCAGTACTTGTATGAACATTCCTTCTGTGTATAACCTAACTGCAGTGAATGCTTCCTAATTGTATGGCTGGGTCTGAGGGTGCGTATGGTGACTTTTCCAGCATGGTTCTGAATTATTTTTTAAAACAGCTGGTCCAGCAGTGTATTGGTGTGCCTACTACTCCCACAGCCTCTAAAACATACCCTTTGTTTGCCATCTGTCAATCCTAAGATCAAATCTTAACACTATCTACAACTTTCATACGGCTTTTATTTGTATTCTTTTGGAAATTGCAAGTTTGTATTCTTTGACCACTTTTCTCCTCGGTAGTGTTTTGTTTTTTTAACCCCATTCCTCTTTACTTTTAACCTAAATACCCCTTCAGATGGCCATCATTATACACAAATATGTGTATAAATGTCATTTCTTTCTCTGGATGTGTTACTAACTTGCTTCATATTTGGGTATTTATAATAGAACGACTTGTTCACTCAAAGATGTTCTCTTAATATTACTATATCTAATGTTCTGTTGGTTCTCATTTTGCTTTGCATCACTTTGTGCAAGCCTTTCCAGGTTTTTCTGAAATCATCCCTGGTTGTCATTTCTTATAGCACAAACATACCCCAACTTGTTTAGCCATTCCCTAATTAAAGGGTACCCCCACAATTTCCAGCTCTTTACCACCACAGAGAGCTGCTATATTTTAGAACATACAGGTTCTTTTCCTTTTTCTCCAGTCATCTCAGGAAACAGACCTAATAGTGGCTTGGTCAAAGGGTATATAGGGTGTTTATTAACTCTGGGCATAATTCTAAATCTTTCTCCAAATAGTTGGATCAGTTCACAGATCCACCAACGATTTTTCCACATGTCTTCCAACATTTGTTGCTTTCCCCTTCTATTACTTTAGCTAACGTGATAGGTGTTAAAATGGTATCTCAAGGTTTTAATTTGTATTTTTCTAATCAACGATTTAGAGCATTTTTCATACTACAAGTTGTGATTTCATCAGAAAACTTCATATCCTTTGACCATTTATCAATTAGGGGATGACTCATAGATATAAGAAAGTCCTTTATATGATGTGATACCTTTGAACTGTCTATAAATCTCTGCACCACCCCCCTCAGTTTTCTTTCTTCTGATCCTGACAATGTTTCAGTTGTACAAAAACTTGGTGTAATGTAATCAAAATTATCTATTTGATACCTCACAGTGCCTTCTCTCATTTGTTCAAAGCAATGTCTTTTTTTTTAAATCACCTCCATCTCTGGTTGAGATTTCTACCTTTAGCCATAATTGAGATAGGCATCCCTGAACTTTCTCCATTCTGATGGCACATTTTAAATTTACATGCATATTCATTTGGGCCTTACTGTGATATAAATTGTCAAAAACGGGGCTAAATCTGTTTTCTTTACAATTGCTTCAGTTTTTCCAGCAGTTTCTGTTGAACAGGAAGTCATCTCAATAGTCTGTGCTCTTGGCTTTATTGAGGGTGGTATAGTTGATAGACCACCAGGCCAGGAGATAGGAAGATGAGATCAAATGTAGTATCGGTCACTAGCTTGGGTGACCCTGAGCAAATCAATCTGTTGGCCTCATTTCTTCATCTGTAAAAGGGAGTAATGAGTATCTTCCAGAATTGTTGGGAGACTCAAATGAGAACTATGTGCCTCGCGCATAGTAGGTCCCATATAAGTGTCTGTTCCCCTCCCTCCTTTTCCTGTAAAACCGCAGGGCAGGTTATAAGGGAGATACTTTTAGGTTATTCAAAGATTTAAATAGGTTGGAAGAGGCTGAGAAAATGTAACACTCAGATTGGGGCAGTGAACAAGTAGGCCAGTCTACCCTGGGGTACTGATTTGAGGCGAGTAAAAGGACCAGGTTATAGGTGGTATGCGACATTAGGCCAAGCTGTTCCATTTTTGGGAAAGACTGGGTTAGAGTTTAGACGCCATATTTCAGTAGGTTAGTATCTGCACCAGAGTGGTAGCAGAGAAAATTGATGCAAGCGCATTCTAAGAGTTGGGCAAAAAATGATTTGTTGCTCTCTGGGAGTCAGTCTAATGGGGGCGGGGAGGGGGGAGATAGAAACTAGATATGTGGAAGTTAAATTGAAAATAATCCACAGAGGGAAGGCACTTACCTTAAGAGAATGAAGACAGGTAAAGAAAGTGGAGTTTTACCTGTAGCTTGAAGTCAGAACATAAGAGATGAGAAAGACTTTCAGGCATGGGGCATCAATGAAAATGCACAGAATTAGGAGTAGGCGTGAAGAAAGGCAAGGAGGCTGGTGTCACTAGAGGGCAGAGTTGGGGCTATGCAGAAATCTAATAAGATTGTAAAGGTAGTTGAGGACCAAAGTAAAGAGACTTTGAATACCAAACAGGATCCTATTTGATCCTAAAGATAATCAGGAACAACTATAGTTCAGAGAGTAGGGGGAGAAGGTTGAGACGGTCAGATATGTTCTTTAGGAGAACTTGTTGACCCCATTTGTCCAAGAAAACCCCAAATGGGGTCATGAAGATGGGTGCAACTGAAATGATTCAACTGCCTACTGGGTACTAGTCCTGGCGGTATTTCAAACTCAACATTTCCCTCCAAAACCAGTTCTTGACTTCCCTATTTCTTCCATTAGTGCCCCCACCACTTGCAGTCAAACCTGTTACCCTTTTTTTCTATTATCCAGTAACCTCTGATCCACGTTTCTCACTGTTGGCCCTGCACCACTCTAGGTTCTCGGTATTTATTGCTATTGTAATCCCCTTCTAACTTTGGCTTCTCCAATCTATCCTCTTCCCCAAAGTCAGGACCTTACCTCCTCTTCCGATCTAACCTGGTTTATTAGTTTGCCTGCTTTATCTCTCCCTGCTCTGTCCCTTCTCCAATCCTGCCAGAGCACCTTGTATGGGGGGATCAACCACATAGGATACAAGGGGCAATTATGCCTTCGACCAAAGTAAGACCACCCACTGAGGACGAAAACACTTAATTTCTAATTATTCTTTTTACCTAACAAGAAAAACAGCAATATTTAGCATACAAATTCACACTGGTACCGCTACTCTTTCTGCTGGGTGGTCACATCAAGAGAACAGGAAGGAACTGCCTCAGGCAGGCCAGTGGATTGAGATGGAGCAATGGCTCAAGAAAACTCGAGTTTGATCCCTACCTCCCAAACTATATATGTGATTTTGGGGAAGTTACTTAACCCTTCTCAGCCTTGGTTCCCCCTCCTCTGAAAAATGGGGGTGATGGCACCTATATTATGAGGCTGTTGTAAAGCTCAAATGATATATACATACACACATATGTGTGTATATATGTAAAGTGTCTGCAAACAAGGCCCTATATAAAAGTAATTATTTGTCCACAACATAGATTGAAAGTAGCATTTTGTTTTCAATGTATTGGGATGTATTACAGTGTATATGTGCCCAGCTCATTTATAGATATTATCAAGTTTTAACTAAACAATTACAAAATGGACAACTGGCTTAAAAAGATCTATGCAAAGAAATTACAAATTGAAGAAAATATTAATAAGTGAATACAAATGGAAAAGAAAAGGGTACAGCTGAAAATTCTACCTTCAATTTTTTTGTCAAGCATATTTTGGTAAAAGAACAATCATAACTTACAAAAAAATTGGGCAAAAATACTCTGAAATTATCAAGCAGCTTATTTTAATATGGATTTCTATTCATAACTGCTGACAAACTCACCCTAAGTGCATCATTTGCATTGGTGATATTAGCTGATAGTATGAGGCAAAACATAAGATACCTTAAAAATGTAGCTGTTGCCAAAAACTGTTTCCTATAAAAATCTCTACATGCTTTTAACTTTACAAACGATTTTCTAGCTTATTTAAAAAACTTCCAAGTTGTTTCAGTAGGTCTTAAACTATTTGTTCAAAACATAACACAAGTAACATATAATAACTGATACGAAGTAAAATGCAATTTTATTAGACACATTTCAGTTAAAAACCTTTACATACTGGTAAATGGATTTGAAAAATGAATACCAGAATTTATAGTCAATAATGCACTTTTTCACACAGAACTACACGTCATCCAGTAAGCATTTATGAAGGGCCTACTCTTCATCAGGGAATGTTCTGGGTACTGAGAATATTAAGACAAAGGAACATCTCCTATTTTCAAGGAGCTTACAATGTACTGAAGTGGGTTTGATACTAGAGGCAATAGTTTATTGAGTAAGTGACTTGACCATATCTGTGTTTAAGGAAAATCACTTTGGACCAAATTAGCAAGGCATTGTAATCATCTTTGCTAAAGGTGATAAAGAACTGGATGAAGGTTGTACTTTGTGACCAGAGAAGGGGCAGGGGATGGGAAAGATGGAGAACTAGAGAATGTGCAAGGACTGAATACAGGGAATAAGGGAACGTAAGGAGTCCAGGAAAATGCCAAGGAGACTATGGAAGAATGACAGTGCCTCTGAAAGAAAACAGTGAAGTTTGGAAGGAGTTGGGTATTGAAAGGAAAGATGAGTTCTATTCTGGCCATGTTCCATGTCTCTGGGATATCCGTTTGAAATATGCAACTGAAATTTGGGAGACTACTAAGGTCTGGCTATATAAATCCATAAGTCTCCTGTATAAAGATGTTAATTAAACCCCACCTTGGGTGTTAATTTAGGTCATCAAGGGAGTATATACAGAGAGAAGGCCCAGGTCAGACTCTTGGGGAACATTCCAGATACAGAATTGTGAGATGCAGATTATGGAGACTAAGAAGGAATAGGCAGGTACAAAAAGAACCAGAGGAAAGTAGAGTTGCCAGCAAAGAGAATACTGGTGAGAAGGTAGACGATAAACTGTCACATACAGCAAGCAGTGAACAAGGATGAAGAATGAAAGAAGGCCGTAAGACATGGGAATTAAGAGATCATCTGTAACGTTGGAGAGAACAGTTTCAGTTAAATGATGTCTTAAACCAGATTGAAAAAGGGTGGAAAAGAGAGGAAGTACAGATAACTTCTACTAGAATTCTGGCTGAGAGAAATATAGAACAATGGCTGAGATGGCAGAATCAAGTGAAGTTTTTCTAAGGATGAAGGAGACAGGCATATTAGAAGGCAGTAAAGGGAAAGGAACCTATGAGGAGGTGAGGATTAGAGATGGGAAAGATGACTGAAATCAAACTTTGCTGTATCTACTGTCAAGGTATTAGAAGACACCCTGTTTTCCAGAGTTAAGGCCCAGCAAGCAAGCTGTGCCCTGAGCTTGGCATAACAACAATCCTCTGTGCTCACCCTCTGGCAAAAAATCACACAATTATTGTATTGCTCTGACCAGCACCAGGCATTCTCTGAGCTTGGACAAGTAACTCTTGTTGCATCATGAAGCCCTGCTATGAATCAAACTTGTCTCACTGCTGCCGTTACTCCTCACTGTCAAGGCTACAGCTCATTACGTAGCCACAAGTGTAGGTACTGAAAGCTCCCCACACTAACTTAGGTCCCCCTACTAGGTGCAGGGCCCCAGCTCATGAGTCTGATCTGCCTCCTCACTTGCAAGCCTTTTCTCTCACTTTGAAATTCGACTTCTGTTCAATTCCTGACTCTCCAGTCTCTAGCCTGCTCTGTTCAGCTCTGGCCACCCACAGGTGAGAGTCTGGTTCCATCCAGTTGACATTAAATATTTTTTGTGTGATCTTTTTCAGCTGTACAGCCATTAAAATCTTGGAATAAAACCTCTGAATCAATGTATCACAGTATTAAAATAAGATTTCAAAAATAATGAAGCAATCACCTTGTTTTTACTAAAAATGTTTTAGTAATACCTTAGTAAATAAAAAGGTTTTTACACCATTGATATACACAATAACCCATTTAAAAATCTTTTAAAATGTGTTTTATAGTGCATATATTAGTAGAATGGTAAATGTACATAATTCATAAATTTTATACACACTCAAAATGTGCTCAAATAAAATGTTCTCTGCCTGCATTAACAGAAATACAGGAGGCACTAATCTTAAGAGTCCTATCTGGAGTAATGTTAGTTCAGAGCCACATTATAGGAAGGGCAGCGATAAGCTAGAGTATGTCTCTAGTAAACGGACCAGGGGAGCTATGGGACTATAAAAGGACTTACTGCCGAAGAGGCTGAGAATACTTAGATCTTACAAGAATGTGAAGGGCTTTCAATAGGCACTTATTCAGCCTCTATTATCTTTATAGTTTGAGATGTTCAATTCTTTGAGGAACTCATGCCTTAGGCGTCCTATCCACTAGTAGGTAAGAGGGTGATAAATAGACGTGATGCACCTGACCTTCCAGAACTCCACTGTTTTCCCTCTTCCTATTTCCAAGTCCCATCATCTCCATACATGCTTCCAAACATCTGCAGGCACAATTATAATTTCCCTTGTTTTAATTGTGGCATCATCAAAAGCCTTTTTGACAGAATCTAGCCCCTTATGTGGTTCTCCAATTGCTTCACGTCTTGGTCTTTTCTTCCCAACGAAGCTGTTCCATTCAAGGTGGTCTCTGGGGACACAAAGAACAAGACCTTGTCCTTGTCCTCCAGGAGCTGACATTCTAGTAAGAATTTCTCAGTCCAGTGAGACCTGGTTTCTCCCACACTTCACAAAACATACAATGCAGAGGATTAAGTACATCATGAAATGCATTCACACGATACCTGACTTGCCTAAAAAATGAAGCTCCAGTGTACCATCTCTGGGCTTCTTTCAGAAGTCAGTTTCTTCTTGTGCAGGTAATTTAATGCTTTTTGTCTCAATGGAGACAAGGTGAGCCTCTCATTTAAGAAAATGGCTTCTTCCCTACTGTGGAATGCAGTCTGGATTGCAGTCTAACAAACCAGGACGTGTCCTGAATAACTTTTCTCCTGGAACAGCCAACAGTTAATAATACTTGAAAGCTTGCGACTCCAAATCACTACAAAGTAATATTCCTCTAAATATACAGGCACCTGTCGGCATATATAAATCCTAAATGTCCTTATTACTCAAAACAATTCCGCTCCTGGAACTAAGATCCTTTCCTCTTTAAACACAATGGCATGACTTTTCACTGATCACAGTGCTTCACTACTCTCTTCCCTCACCTTGACCATTCTTACCAGCTCTCTTCTAGCTTTGTTTACTTTCCAGAGTCCCTTGCACCTTGGGCTTCTGCAGGAGTCTAGCTTACAAAACATTTCTGGAGAAAGCCATAAAATTAATAAGTAATCTAGTACTAAGTAATCTAAACTATACCATCAACTGTGGAGGCATATTAAAAACCTGTTTTATTTAAGTTGAAAACATTAATATATTTCTCTAAAGACCCAGAAATTGGGATTACAGGTGGAACAAATTAAGTCGCTAGTCCAGTTAAGTATTGGTCTATGACCTACCCACCCATTTTCATAGAGAAAAGATTACGATATTGATCCTTTCAATATCTGAGTAGAGTGATCCAGGAAGAAACCGAGTAGTTATCTGAAGATTAAACGGCTGTCACTGTTAGACTGAGCTCTTTGAGAGCAGAGACTATCTTCTGCCTTTCTTTCAGCTGTTAGCACAGTGCCTAGCACTGGTAGGAGCTGACCTGATGGTAGATTTGAAATTTTTTTTAAATATGAAAGGCTATCAAGTGGAACAAAGCACCAGACTTGTTCTGCTTGGTCAAGGAAAGAACAAAGAGTAGCTGCAGAGCTTTGGCAGATTCTAGGCAGATATGAGGAAAAGTTAACAATTACCTATTCAAGAAAATGCAATCAGAAGATATTAAATTTTCGTAATATCACACTTTTGAGTGGAGGCTGAATGATTCCACTGGTGTAGGAGCTCAATGATTGATGCTTGGCTGGGATTCAATGGCATCTATGGTCTCTTCCAATTGTGGGCTTCTGAGATTAAAGATCCTGTTCCAGGTTCTAGTTCTGGCTCTACAGTGACGGTTGGGAAGTTACTTAACCCTGGAGGTTATTTCCTTGACTGCAAAACAGCTTCCCAACACAAGAATTTTTTTTTTTAACCAACAATCACTCCTGAAGTGTGGAGAACCATTTGTGGTGTCCTCACCAATGAAAGTGAAGACATTTAAAATAATCTCTCTTGGGGGAGGAGCCAAGATGGTGGCTGGAAAGCAGGGACTAGCGTGAGCTCCCCGCCAAGTCCCTCCAAAAACCTATAAAAAATGGCTCTGAACCAATTCTAGAACTGCAGAACCAACAAAATAGCATAGGGAAGCAGGGCTCTAGCCCAGGACAGACTGGATGGTCTCTGGGTTAAGGTCTATCCCGCACGGAGCTGGGAGTGGAGGGGAGTGGAGCCCAGCGTGGGCAGCGCGGACTGACCAGACCGGGAGCCAGGCAGATCATGCCTTAGCGCCCTGAATCAGTGAGCTGCAGCAGTTACTAGACTTCTCAACCCACAGACACCAAGGACAAGAGAAGGTTAGTGGGAAAAGCTGCTGGGGACTGGGATAGAGTTTGTGGTTCAGCC
>CM053623.1:421132072-421212489 GCA_028646595.1 Phalanger gymnotis
TGAGTCATTCCATTGGTCGTGGTTCTTCTCCACAACTTGACTAGTGTGTAAATTAATTCAATGCCAAGTTATACATGGAAGTTATATGGGATTCCATGCCTTCTTGGGGAGGGGGGGAGGGAGGGAAGAAAATCTGGAACTCAAAATTATGTAGAACTGTTTGTTGCAAACTAAAAATAAAAAAAAAAAGAATACCTAAAAAAATAGATGTTCAAAAACAAAAACAACAAAGTTTTTGCATGCAACTAGAAAATAAGATCCACAGGCAATGGGGCATAGAAATTTATCTTGCCCTACAAGAAAGGAAGGGAAAAGGGGATGGGAGGGTAGTGGGGTGACAGAAGGGAGGGCTGACTGGGGAACAGGGCAACCAGAATATACACCATCTTGGAGTGGGGTGGGGGTAGAACGGGGAGAAAATTTGTAATTCAAACTCCTGTGAAAATCAACGCTGAAAACTAAATATATAAAATAATAAAAGAAAAAAGAAAATAATCTCCCTTCTACCAACTTCAGGGTTGAAGAGATTCAACAATTTAACACCAAACATCTTTGGTCAAATGCCTATGTAGGCAACTGGAGGCACTAAGAGCTAACCACCTAACATAGGGTATAAAACATGCATATAACAGGAAAGTTATCAAGAGCAAAGCGCTATGTGATGTCCTAGTATGGAAATGATATCACCAACTGACAGGGGTCAGTAAAAACTTCCCAGAGAAGTGGATATGAGACCAAATGAGATCATGTATCTGAAAGGGCTTTGTAAGAGGCACTGTGTCACAACTGGGTTAATTTCCCACGTTATTTCTGAAGGGTGAGTACCAAGTTTTACACTACCCCTTCACAAGTCCTTAAGCTGAAGTCAGACTGCACAGTCCACCCCCCATGCCCAATTTCCTGTACCTGGATTACTTTCATCAGCTGAAAGCCAGACATTCTCAGGGTCTAGCACCAATGCAACCTCCCCTTATCCTCAAGTACTCTCACCCTGAGGGGCTTAGCTATGGGAAACTTGGATTTAAAACTTTCTGCATCACCCTAAGTGATTAAAAAGACCTCTTTAGCAACTGTTTCTTTCTCTGCAAAATGAGGACAAACAAGACACAACCTAAGTAATGGGCTTGTAGACACTAAAACTGTATAGGAATACTAAGTCATCACTCTCTCAGACATCTTTCCTTCCTCTTGTGAATTCTCGCAGTAGTATACTTTCTAACGCCCCCCAAAAGTTCCCAAAGAACTCGACATTTTTGCTTTCTTTCCTGAATTCTCCTAATAGCCCCATTTCTACACCCACCTAAAAGTACCCAAAAAAACTCTGAGACACCTTTGCTATCTCGAGTTCTCAATAGTCCCCAGTCCTATATCCTTTTAGAAATTCCTAAAGTACTTTCCTAACAACCGTCCCGTGAAGTAGGAAGGTCAAGTATCTGCTTATTTTTATTTTTTTTAGATTAAGCGGCTCCTCAGCCAGAGTATCTTGCACCGTAGAAGTGACAATGCCATCAATAACATCCGAAATAGACATGACTTTATCAGTGGAAATGACATTAAAGGGACATTAACAAGGCATCTCAACTGACTCCAAGCTGAATCTTTGCCTAAGTGTGGTCTCCTCGGTTAGCCTTGGGAGCTCTATTCCTATCCCCAGTACTTAGGGCAGTGCTTTGCACCTGGTAAACGCTTAGTAAATGCCGCATTTATTCATTCATTCGTTCGTTCGTTCGTTCGTTCGTTCATTCATTCATTGGCCCACCTCACAGGGACCATGGGTAAAGTAACTCAAGTAAAGCCTTCTACGAGTTTACAGACGTTGGCTATTACTGATTATTGTTAATTATTATTGTTATTTATCCCTATCCCAACCGGGGCGGGTGTGTTTGTGGACAGTCCCGCTTCTCGGGCTGCCACCCGGTTAGGTCCCCCACCAGTACCCCGACCCTGCCAGGCCCCCAGGGAAAGGGAGCCCTCCTCCCTCCGGCTCACTGCCCCAGCGGCGTCGCCTCGAGAGGGTCACCCACCGCTCGTTTCCAGAGGCAGGCGATCCCGGGCCGGGGCACGCGCTCCGAGAAAGGAGGAGACGGGCCGGCGGGGAGGGGGCGGCCTCCGCTCAGCCTGACTCGCCTCGAGCCAGAGCCCCCTGGGAGCTCCGGGGTGCGGTCGGCCCGGCTCCCCGCTCCTCTCCGTGTTCCGCTCGGCCCGGCGTCATCTTCGTCAGAGCGCGGGCCCCGAGGGCTCGGCCCCCGGGAGGCAGAGAAGCCGCTGCCGGCAAGTCCACGGGGAAAATGGCGCCCGCCGCCGCTTCTCCCTTCTCAGCTAATCTCAAGTGCCAGCCTCTCTCCCTCACTACAAAATGGCGCCTCCCGCTGAGGCCCCAGAACCGGCATAATTCACACTCCGGAGAGGTGTAGTCCGACGGGAACAGACCGCTCTCCCAGCCAATCAGCCTGTGAAGTCTGTGTTCCGCACCCTTGACCAGCCACTCAGCGGCAAGTGCCCAAGCCTAAAAGTGTCTACGTCACGGGGAAGAGAGCAGAAGAGGCCGCCTTCTTCCCGGTCCTAGGGGTTTTGACCAATGGTAATCAGGAATTGCTCCGTGAATGACGGGGCGATGGCCCAATGGAGTCCGGGGGCGGGCCTCGGGGGCTCTATGCGTGTTGCGGGGCCCTGGGGCCGGGGCGGCTGTTTCCTGTCCTGGTGCATGGTGGTCGGACGAAGGAATTGTTGGAAAATTTTCTCGGAGGTTCGTATATAAATGTGTTTTTACCCAGTGTGCATTATTCTCCACCCGGCCGCCGCCCTTAGCGCAGCGGCGCCGGCTAGGGCTCCGGCCTCGGGCCCCCGGCTTCGGAGCTGGGCCCTGGGGGCCGGGCGCAGAGGGCGGCGGCCTGGGGCAGAAGCGGAGTTTATTAATAACTCGCGGCGGCGGGTGCAGCTCCGTGGGACTCCCTCCTCGTCCGCGGGCCGCTCTCGCGCCCTCCCCCCGCCCCTCCTCCCGGCCCCGAGGGACGGCCGCCCGCCCGCCGGGGAGGGCGCGAGAACGAGCGAGCGGGCTGGCTCGAGCCCCGGGGGGAGCCCGTGCCGGAGCTGGAGCCGCTGCCGCCGCGGGAGCCCGAATGTCGCCCCGAGGCCTTTGGGCTGCGCTTCCCGCCCGCGGCGGCGGCGGCTGCCCATGCGGGCCGTGACCCTGGGGACGCCAGGGATTGGGCTCCACGGTGGGTGGGTGAGTGGGGCGCTCAGCCG
Organism: Phalanger gymnotis; assembly: GCA_028646595.1. Classification (NCBI taxonomy): domain Eukaryota; kingdom Metazoa; phylum Chordata; class Mammalia; order Diprotodontia; family Phalangeridae; genus Phalanger; species Phalanger gymnotis. The sequence continues at coordinate 421,135,319 of CM053623.1, forward strand.
CTGTTCCTAGTGGCCCTGCACGCGCTCCATGAGGCTGTTGATAATCACCGTAATGACCGGAGCGCGCCCGGGCCGGTGTCCCGGAGGCATTAGCCACAGGTCCCGCGGTTATCCGGCCCCAGGGCCCGGGCCGGGTGCCCTGAGCGCGCGCTGCCCTTGGGATCCTGGCGAAATAAAGTGTTTGCAAACTTTGCCGCTGTCGCCCTTCCGAGCGGAGGGGCAGGCCCGGGACCTCGCCTTCCTTAACAAAAGGAATCTTTAGAAGGAAACCGGGGAACAGGGGCTGCCTTAAAACTTTGCCACCCTTGCCCTCGCTCTGCCCCGACTCTGGTTTTCTCAAATGTCCATTCATTTGAAATGGCAGCATTGTAAGTTGGAGTGACTTTTTTGTTGTAAAGGTTGGGAATTTTTTTTTTTTACATTTTAAAATAAGCTTTTTGTGTGTATGTGCTGGGCATTTGAATTTGAAGTATGGAGATGGTCTCCAGGAGGTACATATACTAGGTTGTGACATAGCTGAGATCGTGGAAATGAGAACATTTTGAAAAATCTGTACACGTGGATTTGAATAGGAGTCAGGAGATAAGGTCTCTTATCAACTTTTGTGATTTGGAGTCAGTCATGTAACCACTCTCACCTTTTAGATTCATCATCCAAAGGGTCTTTGAGCAATAGTTTATACAACAGGGCAGGAGTTCAAGTCAGAATGCCTTGGTTCAGAGTCTGTTTTAGCTGCCTGTCTTGCTGTATTTTTGTGGGCAATTGACTACCTTCTCAGTAGTCTCATCTTTAAGATGGGCTTAATGTTATTTGGACTTACCTACCTCAGGGTTGTGAGGAAAACGACTTGAGTTATCTATGCAATGGGAATGGACATTATCCATGCGTTTCTACCTTTTGGTTGAGGTGAGTGTCAAATGAGAAATAGAGATGTGGATTATGCTAGTCAACATAAAGTGCCTTACATCTTACATTATACCTTTTGATCCTTACTACAGCTAGGTGAGACAGGTAGTTTCAGGCCCATCCCGATTTTAAAGTTGAGGATAGATTCTAGTTGGTAGAATGGACCAAAGGTCAAAACTAGTACTTAAGCCCACTGACTCAAGTCTTCCATCTTAAAATCCACCACATCACAGCAGCCTCCTATAAAAATTTAAATGTGAGATATTTTCTATTTTGTAGTAATCATTTATATGTTAGATGCAGAGGGATTCAAAGATAGGACCTGGCTGTGGGTAAGCTTACACTCTAGTTAAGGATATAATACATACGCATAAGGAAAATCATCATTATGCAAGATAGTGCAAAATGATATAGAAAATAAATGGCTTAAAAGTTGACATTGATCAAGGGGTTAGATTGTGAGCTGGGTCCTGAAGATAATATTGGGACATAGATGTAAAGGAGAAAGGTTATTCTAAGCTGGGAGAAGAGGTTTATGTTGAGAAGCCCAGGTATATCAAATTTGAAGAAAAGGTTGGCTGTGAAGAGCAAGGTAAGGGGGCAGGCTTCAATTGCAAGCATACTAAAAATTTTGGACTTGGTTCTAATACTGTCTTCTGAAAGGCCTTTATTGACTCTCCAGATTACCTCCAGCTTATTTTTATTTTGTGTTTTTTTTTTCCATTGACTTATTTATCTGTGCATGTAACCCCTGGGTAAAATGTAAATGAGGGTAGGAGGGTCTGTGTTTCCTTTTTGTTTTGCAAATTAGGGCAGGGAGTGTTTTTTGGTTTTTGTTTTCCCTTTGTTTCTCCATTGCTCTTGGCTTTTTTTTTTTTTGTTGGGAGAATGATTGAATTAAAACTGTTATGCAGATAAACATCTACTATGTAGAAAGAATGGGAATCATTCCTCTTTGCTAAGAACTGAAGGGTGGAGAACTGAAACCTGGAAGGCAGGTTAGGAGTCCCCTTGGTATAAGGAAACAAAGTAGTGAACTGTTAGCCCCGGGGTATGCTTTATTAAGTGAATGAAAAACCAGACTAGGAGAGCGAGGTTCTGATTTTTATCAAGAAAACTTTGAAATTAGAAAAGTTAGAAAATTTTAGAAATCTAGTCTAGTACCCTCCAGCTTTAAAGGCCCAGAAAAGTAATTGTCTTGCCATTGGCAACATAGCTAGTTAGTGACCCCAGGTACTAGAACTTCTCTCTCCCAATCCATTCATCCAAAGTAGATATGAAGATGAGGGTGGGAGCTATCTGATGAAATACATTGATTTGGCTTTTTCCTGTAAAGGTGACCTCACATTGTCCCTACCACTTCTGTTCCCATGGTATTTCTTTGTTGTATTTATTTTTATGATCTTATATGCATTGAAGAATACCCTACAAATTCCAGATTTCCAATAAAATTTAAGGTTTTTGAGTGTGGGAATTTTCTTGGTGTCCCTAATATATATAGCATAATGCCAGTGCCGTATGTGTTCTAGGGATAGGATCCATGGATTCAATGTATAGGGAATCTATTTCTACCTTCCCTGCAACTTACAGAGAGTGATCTAGGGTGGTAGGGTCAGACTCAAATAAATAGAAATTTGCTTGCCACATATAAACTTAGAAAACTACAAATTAACATGTTTTGTATTTTTGTTGATTTTGTTCAACATTTCTCAGTTACATTTTAATCTGTTTTGGGGGCATGCTCCTTAGTTTTGCTGGTGCCCACAGGGGACAGGTGTGACACCTGGTCTAAAGCAGAGAAAGAAGTCAAGTGACTTGTCCAGGGTCACGTAGTAGGACTTGCATTTGAGTCTGTTGGCTCTGCTGCTTCTCCAGTGAGGCAGGTACCTGTCAAAGTCCACACCTTTGGCATCACTGGCATAGAGGACTTGTGAGGAAGCTCCCACGCCCAATGAAGATCAGCGTTTTCTCCACAGCTTCTAGCTATACAGAGTTGCCTGGCCACTGGGGTGAAACCACACAGCTCATATATGTCAAGAGGCAAGACTCGGACCCAACTCTTCCCAGCATCTTGATCCAGGCCACCTCTGCACCATGCTTAATGTGTCTTGAATCGAGCAAAATTTAATGTGAGCATGTAAGCCATAGAAATGTTTTTGTGTCAGCAGGACGGGCATTCTGTGGCCCAGCTGTTTTTGAGGGTACTAAATTGATGCGTTTTACAAGTGAGCGGATGAAGGCGTTCATTTTCTCTTTTGGACTAGATGACCAGAAATGGCCCTTTCCGCTCTATACATCTGTGGCATGGGTTGTGGTCATGTTGAAAGGCAATGCGTGCTGGATCACTTTTTCCCTTAAAACTTGAGGACCTGATGCCCACAGGTGGGCCACAGTCGAAGGTGTTTCCCTTGAAAAAATGAGAAGCCCGCGGACTAAGGTGTTCTTTTCCTGTTTCCTTGCCTGGAAATAAATGAGGTTGGATTACATTATCTTTATGTTTCATGTTGATTCAGAAGACTCAAGGAAATGTGCTGAGAAATGTGTTAATAACTTGTTTTTAAAAATTCTTGTTGGAGCAATAAGACTAAAAGGAAAATCATTTTAATGGAGTCATTTTTAAATGTGCCTGTAGTGGAATCTCTAGCTCAGGGACCAGTTTATAGACTCAGGATCACAAGAGGCCTGAAAGGCCGTCTGCTGCAACCCGAACTAGCTTTTCCTCTACGACATCCCCCTAAAAGTGGATGTTTGGCCTGTTCTTGAAGACTGCAAGTGAAAGGCCTCCTGAGATATCCCATTCCACTTTTGATAGCTCGGATTGATAGACTTTTTTTTGGGAGGGGGGAGGCATTTAAAGCTGTCTCTGCAGTTTTTGCCCGTTGCTCTTAGTCTTACGCTCTGAGGCCAAGCAGAAACATCTCATCTCTTTTCCTTGTGACAATTCTTCATATAATTAATGATTGTTATTATGTCCTCCTCGAAGTTTCTCCAGGCTAAACACCTCCAGGTTCATTAACTGCTCCTTGTATGACATATTGTCCAGACCAGACCCCCTCATCATCTTAGCTGTCCTCATGCTCTCCAGCGTGTCAGTGACTTTCCTAAAGGAGGATGTCTATAATCAAGCACAAAAAATATAGGTGTGGTCCAACTGGGGCATATGATACAGCAAGACTCTCGTCTCCCAAAGTCAGGAAACTACATCTTGGCAAAGCCCGATATCTCAGTGTTTTTGACTGTCGCACTGTTGACTCCTAGTAAACTTGCAGAACCCCAGGAGAAGGGGACTGCCAATGATTCCAAGGCTTTTATTCCAACACTTGCTCTTTCCCTTTTCATCACTAATGTAGTTTCAGCTTCCACCCCTTTAGGGATGGTATTTGGAGCCCTCCCCTCCTGGAGTCTGCTGCCATCTGTGGAGGGAGTGCCTCCATTACCCTTAAGTGCCTGGTAGGTGGCAGTAGGCTACTCCGTTCGCAGTTAGACCTAAACTGCCTTAGAGCCTTCCTTTACTATTAAAACATGCCTCGGGCACCACCCCTTCTCTAACATTTAGTTAACTATTGCCACAGGACTCTGGAGGATGTAGTCAACTGCTAGTTCTTATCCCATGGCTAGCAGATTTTACATTCATCTCGTCTACTAATCTCACAGTTCATTGGGGTTTTGCCGCCATGAGGTATAAATTCTATTCCGCTACCACGTCCTCCCTGATTCCCTGTTCACTTAATTGCTGTCCTTCCCTAGTCCCTTTCACCCTAGATCTGATCCTCTCATGCTTCTTCCATCTTGCATTCACTTGACTCCTGGGAGATAGTATAGTCCTGGGTCACATGTCCTTCTCTAGTAGCAGGTGGCCTCATACTGGATCAGGAGGAGGAGGAGGAACTTTTTACTCTTAATGTCACTGCACCCCCTTCTTCTGCTACTGTCACTCAAAATCCTTTGAGGTTCATTGTTATTCCCTGAGGTCATTTGGGGAAGTTAATACCTTTTTAAACTCAAGCAAATCCTTTACCCTCCTTGGGACCCAGTTTCTTCATCTGTGATATGAGGGGGTTGGACTAGATGACCTCTGAGGGCCTTTCCAATTCTGAAGTTGATCTCAGGATAAATCCATAAAGGAGTTCAGTACAGTCTTCCTCTCCCCTCCAGTCCCCAACCACCCACTCAACACTTGAGATTGATGGTCTCTTGAACAACCTGGCTGCCCAGTTAATTAGTATCTAACTCCTATCACCTACATATTCATTTCCATTCTACCTCAGACACCCACTGACAAGGATGGTCATACTTTGGATTTCATCACCACTATTTGGGTTGCCTCAGTGATGCTGACCTCTGAAATTCCCCTGCTGATCACAATCCCCTGTCCTTCCATATCTCTCCTGTCTCCTAAAAATGCCTTTTGTCCTCACTCAGGCCATCTACCCTGCCCTGTGGTCCCAGGCCATACTCCCTGTTTTGCCTTTATTTTCCTTCAGTCTACATGGGGAGGCAATCTGTACAGGGGAAAGAGCAGTGACTGGAGTCAGATGATTTGCCTCTGACACGACCTCAGGCAGATCACCTCATTCCCTGCCCCAGGCACCCTTGGGTGTAATTTTTCTTTTGAGCTGAATCAATAAGCTTTTATAAAGTACCAGGAACCATGCTAAGGGCTGGGGATACAAAGAAAAAACAAACAGTTCTTGCCCTTGAGGAGTTTATATTTTAATGGAGAAGACAACATATATACATCAGAACATGCAAAATTAGTACAGACTAATTATAATGATGAGCACTTATATAGCACTTTAAGGTTTGCAAAATACTTTACATAGGCTAAATTTATAGGTAACCTTAGAAGGGATGGCACTAACTTGGGAGGACCAGGAAAGGCTCTCTGGAGCATCAGATGGCATTTGAGTCAAGCCTCCAAGGAGGGCAGAGATTCTAAAAATCAGAGGTTGAGGGTGAGCATTCCTGGCATAGGGAATAGTCCATGCAAAGACGTGGATGTCAGAGATGGAAATGTGCTGTGCAAGAAAAGCAATTAGACCCATGTGGCTGGATTGTAGCGTTCATGTAGGGAGAACACAAAGTAAAACGACAAAGAGCTTTTGAGTGCCAAAAAAAAAAAAGGGTTATATTTGGTAGGGAGCCACTGGTATTTATTGAGATGGGAAGGGATGACTTGATGGTTTTAGGTCATTGGTTTTGGCAGTGGAGTGGAGGAGACTTGAGACAATTAGAAAGCTATTGTAGTACAGGTGAGAAGGAGTGAAGCCAAAACTAGGGTGGCAACTGTGTGTCCAAATGCAGAGAAGGGAACCTAGGAGAGAGATGTTGTAGAGAAAGAACTTCCAAGATTTGTGACAGCTCATTGGCTTTGTGGAGTGAGCAAGACTAATTGAGGGTAGCATTGAGGCTGCCAACCTGAGTGACTAGAATGGGGCAGTAATGGAGTAGTTCAGATGAGGGTAGGGTTTGGGGTGGGGGGAGGGGGGAATGTGTTTTAGACTTGTTGAGTTTGAGATGCCTGTGGGATATCCATTGAAATGTCTAAAAGTCATTTGGTGGTGTGGGACTGGCACCCAGGACAGAGACTAGGGCTGGATATTGATATCAGAGAATCATCTACTTAAAGATGATTGATAATTAAATTCGTGGGAGCTGATGATCGAGTGAATCGAGAGGAAAGAGGGCTCAGGGCAAAGGCTTTGGCGACACCAACAGTTAGTGGGCAGGTCATGGATGAAGATGTAGGAAGATACTGGGAAAGAGCAATTAGACAAGTAGAAGGAGAATCAAGGAAAAAGTCAAGTCATGAAAACCCACAATGTCCAGGAAGAGAAGGTGGTCAGTAGGGTTATCTGCTGCAGAGGGGTCAGAAATAAAGGGCAAGAAGAAGCCATCGATTTGGCAAGTAAGAGATTGCTGGTAACTGTGGACAGAACAGGTGCAGTTGAAGGAGGAGGTTGGAAGCAAGATTGGGGCAAGGTGGGGGTGTTAAAAGAGTGAAAGAAGAGGGAAGGGTGGCGTTGACTGAAAAGTGGAGCCTTTTCAAGCAAGTTTAGCTGAGAAGGGGAGACAAGATATAGGGCTAATAGCTGTTAAGCATATAGGGTCAAGAAAGAGAATTAAGAATGGGGGATTCAAGAGCACACTTGTAAGTGGTAGAACAGAGCCAGACGGGGGACAGGAAAAAAACCAACCAAATTAGAGAGCGTGTATAGGAATGAAGATGGAGTTTTTGGTGAATGGCCTCAGTCTCTTCTGTGAAGGATATGATGAAGTCTTCAGCAAAGTCAGCAAGCATGGGAGTCTTGAGGAGAGAAGAAAAGGTCTGAAATGTCTACCTAGGTGAGTGGGATTGTCGATCCTGTGTACTTCTGCCAAAGCAATTTTCCTTATGTACAGATCTGACCATGTAGTTCTATGCATCCAATTCTGGTGGGTTCCAATTGCACCTGGGATCGAACGTAAACTCCTCTATTCAGCTTTTAGATCCATATACAAACTGCCCCCCAACCTACCTTTCCAACCCCACTGGGCATTACTCCCACCTGCTCTGCTCTTAGCTTGTGGTGCTCCATCTCTTGGCCAAACACTATGCCTGGAATGTGGTTCCTCCTTACCTTCACCTCTAAGGGAAACGCTGTTTGTTTAAGATGCAACTTAAGCGCTGTTTTGTACGTAAAGACTTTCCTGATTCCCAGCTGCTACTGTTTTCCCTCCCAAACTACCTTATGTTTAACTACTTCGTATATATTTACTATATGTATTTATGTTGCATATATTGGTATATGTACTTGTCCCCTCCATTAGAATGTCAGCTCTTTGCGAATAGGTTGTACTTGTATCCCTAGCAACTGACGCATAGGTGCTTCCTAAGGACTAAGAGATTGATTAGTTAACTATAATAGGTTATATGGTGGTGTGAGCTGTATTGTAGTTTGGTTAAGATTACCTACTATATATAGTGGTATGTGCTCGACCCTGACAAAAAGACAAAGAGGACACAGTCCCTGCCTTCAAGGAATTTACCTTCTACATGGAGAAGTGCTTACCAACCTGCTCGTTATAGAATTTTCCCTTCAAAGCCCTGGGTTTCTTCTCTTGCCTTGTGGTCCAGGATATTCCTTTCTCACCCATCAGCATTTGTCTTCAAGCTTCTTGATCCAAAATTGTCCTTGTTCTGTTGGGAGCTTGGAGCCCAGTTCCCAGGTCTCCTGCCTCTACTTCTTCTCCCAGACTGTCATGCAGGTCCCAACTGCCATTCCCAGGCAGCAGGTTCCAGCTTCCCATTTCTAACTGCCAGCCCATTTCAGGCATCCTGTTTCTGAAGGACCCTAGAATCTTACACAAGCTTCTGGTTCTAATTTTTCATCCTTCAGTTAAAGGGCCCTGCCCCAAATAAATAAATAAGTAAACCAACCTGCTCCCTACCTGAAAATTAGGTTACACAGTTCTTTTCCCACAACTTATTCTCTGGTGTTTGAATCTAGTAAAGTCTATAGAAACTTACTACCACTTCTGCTAATGTATTCTCCTTTGCTCCTCTGAATTCAGTTTCGTCCGGGTGATGAAGGAACTTCCACTCTGTACCTTCATATATTTAAATATACTTAGAGATTTTCCCTAACACTTCATGGGATCAGCAGTTGCTCCCAAATGAATGAATTTGTCCTTGTCCTTGTTTCACCATATTAAGAAACTGATTCCTCAGTTCCTGTGTGAGGAAAGACATCTGTAGTGCTATACTCACATTTACATTATCATGATTAAGTTGGATATAAGAGAGGATTTGCCAGTCATAAAAGCTGTAAAACATCGAAGTGAGTAACAGGTTGTGGAAAGATGCCCTCTCGCTAGCCTATGTGAGGTGGACGGCCATGATGCCCAAGGACCAATGGTGAAGCATTTCACCTATCTCTGCCCACAGAAGTGATAGACTCGGGCTACAGAAGGAGACAGATGTTTTTGGCTGTGACTGATGCAGGAATTTCTTTTGCTGGCAATGTGTATTTGCTACAAGAGTTTGGATACTTCTTTTCCTTTTTCAACGTGGTTAGAGATGAGAAGGAGAGAAAATAGATTTTTGTTCATCAAAAAAATTCAAATGAAAAATTTTTGATACAGTTGTTATAGAATTAAAATATGATTATTAGAATTTTAAAATTATTTGAAAAGTTGTTAAGGCTGTCTGGTGTCATGGATCTGCACATGACCCTTCAGCTCTATATTTTTCTAATCTTGCAAGTTAAGGAAGAGAGAGGATGTGTACAAGAACGAGATGCTGACCAGCTGTGATCCCTGTTTGAGGGGATGCCCAGGATGAGGTGGCAGAGTGGTGGCACAAAGAAACTTGTCCTCTGAAGGAAGACCTGCCTACAGTCTCTGTCTTTGCTGCTAGTGAGACCAGTGATCTTTGGGTGTCTCTGGATCCCCCTCTGAAAAAAAGGATATGAATATTGTGTGGGATGAAAGACCCTCACCAACTCAATTTATAATAAGGAGCCATCTCAGGGTGGGAACAGAAACAAATTTTACTTGATTCTTGAGAATTGAGCATCCCCCACTAGAACAAATCCAGCAAGGGAGGCACTTTACAAGGGGCAAAGCACCCATAATTATACCTAACACAAGAGAATTCCCACCCACTTCTGACCCTTCTCACCATTGGCTGGGAGGTGGGCTTACAATCTGAGCACGAAAGCTAGACAAAGAACTGGGAAATTGAGGCACAGAAACTCCAATTCCCATTCCCTTAGTTAATGATTACAACTGAGGTGGCATCTATAAATCTAAAGAAGAAGAATAAGATAAGGGGAGGGGGGGACCCTCTCCATTCTTTACAGTAGAGATAAATAGGTCATTATGACCCCGTTCTTACTAAGCAAACCTTTAAACCAGAACCAGAAGAAAGAACAAAAAGTTTCAAGGTAAACTTTCCCAGAGGCTAAGCCATCAGACTCTCACGGCCTCAGAATTTTTCCACTTCCCTATTTCTTGACTTTTAAATACTTCTCTGTGTGTGTGTGTGTATACATATACATATTTTCCCTGTGAAGTCTTCACATTTTATTTACCTCACACAGTTATTAACAGGGCTATTAGGCAGAAGGCACTTTGTAAGTGGTCAGTCTGTTTATAGATGTGAGCAATTAATATATGTAATATGTTATAATGTAATAATATAATATAATACAATAATAATGGGGGGGGAGGCAGAGACCCTGCTAGAATAGCAGGGATGCCAGCAGAGGATTCAGTAGTCATATTTAACCGGTGGTGTTTTATCACCTAAATGAGATTTCTCAGAACTTCAACATAATTTTTATGGCAGCCCAATGAAGAGGGTTGTGTGTGTTTATCCCAAGCCTCAGAAAACCACAGCACGAGTTCTCAGAGGGAGGCAGGGAAACAATAAAAGCCCTTCCCCTTAACTCAGATTGGAGTAAGGGCTAGAGACCCTTGCTCCTGGCAGAGGGGTGAAGTTCTTCAGGCAAGCTAGTTGTCTGCGGGGCACTTCTGGGTCTGTTTAAAAAAAGGCTGCAGATTGGAATGCTCACCTGTCCATAACCCTAGCCTGAATGCTCCAGCTCTACCCTGAGGGCTGGAGCCCCCAAGATCACCTGGAGCCTTGAGCAGCCCCAGAGGAATAGCACCTGCTAGCAGGAGCCAGGCAGTGATGACAGAGGCATAGGCCAGCTCTGCCAAAGGACACCTGGGGAGAGGAGATGGGGAGATGCCTATAGAAATACTCTAGCAACACTCTTCTTCCATTCTCTCTGCACTATGAGAGTTTTCTTCTTTCTTCTGTGACTTCAGAGCCTGGGAGTCAGTGGTTTTCCATTGGTTTATGAGTGATTAGGAAAGATTTTGTCACACCTTCCTGTTGTAGAGGCTTTGTTAGTGAGTCCTAGTGGTTTGCCTGGTCAGCACTCAATGGGTCTTCAAGCAAGAATGACCTTTCTACAGACGTGTGAACATGAGTGTGAGAATCCCTAGGGAGAAGCGAGAAGATCCGTGTTTTATGACAATAATTTAAAAATTACCCCAGCAAGCCAATCACAATGAAAAAAAAACTATCACTGTCTCCAAAATAATGTTTTCCTCATTTAGATCCTTAGATGCATGATTCCCTTTCCTCCCGTAGCACAGATCAAAACTTTTGTCCTTGCCTTTTCATCCTGCGTGATTTTCTTCTGTCTTTGCACAAATTCTCCCTAGGGAATTCCTCCAGATTGTCCTTAGTTATGTTTCTGCTTCAGGGGTAAAGTGCAGTCCTCAGCCCTGTCCTTTAACTACTGTGATGATTTTATATTCTTATTAAGTTTGAAAATAGAAATCCTTCTATTTTTATTTTCCATTCTTCTGCCTTAGGGACACTATGTTTGCCAGTCCAGTTGAAATGAGTTGTTGGTCTGAACCCCAAGTTGCCTGGTACAAACCTGATTAACTTCATGAAGGAGTCATTGTTCTCTGACTTTGCTCCTCAGTCTTCATGCTGGTCCAAACGGTACTTTGATAACAGTGTAGCTGAATGTTGGGCTGTGTTTGGAGAGAGATGTTTCATCTATTAAATTAAAATTGTTACCATTTTTGCTGTGGTTCCATTACTAGGGATGTAAACCAAATACGCGATTGGTATGACTATAGGCCAGGAGTTTTAAGACAATTTTCAGAAAATAACTGCAAATGAATTTGAAATGGATTTTGAAATCAGTGTTGGAAACAGCATTCTTAAAAGTCTGGTCATTTTGAATTGAGCTCTAGCAGCCATCCTGGCCACCAAATGGCTTCCAAAATACCATTTTTATGGGGTGTGTGTCTCAAAAAATACGTTAGAAATTGTAATGCATCAAATCTTGCTGCAAATTAGCGATTTATTTTTTATGACTCAGTGCTTCGATTTGCTCCAAAATGAAAGTTTAAGTAGAATTGTACTTGCTAGTAAATAACTTCACTCCGTTTTTATCTGTCTCACTTCTGCAACTTTTCCTCCAAAACTGAACAAAGGGCCCCTCTTGAAGAGGAAAATTGCCAAGAGGCACAAGATGGCTCTTCCCTGCTCTACATTTTCCTCGACATTTGTCGGAGGATAGCTTAAATCAGAGTATGTGCTTCTTCAAGTTCCATACTAGGTGGGGCATTAACCCAAACAGTTGAGGTCTTGTGGCCGACAGGACATAAGCAGTTGCAAAATATTTCCATCTTAACTTGTTTTTATTTCATTCATTTAAGAGACATTTGCTGAGGGCATTAATAATGCTTTGCTATGGAAGGACCTGCTTTGCATTCCTGGCACTGCTCCCTCTTTTTTGCCTAGTTCCGGCAGATGAGTGACTTAAACTTGCCTGAGCCTTACTTATGTAGTCTGTGACAAGGTCAGAGAGATGACCTCTGAGATCTATTTTATCTCTGAATTTGTGACCCTCAATTATAATTGTCAATTAATAATATAATATATTAATATATTATTATATTACATAATATAATAATATATTAATAATATTACTAATATATTAATATAATTAATTAATATAATAATAAAAGTCAATTAATAAACATTTATTAAGCCCAATCAGATACTGGAGAGAGAGGAAGAAAAAGCATAAACAGTCCTTGCCCTCAAGAAACTTATATTCCAAGGGGGATGTACCAGAATAGGAATGTACATATGCAGAGTAGATGCAATGAAATCTTAGCTGAAAGGCGCTAGCACCTTGGGGGACTTCCTGAAGAAGGTGGGGTTTGATCTGAGTCTTGAAGAACACCAGAGATTCTGAGAGGTGGAGGTGAGAAGGGAGGGCATTCTAGGCATGGGGTACAGCCAGGGCAAAGGTACAGAGACTGGAGATGAAACATAGCTTGTGAGGAAAAACAAGTAGGTTGGTATGGCTGGGCTGGTCAGTATGGCTGGGCTGTGGAGCAGAGTAACATGTAAGAAGCCTAGAAATATAGGAATAGGCCACATTGTAGAGAGCTTTAAATGCCACGTAGTTTACATTTAATTCTAGAGATAATAAAGAGCCTCTGGCTTTCACTGAAGGCAACTGGGACAATCCCAGGTATAATGTGATGAGGGCTTGTACCAGAGGGGCACCTGAGAAAATGGAGAGAAAAGACTTCCACTAGAGATGTTCTGGAGAAAGGAATCGCAAGAGTTGGCAACTGATAAGTGTGGGACATGAGGGGTATGTAGGCGAGAGTATAGGATGGCACTAAGGTTGCCTGATCAGGCCCAGTCCCACGGGGTGGTGGGAAGGGGTGGATCTAGAGATGGATGGATGGGTAGATAGATGGATAGACAGACAGACAAGACAAATGGACAGATAGATAGATGAGAACAACATAAAATGGAGTAATTTCAAAGGATTGGTTCAAAATTCTGTTCAGAAGAGGAGAAGGAAACTTTTGGCTTGGGGTGAGGAAGGTTGCTGTCAGGAAAGAAGAGGCCTAAAGTTAGAAGAAGCATCTGAGATGAGTCTCGAAAGACCAGTAGAAACATGAGCATTGTGGAAGGGTTTTACATAATGATACACATGTGGCCTATGTTGAATTGCTTGCCTTCTTAGGGAGGGGGCAGTGGGGAGGGAAGAGGAGAGAGAATTTGGAACTCAAAGTTTTAAAAGCAAATGTTCAAAAAAAAAATGTTTGCGTGCAACTAGAAAATAAAATATACAGGCAATGGGAAATAGAAATCTATCTTGCCCTACAAGAAAGTCAGGGAAAAGGGGATGGGGGGAATGGGGTGACAGAAGGGAGAGCTGACTGGGGAACAGGGCAACCAGAATATACGCCATCTTGGAGTGGGGGGGAGAGTAGAAGTGGAGAGAAAATTTGAAATTCAAACTTTTGTGAAAATCAATGTTGAAAACTAAAAATATTAAGTAAGTAAATAAATAATAAGAAAGACCAGTAGAGTTAGAGCAGAATAGATGAGAGAAAGGCATTTTGATTGTGGGAACCGTATTCCCTTCCTTTACTTTAAAAAAAAATGTTTAGTAGTTTCTAATTTCGTTAAAAGGGTCAGCTAGGTGGCACAGTGGATCCAGTGCCAGGCCTGGAATCAGGAAGATCTAAGTTCAAATCTGTCCTCAGACACTAGCTGTGTGACCCTGGGCAAGTCACTTAGCCCAGTTTGCCTCAGTTTCCTCATCTGTAAAATGAACTGGAGAAGGAAATGGCAAACCCCTCTAGTATCTCTGCCTAGAAAACCCCAGATGGGGTCACAGAGAATCATACACAACTAAAATGACCGAACAACAATTTTATTAAAATAAGTAGTTTATGATAAATTTTTGGTAAATATCTTTTTTTACCGTATTTTTTAAAAGTTTTATTGATCTTTTTTATTTTTGTGTCAGTCATTTCCAGACACAGGTCTGCACTCCCCTGCCGTAGAACTCTTCCAGTAACAGAAAAATAGTCAAAGCAAAACCAACCAGCACAATGACCACATCTAAGTGAATGCAGCCAGCATTCTATACCTGTAGTCCCCCTCCTTTCTCCTGAGAGCAAGAAGGTGTGATTCATTATCTGTCCTTTGAGATTAAATGAGGTCGTTACAATTACTTAGAATTTAGTTGTGTTTTTCTCCTCATTTGTATTATTGTAATCATTATTGTCCTTTTGGCTCCCTTCACTCCTCATTCGCTCATAGGATCGTGGGTCATAGGGACCTCACATACGGGCCTTCTCATATTTCTTTGAGTTCCTCTTAGTTGTCATTTCCTACGGTCAACACGCTCAGTTGGATTCCTGTTCAGTGCCAAGCACGTCAGGTATTGTGGATGCAGAAATAAAACGAAGCCATCCCTGCCCTCAGGAAGCTTTTATTGCATCATGGAAGACAGTGTATAATAAGGGTGTGCAAAATAAATGCAAACTAGTGTATGGGGGGCATAACTAGAAGTTGGAGGAGGGAGGATCAGAAAAGGCTTCATGTAGATGGTGGAACTTGAGGTGAACTTGGAAGAAAACTTGTTTCGAGTGGCAGAGGTGGAGGAGGGAGTTCATTCGAAGGATGAAGAGAAGACGGTCAGTGAAAAGGTGGGAGATGGAGTGTCACTTGTGAGGAAGAGTAGCAAAGCCAGGTTGGTAGGACGGGAGAATTCGTGAAAGGGAGCAGAAGTAATGACCCTAGAAGTGGAAGTTGGGACCCGGTTGTGAAGAGCTTTGAATGGTAAATAGAGGAGTTTGTATTTGACCCTGGAGGTGATAGGAGCCACAGGAGAACAGGGGCACAACCTGTGGTGTGTGGATTGGAGCTCAGAGAGACTCCATGATCTGGAAAGGTGTGATGGAGGCCCACCCTGTAGTTTCTGACCAGACTGCCCTCCAAGGGTGGGGGGCAGAGATGGTGCCATTAACAGAAATATGGAAATTTTTAGAATTTAGGGTTTTCTAGGAAAAATTTAGAGGGGAAGTTCCAATTTTGACCATTACGTTCATCGTCGTCATTGTTATTGTTTACCGTGATCCGTTCTTCTCCAGTTCCGGAGCTGCAGTAGTTGTGAGGTGCAATGGAAAAGGTGGCCGGAGCTGCCCAGCTCTTGTTCTCTGCCTTCCTCATGGAGGTCTGGGGCCAACATCTCTGCCTCCTCTCAGACCCTAAGTTAGCCGGGCATGCTGAGTCTCCAAGCCAAGAAGACACCATCTGTTTGACCAAAGACCAAGGAAGCTTGGGGGGACTTAAGTGCAGAGGAATGACTGATTCTACCAGGGTGAATCCAGCCATGGGAGGAGGCTGGTGAAGAGGGTTTGAGGGGAAAGTTCTTGGGACCTCCCCAAGTTGTACTGTAGAAGGGGCTCCTGAAGACTTAGCCCTGACTTGCTAACCTAGTGAGTGTGTGAAAGGTTAGCAGGAAACCTCCATAAACCTGTTGTGCTTAGGATTTTATTTACAAGATCACTGGGTTTTGTTTGAATGCTCCAGAAGAATATGACCTGGGACTTGGGGCTCATCCTTTTGGCTTTGCATATTAAGCAGAATTGTGGGTAAGCATCATTTTAGATGTGACAGTTTTTATAAATCTGGAGGAAAGACGTGCTGGTGTACATACTTTCCTCTCGTGTGCTCATCCTTTGGTTCTAAGGTGACTCTGTTTTATTTCAAGGTAAACCATGTTACTAGCCCAGATAAATCGAGATTCTCAGGGAATGACTGAGTTTCCTGGAGGGGGGATGGAGGCTCAGCACGTCACTCTTTGCCTGACCGAGGCAGTGACTGTGGCAGGTGAGTAGTCTTGCTAACATCTAATGCATCTCAGTAACACGGCCATTACTGAACAGAAACATAGACCTGGAGCAAAGAGATAGGCAGTTTGATCATTAAAGTGCAGAATAAGAATGTGGGGACCTGAACACATTTCCAGGTATAATGGGTGTTTTGGGGGAGTAGTAGAGGGAGGGAAGGAAGATACTACTTATTCTAAAATAGTTGTTTAAAATGTTATGCACCCAGTCCTCAGCACCTGCAAGTTGCAGTGGGTTCTCTGAGGTCCCCTGATTGTTAGGGTGTTTTTAGTCATGTCATTGGAGGTTATTTAGGGGAGCTCTCTGTTGAGAGATACTTCTGTAAGTGGATGAAGATTGCAGAACATAATTTTTGTCCGGTCCTTAAATGGGAGCCATCATTGTTTACTCAGAGGTGTACAACTCAATGTTCCCTCAAGTTTCTGAGCAAACTTAAGCCTTTCAAAGCCACTTTCCATGGTTCTGGATGGGAACATCCCAGGAAACTTCCCAGAGCTCTGCCCATTACCATCAAACAGTGGATTGAGCTCAAGAGCTTGTAGCCTGGTCCATTTATTTTGGTGTGTCTTTGGTGAGATCTGTAGACCCAGTTCCCCTGATATTCTCCAAAATGAAATGACTGGAAATTGTTGGGATTTGTTTATTTTTGTAAAGAATGATGTGGTTTTTTTTCCTCAATCACATGTAAAAACCAATTTTTAACATTCATTTTTTTCTAATTATTGGCTTCCAAATTCTCTTCCTCACCCCTTCTTAAGAAGGCGAGCACTTTGACGTGGATGTTGTTTTTCCTAGATGGTGACAATCTGGAAAACATGGAAGGTGTCAGCCTGCAAGCAGTGACCCTGGCAGATGGCTCCACAGCTTACATCCAACACAATTCCAAAGGTAGGGACAGCCTCTGTGGCTGAGTCATTACCAGGGCTTGTTGGCCTGCATCAGGGAGTGCTGCTGGTCTTGGAGTATCATTGCCCTTTTGGAAGGAGCTTGATTTCTCAGAGGTAGCTAGACTTGGAATCAGGGAAGCTTGAGTTTGACACTCACTAGCTGTGTGACCCTGGGCAAGTCACTTCTGTCTGCATCAGCTTCCACATCTGGAAAATGTGCATAGTAACACCACCTACCCCAAAGGGTGATTTTTTTGCAGATCAGATGTAATAATGTGTAAAGTACTATACAAATGTTAAAACTATATAAATATTAGCTTCTTATTGGCCTTGATGTTATTATCATTAATATTCTCGTGCACATATCTCTTGGTCCCCAGTAGTTCTGCATGGCATATGTACCCCAACTGGGGTGGATTAAAAATAAGTTTTGTTTTGAAAAAAAATTGTTACAACTTGAAGACATGTTAGAATATCACAAAACCAGGTTTCAGGAACTCTGCCAGCCAGACATTTATGAGGGGGTAAGGCAGGGTAATCTCTAAAGCCCCTTCCAACCTTCAAGGTCCTGGGCATCACTCACATATCTCAGATTGTAGGATTTTTTTTTAAGATTATCCCTAAAAATATGACAAGCAAACTTGAGCATGAAAGTGTGTGCAGTTTGCTAATGAGCCTAGTTTTCATGGTACTGAAGACGAAAGACGATGTCTGTTTTGTACCTCCCAGATAGTGAGAGCCTAGCCCCCCTCAAATCCTCCAAATCCAAATGAATATTCATAGAAATCCACCAAGGGAAGTTTCTTCCCTCTATTATGTATGGGTAAATAGAAGGCCTCAAGTGTTTTGTTAGCCCCATCGGGATCACTAGGGGCTGGCCCCTTCCATCCCAGGGACTGCTCACTTGTTCCTGCCTCTGATAGCCTGTTGAAGCTAAAGATTGGAGAAGAGAGTTATTAGCAAAGGTAAGGGTTACTCCTTCCTACCTTTCATTTATTTCAATAAACAAAAATCCTTTTCTCTCCTTCCCACATACTCCCCCGACATAAACGAACCCCCTGAACAGAAAACAAACAAAAACAAAAAAACCCTCTTGTAACAAACAGCATAGTCTAGCAAAGCAGATTACTGCATTGGCCATGTCCCCCAATCTCTCGTTCTGCACCCCTACCAAACATGTTGTGGACTGATCAGAACTCTGGGGACAAGAACAGCTAGTGTATGGTCATATAAATTGAGAGTACATTTGTTTATCAGCACCTGAATCTTGTGTTTCAGATGGAAAACTCATGGATGGCCAGGTCATTCAACTAGAGGACGGTTCTGCTGCCTATGTCCAACATCTACCCATACCTAAGAGTAGTAAGTGTTTAAAAAACAATCATGGCGCTCTCCTGATGGTCAGATAACTCTTCTAGGCACTTTCCCACCACACCTGCATGAGCCAAGGTCACCCTGTCCTTGTTGTTAACAAAATGAGTAGGTGTGAGATACTACTGCACATTGGGCAACCCCAGATTGAGGTCTCCCCCATTCCTGCTTGAACAAAATAGATGGTGCTTCGTGACTATGGATAGAAAGTGAACAGCTGTCCTAAACACGTTTTGTCCCCCAAAAAAGGCTTAGTCTGTTTCAGAGGGTTCTATAACTTATTCCCTACCAATGGGTGGATAGCTTTTCAGTAATTTTGTCATGATGCTAATTGGCTTTAATTACTTCTCCCTGGCATTTACTAACATAATTTAAATACGAAGGACCTTGCAAGTAGAGTATGTTTAGTATTCTTTTGTCAAGAAGATTGTCAGAATGGGAAAATTGAAACCTAAGTTTGAATGTTTCTTCTGGAGCAGGGGACAGTTTGCGTCTAGAAGATGGACAGGCAGTTCAGTTGGAAGATGGAACTACAGCTTTTATTCATCACACTTCCAAAGGTAAAACAGTTTTTGGAACATGTGGGGTACAATTAAAGGAGAAGGGGAAACTTGGGATAGACTTACTGTTTGAGTGAATTATTTGAAGGACTGTCATATTGAAGGAGGCCAGTGCATTCTGTGCAGCTGCAGAGCATGGGCCTTGGAAAGGGACAGTGTACATTCAGTGTAAGGAAGAACTTTTTTAACAGTCAAAGCTTTCCAGCTGTGGAATGGGCTGATGAGCTCAGGATCCCTAGAAGCATTCAAGCAGAGACTGAATGTGAAAGAAGTCTGAAAAGACAGATTGGGACTAGATGTTGGTGGGTCAGAGTAAGGCGTTTGTATTTTATCTTTATAAATAATATGATGTGGGGATTCTCATCTCCCACCAAGACCTTGGCCCCTGCCCTCAAGAAGCTTATATTCTACTGGGGGATAGTAGCAAATAGAAAAGAATTTGAAGAGAAAGAAGGCAGTAACAACTAGGGGGCTCAGGAATGCTTCCCATGGTTTGGAGCACCTGAGTTAAGTTTTGAAGAAAGCTAGGAATTCTAAAGGTCATTAGTAAGGAAGGACCTTCCAGAAACAGGGCACAGCATGCCCAAAGGCAAGCTCCTAGAAGAAATGGGAGGAGATAAAATACTGAGTTCAGAGAAGAGCTGGTGGTCTGTGCCATAGCTGGCCTTCAGAGTGTAGGAAAGGTCATCTGGAGGTTGTGAAAGACTTTCAGGTCCAACCTAAGGGCTGTGCTCTTCATCCCAGAGGCATCATGAGAAGTTTGGAGCACAGGAGGACATGGTGGGCCTGTGCCTTGGCAGGTTTATTTTGTCATTGATGTGGCTTTTAAAGCATTTATTTGTCAATTACACTTAAGAAATGTTCATTAATCAGCTACTATATGCAGGGTACCTACTTAGTACTGGCAATACAAAAGAGAAAAATGTCCTAGCTCCTGCCATCAAGCAGCTTACAATCTGGTGACATTCTAGTTTGTATTATAATGATTTCTGTTCCTATGGGACCCTCTATTAGACTGCAAGCACAGTGGGCTCATCATTAATACTCCAGAACACTTAAGCTAGTGCTATGCACATCGTAGGTGCACAACAAACAGAGGATTTCAGAGTTGGAAGATCCTTAGTGGCCATTTAATCCTTCTCATACCTGGAGAGCAATCTCTGCTACAACATATCCCACAAGGTCATCCACCTTTTGCTTGAAGACCTCCAAAGAGGGGGAGCCAACCACCTCCTGAGGCAGAACATTTGACTTTTGGGTCGTTCTGATTGCTAAGAATTTTTTTAAATATCAAGCCTAAATTTGTGTAGTTGTATATTCTTCCCCTTGTTCCTCCTTCTGGCCTCTGGAGCCAAGCAGATCAAGCCTGATCCTGACCTTGCCCATAAAAACCTTTCAGACGCTCGAGGACATTTCTCCTGTCCCTGAGTCTTCCCCAGGTCTTTCATCCCCTTCTCATACGGCAGAGCGGAGACCTTTCACCATGTTGGTTGCCCCGGACATTCTCCAAGTCATCAGCGTCCTTCCAAAACTGTGGTTCCCAGTTGTTAAGTATAATGCTCCATATGTGGCCTGACTGGGGCAGAGTACACGGGGACTCTTACTTCCTTGCTAACTGAATGAATTAATGAATGGATCAGAATTAAAGTCACCACGTACCTTTTTAAAGATAGAAATTGTGATTTGAGGAATAACCGTAGATTTTTTCCTCCACCTTTGCCCCTTTTATAGTGTTCTCCCTCCATTTGAAATGAGTTCAGTTATAAAACATAACTCTGGAAGGTCACTTAGGTATTGTATAATCCCAAAGATTAGATGAAATTATTTATGCCTGTGCTAGAAGAGTTAAATAATGTTAGTAAGATTTGCTTAATTACAGGTAGAAAGAAGGTCAACAGGTAATATGTGTGTGTGTGTGTGTGATCTTTTAGTAGTAAAACTAGGCCCACTCCATGTTATTGTGACCTGTGTGTTCACATTCTGTCACTATCTTGTGTCTCTCTAAGATGCAGTGGTCATTATTTATTGTTTGTCAGATTCTTGTCATCTCTTCTAACAGTATTTTAATCTTGCATCTCAGACAGTTATGACCAGAGTGCACTACAGGCCGTCCAGTTGGAGGATGGTACCACTGCCTACATCCACCACACTGTACAGGTCCCCCAGTCTGACACCATCTTGGCAATTCAGTCAGATGGTACCGTGGCGGGCCTCCACACAGGGGATGCCACCATTGACCCTGATACCATAAGTGCTTTGGAACAATATGCTGCAAAGGTATGGGATCCGTTTGAAACGCGGGGGTCATCAGCTTCATCGCATTAGCCTGAATTAGCACCTCTGAGTAATCCTTGCACCCCTAAAATAACAGCATATACTGAAAAAAACCACAGATTTATAGGCTGCCCTCAGGTGTTACACAAGCCAGGTCTGGGGGAAGATGTAATCTGTGCCAAGACTAGTATGTTAAGAAAACTTGCTGTCTCCCTTTTCATGGTTTTTTGTTTTGTTTTCTAAATAAGAACCTACCTCCACAAACCAGGCCTGTGCTCCCTTTCCAGCTTTATTTCTCCCCATCCTCCTCTCCATGCTCTGTGTTAGCCAAACACATCTCCAGACATGCTCAGGCCTCTTACTCCTGGGGGCCTGGGTTCACACTATACCCTGACCCTGGAAAACCCTCCTTCACCACCTTCATCCAGTGAATTCCTCTTTATTCTTTAAAATCTAAATCATATACTACCTCAAGAAAGAAAAATTTTCCTGATGTCCCCTCAGGCTTCAGATAGCGCTCCAGTTTGTAGCTTCTCTGTCATCTGCTTCTCTCTATTTTGTAACTCTGATTCACTCCCTGTGATTGGGCGCTATAACTTTGTCAGTATTTTTTCCCCTCTACTAGACCGTAAGCTCCCCAAGGACCAAAAGAGCACCTGATTTAGATCCTGAGGATCTGGGTTCAGATTCCAGTTCTGATTTTTAATACTTGTGTATCCTTAGGATCTCTGCCCCTGTGACTGTGTATAATCTCAATTTATGGCTCTCCAGAATAAAGTACTTCAGACACCATAGATATTAAATAAGTATTTATTATATTTAACTATTTAAATTAAAAATCAGTGTCCAAGGGATATCATTCCCAGTGTCTAAATAAAATAAATGAGTTTGAGAATGATTAGAAGGAGGGTAAACAGATAAGGATATACAGTCAGAGGGAAACTTAAAATCCTTCCAGGATTCCAGTTTGGCCTTCCTTGATGGCCCTGTACTGAAGTGATTTCTCCCTTCTGTTCACTCCATGGTGCTTCCTTTTTCTTGGGCATTTTATATTTTAATTTTATTTAATTATTATTTATTATAATATAAATATTCTTTTAATTAATTTTAAAATAATTGTATTTTAATATTTCTTGTTGTGTTCATTTATGCCTGTTCCTATATAGCATAAGCTTTGTAAAGTCAGGGATTATTTTATTTTTATTTTATTTTATCTTAGGATTTCACATTCCTCCCAGAACAGGGCCCTACATGTACTAGGAACTCAGTTAATAACTTGCCTAATTGAAATAATGTGATTAGAACCCCATAATGGAATATGAAGCATAAATAAGAGTGGAGTAGTATATTCAGAGGGCCCACAAACTGTGCATCTTGGAAGTTGCCTTGTTTTCTTAGTTAAAAAATCACCTGTTTTCCTTCCTTTATTTCTAGGTGTCTATTGATGGAAGTGACAGTGTAACTGGTGCTGGGATAATTGGTGAAAATGAGCAGGAAAAGAAAATGCAGGTATGGAAATTTGCAATGATCTTGGCTTGAATTCGTTTGTCACTTCTTGCCAGTATGTCCAGTTCTTCTTGCCCTGCCCAGCACCATGAAGAAACGGTTTCATTGTTCCTTCAAAGCTTAGTGGGCCCTGATTAAATAGCAGAGTCTGAGCCAGTCTATGGCTAAGCCCAGAAATCACATCGAAGAAACTCTTAATTTCTTGGACCTTCCTTAAAGTGTTACTGTTTTTAGAATTGATTCCTCTTATTTATGGCTTCTGCAATTGTCCTTTTTCTGTTTAGTGTTATTTATCAGAGATACAAACTCAAATGGCATACTTAACAAATATACACATGGCCCAAAGCTGGAAAGAACAATTAAAACGTTATATGACCGAGTCAGGATTTTAAAACATTTACACAGGTTCTCTAGAACATTGGGACAAATCAAATCCAACAAAATTTGATAGGTATAAATGTAAAGTTTTATGCTTGGGTTTAAAACAATCAACTTCACAAGTACTAGATGAAGAAAACATAGCTGGAAAGTGGTTTATTCTGGAAGTTTTAGTAGGCTGCAGTCTCTGCAATGTTGGAGCTAAGAAATTTAGTGCAATCTTATTCAAGAAGCTCTGGATCCAGGACTATGGTAGGAGGCGGTCATCTCCCCAGTCAGACCACATTTGGAGTGTTATTCTCAATTCTGGATGCTACATTTTTAAAAAGATGTTGACAAGTCAGAAAGTTTCCAGAACAAGACAACCATTATGGTGAAGGGCCTCCAGTTCAGGCCATTTAAAGATCAGTCAAAGGAACTGGGCATATTTAGCTAGTGAAGAGAAGAGTTGCAGGGCTATGTAATGAATTATCTTCTGATAATTCTGATAATGAAATGTCTTCTGGTAATTCAAGGGCCCTCTAAAGTGGGAGGGTTCATATTCGCTACCCCTTTGACCCAGAGAGCAGAACCGGGAATAGTCAATAGAAACTGCAGAGAAGCAAATTTATGCTTCGCAGAAGGTAAAAAACTCACTAGCAGTTAGAGCTGTTTAAAAGTGAATGGATCAGGGCAGCTAGGTGGCGCAGTGAGTAGAGCACCGGCCCTGGAGTCAGGAGGACCTGAGTTCAAATCCGGCCTCAGACACTTGACGCACTTACTAGCTGTGTGACCTCGGGCAAGTCGCTTAGCCCCAGTTGCCCTGCCTTCCCCCCTGCAATAAAAAAAAAAAATGTAAAAAAAAGAAAGTAGATTGGTCAGCTGGTCCCTCTCCCTGGAGATCTTCTAGCAAAGGCTATTTGACATCTGCTGCAGTGTATGGTGTACAAGAAATGCTCGTCCAGAGATGGTCTGTACTAGGGCTAGCTTTGGGGATCCATCCCTTCCAGCTAAGATGTTCTGAATAGGTTGTACCACACTGGGCTCTTTGGTTTCAAGGCCTGGAATTTTTTCATTCTTCCAACATGTACAGAGTGTACAGCTGTTTGTGGCTTTAGACTTGGTGAGAGAGAATAGATATTACAAAGCTCACTTTATCTCACCCCCTGAGATGTAGCCACCCTAAAGCCATCCACTTAAAATATATCCATATGCTCAAAGTATTGGTTATAGGTCGCCGAGGAGGAATTTTTAAAGTTTTTCTTTCATTTTAATTTTCTTTTAAAGTAGGGGCTCATAATATAGCAGAATGTAATTGAAACCAGCGACCATCAGCATTTTGGGAGCATGGGAGGGAATCAGCCACAGAAATTTTCCAGAAGTAAGCCTTACTGAGATTGCCTATTTTGTTCATGTTGATCCGAAAGTTTGGTTTGCCTAATTCGGCTTGTAAATGTTAGAGCAGGGATATGGTTTCTGTGAATGAGGACCTTGACTTTTCCTCAAAGAATTAGAAGTCAATATACAGGATTGGGGTTGGACTAGAAGGCTTCTGAGTCTACTTCCAGCTTTACATCTAGAAAAGGAAGAAAGAAGGAAGGAAAGAAAGAAACAAAAGAAAAGAGGCAAAAGGAAGCACAAAAGGGAAAGAAAGCATTTGTTAAATATTTACTGTGTGCCAGGTGCTATGCTAAGCTCTACATGATACAAAAATTTATAAAGACACAGTCTAAGCTTGAGGTTATGGCCCTTGTAACCAAGGAAAGGAGTTTTGTTCTGGGAAAGCACAAGGAGGGAAGGGAAGGGAATCTCCCTGGCCACTTATCTGGTCACCCTTGCACCTGGTACCCCCAGGACCAATTGTAGAATTGTTGGCCGAGGATTGGGCCGAGGAATAGAGCAAAAATCAAAGAGGCCATAGGGGGATCGAATCCATCACCTTCTCCTCCTTTGCGTGGTGTTTTAACCAACGGAGCTAACTAGTGAAAGGCAGCAGAGGATGAAGACCTGGTTCAGCTTCTGTCCCTGGCACATCCTAGCTGCATGATCCCAAGCAAATCATTTACTCTGTCAGTGTGCCAAACGGCTCTAGGGTTATAAGCAAAGATCAGCTGCCCATCTGGCCATGGAGGAGACCAGTCCCCAAACTGATGCAATCATACTTTCAGACGTCCCCCATGATGTTAACATTAACTTTATTTATTGTGAGATGGAGTCAGGATCTGAGGCTACTTTTCGTTTTTTATTTCAAAAATTGTCGCTTCAGTCATTCCTGTGATGTCTTTTCCTCCAGATTGTGTTGCATGGACATGGGACAAGAGTTGCTGCTAAATCACAACAAAGCGGAGAAAAGGCCTTTCGGTGTAACTATGATGGATGTGGGAAGCTCTACACGACGGCTCACCACCTCAAGGTGACCCTGCCCTTGGCTTTCAGACTCTTACTCTGACATCCTTAGCGTGGGTGGCACTTCCCACTGCCGGGTACACCCCTCCCTTGTAACAATGTTTAGTCCACTCTCTGTGCCCGTGCCTCTCATTCCACCCCTCAAGGTGGCCACATCTCCACCTGAGATGCTTCTGTCACAGGCAGTCCCGCACCTTCGAGGATGTTGTCCCATTTTTGTGGTCACAGCCCAAATAGCTGTCCAGGTCCTCAGCTCATGACTCTTTTCTAGTAGTCCTGAATCCTTCTTATTAGGGCTTGTGATCTCCACCAGTGGTGGGGAATCTCCCCCGTGCAAAAAATCAGCACCAGCTAGGTGGTACAAGAGATAGAACACCCCCAGCTGGAGGTGGGAAGACCTGAATTCAAACACAGCCTCAGACACTTGTCAGCTGTGAGACCCTGGGCAAGTCATTTAACCTGTGTTTGCTTCAATTTCCCAATTGGTAAAATGGAGGTGGTAATAGCATCTACCCCTCAGAGGGCCAAATGAGGTAATAATTGTAAAACACTTGGCACAGTGCCTGACACACAGTAGGCACCATGTAAAGGTTAGTTATTATTATTAATTTGATGATTTATGTTCCTACTCAGAAGACTTCATACCCACCTTGTCACCCATCTAATAAAAATCAAACCCAAGGTCCTGCACATTTTGGTGCCAGTCTTGCCCCATCCTTTAGTGCTCCAATCTAACCGGACCCTTTGCCATCCCTGGATCCACCGTACGCTTTCCTACCTCCTGGACTTGATGCTGTTCTCTGTATGTAGCATGCCCCAGGCCCTTACTTCCTCTGCCCCGGTTCTCTGCCTGTTGAAATGCCACCTGTTGTTGAAGGCCGAGGTCTGTGGCCTTGAGATTCCACAGGCAGCTGTGATCTTTGCCTCCTCTGTTCACCATGGTCACACCTTTCATGCAGCTACCACATTCTTTCTTGTATTATTTGTGATTCTGTCTTCTCTTCCCTAAGTTTGTGAACTCTGGGACTGCATCTTACCTGTGTGTTTGCCCTTCACCAGGGGTCCCCAGGAAGCACTTCAAAGCTTCAATGGAAAAATCAGTCTCTTTCCTCCAGAACTCCCATTGGTTCCACACCTCTCTTATTAACCTTTCACATTCGGTCATATGTTAGACTTGTTTGTCTGTGCTTTATCTCCCCCAATAGCATGTAAGGGCAGGGACCGAGCCTTAATGTGTCTTTATATCCCCACCCCCCATAGTGCTTTGAGCCTGAAAACACACAGTATGTGTTAGACAAATGGCACACAGAGGGTAAAGGCTCATGCTGGGAACCTAAGGCAATGTGTATTTCTTACTAGATGAACTGTGAAGTGCATGTTGAGAGGTGTATGAGGGAGGGGGTGGAGGATGGTTTCTGTTTTTTAAAAAAACCCAAATCTGAAGCAAGGGGACATGCTACTGTTTTCATAGTGGGAATTTCCAAGGGGAGACAGACTGACAGCCCTATTTTAACAGGTCCATGAAAGGTCGCACACAGGGGACCGGCCGTACCAGTGTGAGCATCGTGGCTGTGGGAAGGCCTTTGCCACAGGTGAAAACCCAGCATTCTCTGTCCTTTGCCCACTTATGTTAGCAGAGGCAGGCTTTGGGGCAGCAAGCATTTGTGCTTTTAATTTTGTATCCATAAAAGAAGAGTAAAAGTCCTCATCTTAAGAGGCTTGTTGACCTCTCTGCCCTGTCCCCACTTCTCTATCCCCGCCTCTCTTTAACCCCTTCCCTCTGTTCCATTTTGTGCTCTCCTTCATTCCCCCATTGCTCTGCCTGCCTCCTTTTAGATAAGGAGAGAAAACGAAAACTTGAAAAAGATTTTTTTACCCAGCTCCTGTTCCTGTATGCATGCATAAAAGTCTCTTTCTTGTCTGTGATTGAAAAGGTCACCTTGTACTGTGACAAATAGAATCTACCACATTAGGAATGCTAATTTTAAAACTTTAAAATTTCCTGTGAGAAGGTTATTCCAGTGACCCTCTCTCAGTCAGATATTCATTTCAGTAGTCTACTGAGCTATTCACATACTAATAAAAATTAAATGGCCTTTCATCTGTTTTATTCAGTGATTGAATCCTGAGGGTTTATGTTTAAATTTCTTTTTTTCAAGGTTACGGATTAAAAAGTCATTTCAGAACCCACACAGGAGAAAAGCCATATCGGTGTTCAGAAGATAATTGTACGAAGTCTTTTAAAACATCGGGCGACCTACAGAAACACATTCGAACTCATACAGGTACTGGCATTATGGATAAACTCATAGGATATTAGCTCTCAGGGATCATTGAATCCCGCCCCTTCCTCTTTTGCATGGGTAGGCTTAGACTTAGGTCAGGTGGTTTGTTAGTGCCAGGGGCAGAACAGCAACCCAAACCACCTCAATTTCCAAACCTCTTGTTCTCCGACCTGTACCCTGGCGCCTCTGCAGTGCATGGATGGACTGAACAGATGCAGTGCCCCTTGGTTACCTCAGCTTTCCTTCTTTTGCCTTGCCCACAGGTGCCTATGCCTTGCCCCTTCTTAGCCTCCTCACTCTTGATTTATCCCGCATCAACTTTGTTGAACTAAAAATCAGAAGACAGCTGTTTGCCCTGTTGCTCGGCTCCAGGAGTCTCGGAAGTCGCTGATAGCTGCTGTTGTAATGATCTCTTGCTTCAGTCACACAGTACAGGCCCTGATTTCATTTATGCTCTGCATGTCAGTAGGGATATTTTAAACATCATGGGACAATTTTACCCACAGGCACTGAGACTTCTGTTGCCTCTGAAAGAGCTCAATAGAGGATTCACCAGCCGTTTTTTCCCCCTGGCCGTTAAAAGCCGAGTATTTCCCCTCAAGATAATTCCCGCTCTTTGAGGAGAACGTATGAGCCATCCTACCACTTAGTGTCATTTAGGGGTTCTTAACCTTTTTTTATATCATTGACCCTATAGGCAATCTTGGAAAAGCCTTTCCTTTCCCAGAGTAATATTTTTAAATGCATAAAACAAAATACATAGTATATAAAGGAAACAAATCATATTAAAATACAGTTATTAAAATTTTTTTTTTATAAAAACCGAGTTCACCAACCCCAGGTTAAGAACTCTTAATTTAGAACAGGCCTACACAACATACGGCCTGTGGGCGGTATGTTGTGCAGGCCTGTCTTACATCCTCTAACATTTTTGGCGGGTTGCAGAAGCATGGGCTGCTAGTGGTGCATGGGCCGTATGTTGTGCAGGCCTGTGCAGCTTTTCCATCTTGATAGACCCTGCTAGAACGTGCGGCTTTCAACACCCCAACGTCACCTCCACACCCAGTGACAGGGCAGAGAATGGCTTTTGTCGAAGGGTTGGCATGGATGGTTTCATTGTGTGCCCCAAAACAAGAAGATGCGTCCTGTCATGGGACACTTGGTTGTCATGGTTTGTCTCAGCTTAGGCAAAAAGACCACCATGATGGCAGCTGCAGAGTATGCACCCATCTCTGTTGTACAAGAGGAAGAAAGAAAGAAATTAAATTTAGAGCTTGACAAGATCTCTATCTACATATGTGTGTGTGCATGTATGTATATGGCAGCTTGTGTTTTTCAGTGCAAAGACAAGCACCAGGAAGGCCAGTGAGAACTGTCTTGGAAAACATAGTTCAAAAATTTTAAAATGAAAGTGTCAAAACACTTGTAGATTGCTGAGAAACCTGAATACACAGAGGGAATAAATATAGAAATCTGCATATTGTGAAGACTTTCTTCAGGAGAGTCAGAAGGCACTGGACATACCAAGCACCAAAAAACCAAACAAAACAAACAATGGACTATGTCTTCTTAAACAGGAAATGACTAGTTACTGATGTGGGAACCATTTCTAAATCAATTCTCTAGATCCATTAAGACCGCTGACAGTTCAACCAAAAGTCAAAATCAAAACAAATTATGTGAAAAGATAAAGATGAGAAGATATGGTGTGTAATACATTGACTCCAACTTAACCTTTTCACAGAAGCTGTTGAAGCTATAAAAATAGATAAGGAAAGTATATTGATGTTTATCATCACCATTTCCCAAAGACACTTAATTGATTTAAAGCAGTCATGACAACAAAGAGCCCCCCAAAGCACTCAGAAACCTCATTAGCCAACAAAACTAACACTGATTTAGAATATAAATTCATTTACAATATACCATGGAAGAGGATGGCAGAAGATTATGAGCAGTATCTCTTCACATAACAATGAATAGTGTTGTAGACAGGGAATGAGTCTGCAAAGTCCTAGTTGTGAGACCCTACCAGGCTGGCTCATCCCAAAAGCATTTATCCTCTAGAGGAAACAGGAAGGACAACAAATAGGAAAAAATAGAACAGATTTTCTAGCCTACCTGGGATCTATTTTTATCAAAAGTAAAGCCATCACATTTTTAAGAAGCTTAGCAATTTAGTAGCCAACTTGCCAGACAAAGACTAAAGTCGGGAAGAATAATTGGACTAGATTGAGTTCACAGAGGAGAATTCTCTGTTAGCCTGATGGCATTTTGCTAATTGAAAAGAGGGGAAGCTGCTAAATTTTGAGTAAAAAAAAAAATCATGGATACTGTCTTTTATATGAAAACAACTATTGACCCATATTCCTGATTTCTCATCTCCCTAAAATTTGTATGAGAATGAGCTACATTCATATTGAGGGTATCCTTAATAAAAATAGATATTTCTCCCCCCCTCAAAAAAAAAAAGATTTTTGCAAACAGTTTTCTTCGCATTCATACAATTCACTGAAACAATACAAAATCCTGCTGGATTTCTTTTCTGCCAATTACAGAAAAAGGATTTGACTCATTAGGGCAAAAGCACAGCCTTCAAGACTTTCCCTCAGCAAGAATGACTGCTGTGCATCTGTTAAAGTCACTCATTTTTTGACAAATTAAAAACAAAAAATAAAACAACAAACCTTTAAAAAAAAAAGAAATGAATAGAATCATGTATTCATCTTAACTGTGGAAGGGAGAAGAGATAAGCATCAATACAATATTATCCACACTCTCACTTGGGAGCCCTTGTGATCACTGGTATACATTTGCAACCCATGACCCAAGAAAGGTGTAACTCCCTCTTCCTAAAACCCTATGTGTTCATGTGAATATTTAAAATCTGAAAATATTTTCATGTACATGAAGCCGTTTTTAGTGTCACAAAGGCCTCAATTCTTGTTCTCCCGGATGCTTTCTGAAATTTATTGTTAGTAGAGAAGCTGTGTCTTACTGTGGAGGGAAGGCCCTTGAGCTTGGAGCCAGAAGCCCTGGCCTTGCCCACTGCTTCCTGGATGTCTTTGGGCAAATCACTTCTTTGAGTTTGCTCATCTCTAAAATGGGGGTGATAGTAATTCCAGCCCTGACCTTGTGGGATTGTGAATGAGAAAAGTGTGTTTGTAAATTGAACAACTGTTTTTATTATTATAAATGTAGTCAAGGTAATAGGTATACTATAAAGAAATCAGGCTCATATATCCAAACTCTAGATGTGAAGGGGTTGTTATTTTATTTTATTTTTTTTACACAGCATAATCAGAATAAGGTGCTTTGGTCAAAAAGGCAGACCTCAGAAATCTGATGTTTTTCCACAGTCTGTGAAGTTATTTTGCCTTAAATCCAAGGGAAAGTAATCACTGACACTCGGATCTTTTGATCTATATTCCAGGATCTTTTTTTTCACCCTAAAATTTCTTGTGATATTTGAACTGTCTCTTCTCTTTTTCTGGAATTGCATCTGTAGACATTTGAAAATTAAAAGGGAAGCCTAAGTTTTCTTTTCATTTTTGAAAGAATTGACATGTTCCTTGTGCCTATCCTTCATACTGGGGAATTCTTAGAGACAAGCAGACTGAGCAGTTTTTCTTGTAGTTAATGTTAGCATAATGAAGAAAGGATCATTCTTTTTTCTATATGATAATACCACATAACATAAGGAGACTCATTTTCCTAATCAACCAAAATTTCCATGATTGATAAAAGGTGGTCCTAAGAAGGTTCTAACTTTATGGTCTTATCATTCTCAAATCTGTCATTAAATTGTACACACTTGATAATTCCTTCTGAGACTTTCATGTAATTAGTGATGCGAGTTCTTATTTCCATTCAGAAGCTTTTCTTTATCCCTTCACACTTGGAAAGAAAAATAAACTTTATGTAGAAAGTTTTGCTCAAGTGAGAGAAATCCAAATAGCAAAGCTGCAAATTATGGATTTTGATTCTACTTTTTATTTTTAAAAAGTATTTTATTGATGCCTTTTGTTTTACATCAGTCATTTCCAGCTTTGCCGACCTCCCTCCCACCTAGTGAACCTTCCGTTGGAACAGAAAAAAAGTTTGAGCAAAAACCTACAGATGCAGCTCTACGTCTGACAACACCATGTTGATGCCCCTTCCTGACTGTTTAATTTACCCTCCTCTGTGTTTGCAGGTGAACGACCCTTTAAGTGTCCCTTTGAAGGATGCGGCAGGTCCTTTACTACATCAAACATCAGAAAAGTGCACATTAGGACACATACAGGAGAAAGACCCTATTACTGTACGGAGCCAGGATGTGGGAGGGCATTTGCCAGTGCAACAAATTATAAGAATCATGTGAGGATACACACAGGTAATCAGTCTCTGGGGTTGGGGTCTTTGTTTCTACTAGTCCTCCTTTGAAACTCAGTTCATCGGTTTCTTTTCCCAGGAAGCCCCCCTGCCTGCTTCATCCCCATCCCCCACCATAATGCTCATGGCTTCATGTGTATAAATCTCACCTCCCAACAAGAGGGCACAAGCGGTGTGTTAGCCTTCTTTGGTGCTCCTTACAGTTCTGGATATGCAGTGTATTTGGAGTGGTCACAAAAAGTCAGGTGAAGTCACTAAAAGACATCTGTGCTTGATTCCTTGCCCTGAAGTGACCAGCTGTATATTAAAGAGT
This sequence comes from Phalanger gymnotis, assembly GCA_028646595.1. Lineage (NCBI taxonomy): Eukaryota > Metazoa > Chordata > Mammalia > Diprotodontia > Phalangeridae > Phalanger > Phalanger gymnotis. The sequence goes on from CM053623.1 coordinate 421,167,807, forward strand.
ATTTTATTATCCTCCTTTCCGGCATTTTAGTGAGCAAATCTTTTTTTTTGGTCCAAACCTGTGATTCATCTGCGTAGGGCAGTGGTGGCAAACTCAGATAGAAATGGGAGGCTCTAAACCATATCTAAAGATCCATGCAAGCCACATATTGACTTAGAAAACCATAAATTTGCACACTTATAATCTGTGTCAAATAGTTTGCCTTCTCAAGGAGAGAGGAAGAAAGGGAGAGAATATGGAACTCAAAGTTTAAAAAAAAGAATGTTGGAAATTTCTATTTACATGTAAATGAGAAAAAAATAAATTTAAAAAAATTTTTAAAAGAAAACCTCAAATTAACATCATATTTTATTGGATACATATACACATATATATGTGTGTATGTACATATAGATGCAATATATATAGTATATCATATATTGTTTATTTTGTTAAATATTTCCAAATTTCATTTTAATTTAGTTCAGGCTAAGTGCTTGACACTTCTGATGTAGAAAATCCCTAAGGAAGAAATTCCCTTCCTTGGTGTAGATAGACAGCTCTTTTGTAGCTCATAGTTGCCCTGGGCCCTGAGAAGATTCAGTGACTTGCCCAGTTTCCCACAAACAGTATGTGTGAGATGTGGAACTTGAACCCGGTGTTTTTAGACTCTTAAGACCAACTCCCTAACCACTAAGCTACTCTGCCTCCCAGGATGCATTATTCATAGTAATGATGGCTATTTCTTTTATGATAGTAAATGGGATTCAGGTGTTAATAGCTTGTCTAGTTACAGAAAGCAGTAAATTAGAACTTCACTAAAGTTATGACTTAAATTCATCAGAATCTAATGTCTTGCTATTTTTTTTCTTTTTTAAATAAAAATAAAAGGTTAAATAGTCATTTTTTTTGGAGATATGGGGAAAGTGCCAAAGGAGGTAGAATCCTAACTGGAAAGCCAAAGCACTGAGCTAGAACCATCTGGAATAGGAGTATGTGGCCCTTCTCATCTTTCTTCTATTGTTGTCCCTGGTGGGAAGGTGATTGCTGTCCATACCCATCCTTTTAACTTTTGTAACTTAACGTGTGACATGTTGGCTTTGTGTGTGTGTGTGTGTGTGTGTGTGTGTTGTCTTTTCCTCAGGGGAGAAGCCATATGTTTGTACAGTCCCTGGGTGTGATAAACGTTTCACAGAATATTCCAGCTTGTACAAACACCATGTTGTTCACACTCACTCCAAACCATACAACTGCAATCACTGTGGGAAGACCTACAAGCAGATCTCCACCTTAGCAATGCACAAGCGGACAGCTCACAACGACACAGAACCGATTGAGGAGGAGCAAGAAGCCTTCTTCGAGCCCCCACCAGGTGGGTGGTTGTGCCAGGGGAGCCAGGCACTGGGCAGGAGGGGGCCCTTAAGGGGCAGACTCCTTACAAGCTTTTGTTCAGAGTCTTCTCAGGAGCCTTTGCAAAAGTCTGGTTTTGCTCCTGGTCAGTTAGGTGACCTTGTGTCCGGCTTGCTTGGAAGCTCTCTGATCAGAAGCTGCCTTGGTATTGGTTTTCCTTGCTAACTGCACCTGTGACTTTGGTTGGCCAACTTGGCAATTTAGAAAGTCAGAGAGTGGGTCCTTGAGAATAAGTTACTGGGTTCATTCTTGAGAAAATATGAGAAAAGTACTGACTGATAATGATAATACACATTTATAGTATTTAAGGGTTACAAAGTACTTTCATCATACAGCAATCCATTGTACAGATGAGGAAATGGAAACTCAAAGGGGCTCTGACTTTCCCAGGAGCCAGAGCCAGGATCAGGATTTGTGTGTGTCACAGAGTTGTGTAAATGGGAGATATTACTATTGAAGTTTACAAAACACCTCTGGGTCATGGGAGAAGACAGAGGTGGGGAGATGACGGAAGCAGTGGATTAATGGGTTAATAACTATTCAGACTGTTCTTTTTTGGACACAGTAGACTTTTCAGGGTTACACATGGAAAAATATTATAGGAACACCTCCTCCCTACCCCCTCAAATCTCACACCATATTCCTCAGTGATTTCTAGCTGGATGGTAGACTTAAATTTAAAAAAAAAAAAAACCTTTAATAAGAAGGAAGTGAATAGAATGGTGTATTTATCTTAGTTGTGGAAGGGAAATGAGGTAAGCTTCGTTAATATTGTGTACACTCTCTCCCTTGGAGCCCTTGTGACCATTGGCTTGCATTTGCAAGAAGTTGATAGAAGGGAAAAAGGTTAATGGTGCCCCCTAGAGATTAAGTCGATGACCCTGGACCTTCTTAGCCCCATGCTCAGTGCTTAGCGTCCATAGACTTCAGGCAACAGCTTATACCATTGTCGGTTACCTTCCATTTCCTTTTTAAATTGGAATAAACATCTCACTTGCCCTGTTTCTGCCTTTCATGAGGGTTAGAGAGTGAAAGATGGGAAAGGAGAAGGCTCTGACGCAATTGCCCAATTTGGCTCCTCCTGAGTGGTGTAATTACAGCAGGGACCCTGGAGTGCACTATGGTTATTTAAGAGCTATAATAACAGCCTCTTTGGCTTTTATTAAATGATTAACTTGAGCTCAGATAGTACACCTTTACACAATGGCTAGCCAGCGTCCTTCCCTGAGGGCCGGAGGTCACTTGTGTTAATGAATACTTGTTAGCACGATTTTATTGTATTTACAAACCATTCAAGGTTGTTGGTTAGTATTGTAATACGGTGAATCATTATCTCTGGGCATTTTTTTTTACTGTTTTCTAAGCCAGTAGAACAAATAAAGTGAGTAGATAACTAAATTCATATTTACTTTTGGTTATTTTTGGAAACTTTATTTACATATGTCTTCTTTACCTCCCCCAAAACACACGCTTTGTAACAATGAGGAGAAAATAGACCCAGGAACTTGGAACAATTTGTTGGATTTGATGGTGTTAAATTTGGGGGATGGAGATGGGAATGGGATGTTGTAAAGAATCACTAAGAACAGGCTCTTCGTGGTTAGTAATTTAACAAATAACACAAAGATCTTTTGTCTTTTCCCCCTTAATTCGAATTTGTATATATTTTTCTTTAACAGGTCAAGGGGAGGATGTCCTCAAAGGTCCCCAGATAACATATGTTACAGGCGTAGAAGGGGAAGATGTTGTGTCTGCACAAGTAGCTACAGTAACTCAATCTGGATTGAGCCAGCAAGTCACACTCATATCCCAGGATGGGACCCAACATGTAAGTGTCCACCATAACAAAAGTCAACTGAAAATCCTGGAAGATGTTTCTTCAGGGAATGGTGGGAGATGGAGCTGGGATTGTAAGTTTGGCCAGACTGTTGAAGCCCCTGATTATCAAGCTAAGGAAATTTGACCTTTGTCCTATAGGCAGCAGGGAACCTCCGAACATTTTTGAACTGCTGAGTGACTAGATTAAAACACAATTGTAGAAACATTAATATGGAAGTGACTCATAAAGTAGAGAGACTTTTAGGAAGTTGCTGCTGTAGCACAAATATGGGATGGTTAGGGCCTGAGCTAGGGTGGTAATGAATGGGAAGGAAGAAGGGATGAAGGCGAGAGGTACCACAAAGGGTCAACAGCATTGGATGTTGGGGAAGCTGGGGAATAGGTGATGAAGAGAAGGAGGAGTCAAAGATGACTCCAAGGCTCTGAGCCATGTGCAGAATTGGGAAGGTGAATACAAGGAGCCTGTGAAATGTCCCTGCCTACTTGCATCAGACCTCATAACTCTCCCTCCAAAACATACTCAACTCCTTTTTGCTTCTCATCGCCCTAGACCACAGATTAAAGTACAGCTGCCACTTTTTGTGATGTGCCTCTGGAGGTGTGATTGTAAAGCAGGTCCTTGTAAAGTAGATTGTCATAAAGCAGATTGTTTCCCTGTCAGGGTAATGGGATAATTAGGGACTACGTGGTTCATAAAAGATAAAGAATCGAAGACATGGATGCCAAGCATATGACAGTTATAAATATTAGCAGCTATTTAAAATAGTAAAATTGTGTTGCAGCTTCTATAAAACAGATATATATGTACCTTGGTGATACAAACAGTACTAAAAAGTGTAATACAGAATATAAACAGTAATAATAATAGCTCATATTTATGTAGCACTTTATGGTCTTTAAGTGCTTCGCATAGGTTATCTCATTCAATCCTCACAACAAAGAGTGTGAGATAGGATCATACAGCGTATCAGCCTCTGAGGCCAGATTTGAACTCATACTCCCAACTTCAGACTCAGTGCTCCATCCGTTATCTACCTAGCTGCCTCAGCATTAACGAACCATTGTATCATGAATTTGATGTAAAGCTAGTCTTCTCACTACATTAAATAAGCAATCGTTACACTTGCCTTCTTAGAATTTAGAATGAATTTTTTTAGAAGATTATTCAGATGACCTAGGCCTCTTTCAAAATTTATCCTTGGAAGTTTGAACCGATGCTTTGTTTTTCCTCTCTCAATAAATTTATCATAACCAGAAAAATTCAGAACCATTCCACTGACATTAGAGCTCTGCTCTAAGTAGTAAATGCTCAATTAATGTTACTATTGATAATCATGGTATTTGTCCTACTAAGAAACTTTTTTTAAAAAAAGGGTTTATCCACGATTTATCCTCATTGTCTTTTATTAAGCCCTCATTTTATTCAAAGTTACAAGTGTATCAAATGTCTGACCAAATCAGAGACACCAAGAAATAATAAAGGTTGTTATATCACTCTCTGTCACAGCTAACCCTGACAGGACAGTTCTCTCAAGCTGGTGGCCTAGCCAAAGGTTTAGTCAGCTCATTCAGTAAACTATACGGAAGATATTCTCAGACACCTAAATCCAGAAGCCTTGCTCCTTTTGCTCCAACTTGCTTTCTACTCTTTCCTCCAAATTTAGGCTGAGTATGATGACTTTTAGCACTCCAAAAATAGTTTCCATAGAGAAAACTCACCTCTTATTATAATACCCAAAAGTGCGGTTTGGAACAGAGAGATCTCTTACACAAGTATTTGATACTTTTATCCAAGTCCATTACATTTGGTTTGAAAAGCCCCCAAAGCGGATTTCATAATATGACTACACAAAGAATTGCTGAGGCAGATCTGAGATGGTATTTGATCATGCATATGTTGTGACCTGTAAGGTATCTGAAAGGTATGGTTGAGGAACAGTGAGTTCTAGGCCCAGAGATTTCCGTGGAAACAAAAGAAAGAAAATCAGAGAGGAGGACTCACCCTTGCCTTTCCTTTTTTTAAAAATTTATTTAATTTATTTAATATATTCAGTTTTCAGCATTGATTTTCACAGGAGTTTGAATTACAAATTTTCTCCCCATTTCTACCCTCCCCCCCCAAGATAGCATACATTCTGGTTGCCCCATTCCCCAGTCAGCCCTCCCTTCTGTCACCCCGCTCCCCTCCCATTCCCTTTTCCCTTTCTTGTTGGGCAAGATAAATTTCTGTGTCCCACTGCCTGTATATTTTATTTCCTAGTTGCATGCAAAAACTTTTTTTTTGAACATCTGTTTTTAAAACTTTGAGTTCCAAATCCTCTCCCCTCTTCCCTCCCCACCCACCCTCCCTAAGAAGCCTTGCCTTTCTTTCTAATACTGAGCCATTCTTCTAAGTCTGACTCGATTTCTACCTCCTCCAGGAAACCTTCTCTGAATACCTAGATTTCCTTCCTCTCCAAAATATCATGTTTGTATAAGTTTATAGCGCTCCTGTTTTTGTACTACTGCTATTCTTTATTTTCTTTATATGTATTTAAATTTATATAGTTTTACATATTACATACAAATTATATTATAAATATATGTTTACATAATTATGTATTTAAATTTATATTTTCTTTTATTTTCTTTCTAAACACTCGACTATCTGTTTTATATCTTTGTCTGACCCAAAGGGCAGAAGGCTATACAATGTGACTGGTGGCACCTGGAAGGGATCTGCAAGAACTTTGGGATCCCTAGTTGGTAGTGTGCACTCTAACCCTGGAGTCTTATTCATGTATTTTATATTCTTCACTAATTGGTGACTGCATATGTGTCATGGAATTTCCAAGTTAGAAAGATCTTGGAGCTAGTTCATCTAGTCCATCTACTACCAAGATTATAAATTCTATCTACAGTGTCACTGACAAGAAATCAGACAGACACTATTTCAGCATTTCTGATGACAAAAATCTCACCACTCATCCTGGCCATCCATTTTTCATACATCACTGAATATTAGAAAGTTTTAAGTTGAAATATACCTGCTTACATTTTCCACCCATCGAGCCTAATTATTGGGTCAATCGGTATAAGTCTAACCATTCTTCCCTGGACTATAAACATTCTTAATTCCTTCAACCAAGCTTTATCTGGCACGGTTCAAAGACCCTTTATTCCCTCACTGTCCTGATCACCCTTCTGTGGACACATTCCAGACTCTTTTAAAATATGGCACCCAAGAACTGTATGTCATATTCTAGATGTGATCAGCTATCTTGTCTTCACTGCTAGGCCGTGAGCTCTCAGCAATATTTGTGACAGGGCTTTGATTTCTTTTTCAGTTTATGTTAGGGAAGGGTTTGGGAAGGAGAGAAAATAGAATTTTTTTTTGGTTAGATGGAAATAATTAAATTTCATTTTAAAAAATGGGCCAGTGCAAATGTCTGTAAATGGAAGAATTGAACCCCGGAAAGGACAGCTCAGCCCCTTAGTTAATGCCGTTCTTGGTTTCTCTGTCTCCTTGTTAGCCTAATAGTTGAACTATTTTCTCCATACATTTTATTTTGATGCCACAGAAACTTCCATGCAGACATCCTTGCTATATGCCCTGTAAAATCAATGGTTGATAGAAAGGAGGGGTGTGCCCCCTCACTTTGATAGTGTGGTGCAGTTAACCCTCATTCATTCAGTTATTAAGGATTTATTAAGTGCCTGTTGTATGCCAGGCACTAAGACTACAGAGACCAAAATAAAACAGTACCTGCCCTGAAGTTGCTTACAGTCTAGCTGAGGGAGGGAACATGTATGTGGTATATGCAATATCCATAGAAGATAATCCAGTGAGAGGGAGGGACTAGCCGTGAGGGGAACAGAAGGAGTTTCTGTAGAAAGAAAGTAGCATGTGACTTGGGCTTTCAAGGAAATAGAGATACTGAAATGGGGATGGTGAGGGAGTGCATTCCAAACATGGGTCACAGCAAGTACAAAAGTGTGGAGAGAGGAGATGGGGTATCATGTATGAGGAACAGTAAAGAGACCATTTGGCTTAACTTATAGAGTATGTATTTCTCCCTCTGCCACTGACTTCCTCTCTTTCTCCCTTGGTGTATGTAAGAGAGCGGGGCCCTAGGATGAAGAAGCGGGTCAGGATAGTCCCCAAAAGCAAGGGTTCTGATTCTCGCTCTGTCCCATGACCTTCAGCATATTACTTTCCCTCTCACAGGAGGTTGGGCCCCATGATCTCTTAGGTCACTCCCAGTTCCAGGTCAATGGCTTGAATTAGTATTTATTTACAATGGTAAATTTGGGGACTTCACCAGCCCATCATGATTCTGTTAGGGAGAAGTACGCTGTTCCTGTCTCCTGGTGATATCTCATGTTTACCTTAGCAGCATGTGCTTGTAGCAGGTATCAGTGAGAGTCTTTCATGAACCTAAAATAGTTTTTCTAATATAAAGTATTTTTCAGTTTCCTGGACCAGACTTGCTAGGTAAACAAACTATCCTTAGATCTGGTGTCCAAGCAAAGTGTGTTTGAACTCACTGGCCCCAAGCTATTTCAGGCTGGGTTTCTTAGTGGCCTAAAAGTATTTTTTTTAGCGTGCAGAGGAAGATTCAGTTCACTCACTGTCAGTTTATTCACTGAAGGGTTAGGCTCAAACAACTAAATGTACTAGAAGCATTTCTGATTTATTTTTAAAGAAAAAAATGTTTCATTTCAGGTCAACATATCTCAGGCAGACATGCAAGCCATTGGCAACACTATCACAATGGTGACGCAAGATGGCACCCCGATCACAGTCCCCACTCATGATGCGGTCATCTCTTCAGCAGGAACACACTCTGTAGCCATGGTTACTGCTGAGGGTACGGAAGGACAGCAGGTAAATGCCTTTGTATGTATGCATACGTATGAAATTGAAGAAATGTCCAGAGCCAGCTTGGGAGAAAGTGCGGTATCATGGAAAAAGCAACACCTTGGGAGTGGAATGATGCAGGTTCTAATCCTGGCTCTGCGCTTTCCTAGCTGGGTAAGAGATTTAGGCTAGGCTCTTCCCTTCTCTGGGGCTCAGTCTCCTTGTCTGTAAAATGAACAGTAGGATTGGGTGCCTTCCAAAGCCCTGTGTAGCCCTGACATTCTGTAGTCTAAGCTGAGGCATCGACGCCGGGCAACATTGCCCTCCAAGGACTGCCAGTGGTCATCTGGCAATAACAGATTCCACTGTAACTCTCTGAAAGGAGTTTGTGTGGTAGCTCATTGTAACTCTCTCAGCCCATTTAATGATGGGGTCGATCCAGAGGAGCAAGGATATCATCTCTTCCCTCTGGCTATCTTTAGAGTGGCCCCAACCAACCTATCTCTCATCTTTCCCATGGTCCCCGCATGCTTTTCCCATGGGTACCCTGTAGTAGGCAGAGATGCAGAAATTCCAGCAGGTCTTGTGACCATTAACTGACACCCCACAGTAGACACTATCTAAAACCTTGTTTCAAGAAGCATGGACCACAGAATCCTGAACTTAGAGTTAAAGGGACCTTTAGCCATTTACTCCAGTCTCCTCATTTTATAGATACGGGAACCAAGATTTGCCTACAGTCACAGGGGTAGTAAGTGGCAGAGCCTGGATTACATCCCATGTCTCCTGACTCCAAATCCAGTGTGCTTTCTTGGCTAGAGCATCTAGAAGAAAAAGTATCAGAGATCAGTAATGTCACTGGGAAAGGTGCTCCCTTTCCTCTGCCCCTCCCCCTACCACTGCTATACATCCACTTCCGTATTCAAAAATTCAAGGACCCTGGGTTGATCCTATCATTAGATGTCCTGAAATAGTTTCAGTAAACTCTTAACAGAATCTTAAGCACAGAGGCAGATATCTGCTGGGGAAATGTTGAAATCTTTCCTGGAGTGCTCTGATCTTATCTGGACTGAAGCCTTTCTGAGACACCTGGCACTCTAGGGCTGAGCTCTGCTGTGGACAGCTCTAGGTGCCTGGAGGATGGGGTCATCCAGCTGTTTCCTGATTCCACCTTTTAAAAAGAGGCCAAGGCAGCCTGGCTTCAGACACTCTAATGGAGGCTTTGGAAAACATGGCCACCCAGCAGCGTACAGATGGTTTTTCATTCTACGGGAACAGAACCTGTGAATATCCCATCTTGAATTTTCTAGTGGGTTAAAAAATAAGGGCTTGTTAGTGGAATGAAGCCCAGGGTACCAAGCAGAGGCAGCTGAGCTCTGCGACTTCTCTATGTTTGGTTGAATGAGTTCTTTTTATCCAGCCCCTCCTTGGGTTGCTGCAGGACAAAGGGTCGATGCCTTTTGTCTGCTCACCAGCTGTGTAGGAAGGGCAGTCTCGTGACTCCTGAGACAAGCACATTCAATACCCTTTCCTTGACATTTGGAGGGGAAAAGTAAAGTGAACGTATAGTATCCAGACTTGAGCATTGTAATGCTTAGATATCACACTGTAATATACCGGTCTAGTAAAAATGTCCTAATTACACAAAAATGTGTTTTTAAATAATTATGGGTTTGAATAGAAGAAAAGATGTTGCCCAGCCTTTACCCAGACCCAAGAATAAATAGATGTTTAGGAATATTGACTTCTTTGTGCTTGTGGGCCTACCTGGCTGCCTCCTAACTAGCCACTGGGGGGCAGCAAAATTTAGGGGCAGAGAAGGCTTGCCAACAACTGAAGACAGGCTCTTCTAAAGATGGAGGAAATGTGCTCAATCTCTTCAGTTGGCCTGAACACCCCGAGGTCTGAAGATGAACCTCACACTGTCTCTGGCTTCTGTATCGCAGGTTGCAATAGTGGCCCAGGACTTAGCAGCATTCCATACAGCCTCCTCAGAAATGGGGCATCAGCCACACGGGCATCATTTGGTGACGACGGAAGCTCGACCGTTGACGTTAGTGGCCACGTCCAATGGAACACAAATTGCAGTGCAGGTAAGCTTAAGCGTGTAGCAAGTTTGGCCACCCGTGACTCCCCACTCTAGTGGTTGTACCCGAGGGGCTGTTTCTGGTCCTCATGGCAAGCAGGCAACACTGAGATGCACACACATTGGCCAGCCCAACACTCATGGAGCTGTTGGCACAAATATCAACATCTCAATCAGGAATTCCTGCACTTGTTTCAGAGGAATATACAGAAAAGGAATGGACGAGACATTCACAGCTTTATCCCAAAAGGTGCAACAATGCTGTTTGTAGCTGCCGTGGAAGTATAAGGCCAATAACACCAGGACACAGGAGGGCTGCCAGCACAGGTTCTTTGGTCTGCTTTTCTAAGGAAAGCAACTTCAAGGGGTTTAGAATCTCTAATTAAACATACATATATCATTCACTTAGTTCAGGGAAAAGGTCAGCACCCTGAAGTGCAGAGAAAACACAAACAGAAATTACAAGCAGAAATTATATAAACAGAAAATAACACAAATCAGAAGACAGGGCTTCTTACTGTCTGTCCATAGCAATACATACATAGTTATCAGAGAGAAAAGCACCAACATCTGTGTTTTCAAAGCCGGAGGGCTCCTTAGCATCTACTCATCGTCTCATCTGGCCAAATCACATGAACACTCTTCCAATGAGTGAACCCCCAAGCAAAATGCTAACCTCCGAGTATATATACACTATTCTTCAGGGTCAGAGGGAGTCACAACCGTGTGACTCAAACTCATGTGACTTAAGCATTCTTGTAACTTAAGCAGGTCATCAGAGACTCTTGATTCAAACAAAGGCAAGACTTAGTCAAAGGCATTTGATTGCCTTAGTGCTGAGAAGCACTGCAAAAAAGAAAACACGACAAAAAGTCCCACTTTGCTCGCCATTACAAAAGGCCACCATGTGACCCCCAGTTTCCCCAAAATTCTCCCCATAGATGCTTGTCAAAATCTCCCTTCCAAATTCTGTGATCTGGTGAACAAGAGCATCTCCTCGCCTTTGGCTTTACAGCAAGAAAAATAAGGTCAAAACTAGGAAGTACTGACCATGTTGTCTGCAGGTTAGGCAAGATACCATTGGTCATTCCTTCTCAGGCTATGATTCTGTGCTTCCTTGGCCAAGACCATTGTGTTCTGTGTTCCAAGACTGTCACCTTAGATGTTAGGTGCCGGTTCCTCTGTTGTCCTCCTTAATCTCTGTAAACTGTGGAGAGGATGGCTGATTGGATGTGGTGCCCTTGGCTTGGAACCAGGCCTCTTCTGTGTTTGTTTCTGAGGGAAAATATGCTTCAACTTAAGAGAGCCTTTCCCAGGAGCATAACCTGCTGCCTGTACAAGTATACACTTGCCTGGGTACACTTCTTCGCACAGGCCACCATGGTCTTTAAAGTCTCTGAAAATGTTTCTCAAAGGCCTTTGTAAAATAAACGTACCTCATACCTAATCGGTAGACCACGGTACAGGGTCATGAAAAGACTACCCACCAGAGCTGAAGCCAAAGACTCAGGTTCTTATCTTGGCTCTGTTACCTACCAGCGGCAGCATCTTGGGCAAGTCACTTTGGAAAACTAAAGAAAGGCTTGAGTTTCCTTTTCTGTCAGAATGAGAGGATATAGCAGATTATTGCAAAGACCTCTTCCACCTTTATATCTGCAGTCTTGGGGGAGGGTCAAATGAATCCTGAGAGTAACCAACAACACTGAGGAAAGGAAATGCTTGTAAACCTGAGAGAGAAGCAGACAGAGGTAGATGGAAACAGACTTTGTGATTGAGGGGTACAAATGTAGCTAAGGTGATAAATTGTGGTGGAGAAATAGAGCACCTGCCCCTCAGAAGGGGCGCAGCTTCCTGGTAGGACTAGCCTTTTTTTTTTTTAATTTTAAACTCAAACACCAGAACTCAAATACAGAATAGAGAAAAGGAAAAAAAATAACATAAACTTAAGAAAGGAAAAGGGTGGGGGAAGCATGTCATAGGCATAGCAGAACATGAGAAGATTCAAAATGTGTAGTGATAAATTTTCATTTCAAGAGAGCCTGTATGATAAATACTACACATTGTGTTAGAACTAGCCTTTTGACTTGCCTTTTAATGTTTTATTGATCTCCCTCCCTCTCCCCTTCTCTCTCTCTCTCTCTCTCTCTCTCTGTCACCCTCTGTCACCTCCCCCTCCACAACCTTCCCTTTCCTCCTTCCCTGAAGCCTTTGCTTTCCCCTCCACCATCACTAAGCAGTTTTATAGACATGCTTCCCACTGTGTGCCCTCAACTAGTCATCACCGCTCTCAGAGTAAAAGCTTAACAATACTACCATTTTGTAATAAATAAAATTTTACATTTAGAGATTGCTCTATGGTCACAAAGTGCCTTGAACACATCTCCTTTTGTTCTCACAACAGCCCTATGAGGTGGATAATGCAGGTCATATTGTTTCCATTTTATAGATGTGGAAGCTGAGGCTCAGGTCACTCTAGCCCCAGGTCACTCACCTCTTGAAAGAGAGGTGCCCTTTCACAGCAAGGACAGCTGACTGATTAGTCCTCAAAGACTCGTTACACAATCCCAGGCAATTCAGGAAACATTTTGTTAAAGCCTCGTGCTTGTGCAGAAGTCCCTGTAGTGGATGCAGAAATTGGGGCTAAGATGAGGCCCCCTACCCAGAAGGAGTAAATAGTTGAGTGGGGAGATAAGGCAGATACACAGTAGAACTGTAATACAAGGCAGAATGTGATGACTGCCCCCAGGAGAGGCACCAACCTCTTCTCTTCCAATTGGGAATGCTAGGAATCATTATGGAAGTCCAGAAGGGCTCCTGGTGTGAAGAGGTGGCAGCATGCCCCATACTGGAGAGATGTGAAATAAAGATACCCTTAAAAAATGCACTTATAGGTGTTTAACTTGAAGTGATCATTAGAACAAAGTTCAAGAAAGTGAAAGCTGGGTCTTGTGTGGATAGCTCCTTAGGAGAAGGGGCCTATCTTGGACCTGTCTTTATCTTGAGCTTCCAAACTAAGGAATTTCCTTTGGCCCCTTTGGCGTAAAGACTTTATCAAGCACCTACAGAAACTAGACTTAATTTGTTCCTACCTTCTTTTCCCCTCATATCACTTAGGTGGATATCTCTGTGCCCATTCATTGAAAGTCAAATAAAAAGAACATCTATTAAGTGTTTAATGTGCTCTAGGAGCTAGAGACCCATGGGCAAAAAATGAGTATCCCTGCCCTCTGGGAGATAATGAAAAGTATATACAAACTGATATCATATTGCTTACCTTCTCATTGGGGAGGGAAGGGGTTGGGAGAGAGAGAATCTAGAACTCAATGTTGAAAAACTTTTTATTTAGGATTTTATTTTTCCCTCAATTACATGTAAAAAAAGTTTTTTAACATTTGGTTTTAAAATTTTAAGCAGAACTCAAATTTTTAAAAAGTGAACGATAAAACAGCACTTTTATTTTTAAAAATTAAATAGTCTATACGAAGTCGTGTAAGAGGAAGAGCATATTAGATTCCAGTAAGCCAAGTTTTCCAAGTGAGAATGGGAAAGATTTGGCTCCTGGCCTATGATACTTGTTTTGTTAAAAACTTTTGTTGGGTGAAACTCCTTGTTTCTCACATATTCATGTTGCAGCTTGGAGAGCAGCAGTCTTTGGAAGAAGCCATCAGAATAGCCTCCAGAATCCAGCAAGGAGAGACACCAGGCTTGGACGATTAACCTGGACCTTGGAACCATCCAGCAGAGAATGTTTTCTCGTCAGACAACAGAGACCCCTGCAGCCAGAGTCTGAGAACGCTCGGAACTTTCCCATTCCCTGATCCTCTGCACACATTTTTATGCACAAGTGTCTCAAGTGTCTTCAAGTCTCACGCTTGACCCTTGAAACAATAGACTGGTTGGACTCGGTGACCACCAAGGTCCCTTCCAACTCTGCAAATCGCAACTCTCGGTTTCCAACCTGGCCCCTTGTGTATGCAGAAATAGGAAATTAGGACTAGATGGTAGATTTTCCTGTTGTTACTCTTTTATCAACTCTCAGACTACTGAAATCTACCTGCATGGCCGGTGCAGCTGTAGAATTCTGCCCCAGGATGAATTTTAACTTTTAAGTACAAGATCAAGGCTGTTCAGACACTTTCAGATGTCTGAAAGGTCCTTACAATCATAATTCCAGAAGCCATTTCAAGTGATGAAAGGATGCAAAGCCTTTAAATATGCTCCTCAGTTAGTAGGGCCCCTGCAGATTTGGGTTCTACATTTCTCCATTTTGATTTCTGTCCCAGTTAGCTGGATGACTGTTGTCTTCCCTGTCCCTGTTAAATACAGCCCACTCAGCTAATTCCATTAGCTTTAATTGGATTATGTAAAAACTGAAAAGCTTTGGTTGTTCAGAATTAAATGGTTAAAATCCAATACTTTGGTTTCCTTAAAGGTTCTACCTTATGAGTTTGTTTTGGGTTCGGTTTGGTTTTTAAAAATTCCAATTATGATCAAGAAAAACAGGACCACAGTGTCCAGGGAAGAAGGTAGGGTCATCATCTGAAGTGAATTGACTCTGGGATGAGTTCAGTGCAACCTATTTATTTTTGTTTAACATGTGTTATATCCTTGTTCCAAAGTTTATTTATCCTGTAGCTCATTTTTAATTGAATCTAGTAGTTCAATAAATGATAATTTACTTTTATGAAATTGGGTGAATAAATTGCTGAGGAAAAACAGACCAGAAACATAATGGAGACAACCACCAGGACTCTTTGGAGGCCTCTTGCGACAGAATGAAGCTCAGCCTTGAGAAGATTTTTTTATAGATCAATGATTCTGCTTCAGTAGAAATTCAGGCCAAAAGGGCATTTCCTCCTCACTCCCTAATTCCAGCATTATACTGTTCTTTGTACAGTTAAGAAGCCCAGTTGTGGGAATGTTTCATTTCAATTTGTATAGTTAAAAAGAAAACTTTCCTGTTTTGTTTTGGTTTTTTTATTATTGAATATAAATGCTGTCTCTTATCTGTTTTTCTCTGAAGTTTCTACTAAAAGGAAACATTTAAGATAAAATAGCACTGTAGGCCTGAGTAGCAGAATTCCTACCAAAACCAGGAGTACTGTTGCTCAAGTCTGCACTCTAATGGGAGAGTCCAGGACTCACAAGCCCCTTCCCCTTCCTTTACTGGACACTGGGGCTCAAGGGTGGACTCTCCAGGGAGAAAAGAAGGGTGCTGAGTCAGAGGAGACCCCCCTGTCTTCCTTATCAAGGAAATTTTTGTGGCTGTACCAGCTCAGGCCCATGGACCTGCCTGCCTGAAAGATCCCCCTACAAATGGCTTATGGCAGGTCTTGCAAAGTTGGAGAGGACACAGGGGCTGCATGCAAGGAACCTTTCATGGATCACTTGGAATTCACTCTTCACTTCCAATGTCATCACGTCTTAATGTGCCACCAGATCCCAAAGCTGACAAGCCTTCTCTTGGGTGGTTGCCCCTCAACACTTGGGCAAATTTTTCACAGCTGATGTTTCTCCATGATTTCCTATATGGGCCTGGTGAGCCCCAGGAGGGAGCGTTTTGCCAACATTCTAGAAGGAAACGATTTGCACTCATTTTTAGGGACTTGTTTAAAACAGAAGTGAAAGAGGAGGAGGGGGCATGCAACGCTAACTGCCTGGAGTAGTGAGGCCCCTGTAATGTATTTGGGCACTAAAAGTTTTTCTTTCCCCCTGCCATTGGGCTTGTGACTTGCCCCTAGAGGAGAAATATGCCTTACTAATACTGGTCTGACACTCTTGGGAGCTATTAAAGCAATAAACTCCCAATTCCTTTACAACAGGAAGGTGGAACTTGGCTGAGCTGGAGGGAGACCTGATATAATGGATTCTGTAAGGCCAGACTAAAAACTTAACCACTAGCTTCTATCAGAGAAACGCTTTTTAGTCCAAGAAAATCAGTCCTACTCAACCCCTGCCTTTTATGCCTCCATTATCTCCCTCCATCTCCTTTTGTCTTTCTCTACCTTTCCATACCTTCCCCTATACATTACTGCCCCCAGGGAACATCTAAGAGCTGTCCCTGGATCCCTGGTTTCTCCCATGGAGGTGTCAAGTCTGCCCTGCACTGCCCAGAATGCCAACAGGTCCAATAATACAGCTTGAACCTCTCCCACTGTATATAAAGGTGTCTTGACAAGCTGGGTTGGAGAAAGGACCCAAGAGTCCTAGGCTTCAGAATTTCTGCTGCCATGCCACTGAGCAGCCTTGGACACTAGGACACTTCCTGGGGCACTGCAGGAGCATCGGTTTAGAGCCAGCAGCGGCCTCAGGAATCAGCTCATCCAACCCCTTCGTTTTCTGTAACCAAAGCCATGCAGGTATTAGTACGTGGAAGAGCTGGGGTTTGAACCCAGAATCTTGGACTCGGGCCACAAATCCAGCATGTTTTCCAGCTCTTTCCAAATCCACTTTCCATTTGATTAATCTTAAAATGAGGGAATAGATGCTCCTGAGGGCCCATCCTGCTTCAGTATCACGTGATTCCCCTCGAGGTCAGCTGTGGGGCAAAAAAGTTAGTGCATTGAAGGTACCGTGGGTACTAACAGATCCAAGGTTCTGCCACCTTGTCTGTGCCCCTTCTGTCTCTGGGGTTCGGTTTCCCCATCTGTAAAATGAACTTCCATCTCTAAAGCTCTGGTTGAGTGTGGCACCTTCGTCCCAAGACTCATTTCCCTCCTACCCCACGAGGGAAAGGCTAGGTTCCTTCAAAGCGGCAGCTGACTTTTCCCCTTAGTAATCTCTTGGGAATTAAACCGTCGGCCCGCCTTCACATAGATGTCAGCCTGCCTCACTGAGGCAGCTCCTCGGAGGCTATCCTCACTGAATCGCTTGTGTTCATATGGGTTTGAGCTGTATGCTCCATCTTTGGTCCTGGACCCCTTCTTGGAAGCATCAGATTGTTTCCATCTGCAATCGAACCCAGATGGATTGTGGAGTAGTAGGGAGAGTGACAGTATCCCAGAATGGCAGAGATGAATTAGTGAGTCATCTAGCATTTATTAAGCGCCTACTGTGTTCCTGGCACTATGCTAAGTGCTGGGGATACAAAGAAAGGCAAAAGACAGTTCCTGCCCCCAGGAGCTTAATCTCCTTTGGCCTCAGTCTCCCAAAGAGAGTGTCAGCAGCTCTCCTTGCTATTCATAGGACCATAGATCTAAAACTGGCAGGAACCTTAGAGGTCATTCGGTAGAATGAGGTTTGCTCAAGAAAAAATAATGCCTTATTATCTGTATTCCCACCATTCCCACCAGTAGGGCTGGCACAGAGGTGGGGAGGGGAGCAGATAGGTGGCAAAGTGAATAGAGCATTATACCTGGAGTCGGGAAGACCTGAGTTCAAATCTGAGCCTTGGACACTTACTAGCTGTGTGACCCTGGGCAAGTCACTTAACCCTGTTTGCCTCAGTTTCTTCATCTGTAAAACGGAAGGGGGGAATAATAGTACCTGCTTCTCAGGGTTGTTGTAAGGATCAAATGAGATAATTGTAAAGCATTTAACACAGTTGGCTTGTACATAATCAGTGCTATATAAATGTCAGCTATTATTATTAATGCTTATTAAAAATGAATGAATATACTCCAGCTTGCTCATTTTACAGATGAGTAAACAGAAGCCCAAAGAGGTTGAGGGACTTCCACAGTTCAACCGAAGGGAGAGGAAGCCACAGTAACTACCAGCCCTGGACACTGTAGGGCTTGACACCTGGTATAAGACCCAGCTGACTTTATGGAAAGGGCAGTGTTACTGAGTTGCGTCCCTTTCCATCTTTCTGTAGGGGAACTATTCCCAGCTCACTTTGCCAACCACACTTCTCCAGGGCATCTCCCAGAGCTTACAGTATTTTTCTTCTCCCTAAAATAGGGGTTAGATGGGAAATAAAATGGTTCTTCTCTAGCAGACCTAAGCATCATCTAAACACCATGGAAGAGGAGCTGAGGTTAGAAGCTGAAAGTCCCTCTGATCTTAATGGAGATGTTACCTGGGGATCAGTCAGGGACTAAGCACGGCTCAGAAGCAGCTGTAAGTCTCATCATTAGCTTTAAAGGGCATGTCTGCCCCCAACACCCCGCCCCCTCCTCCCATCTAGTGGTCACAGCATCTTAAATTTAGAGGTGGAAAGGACCTTACTAGCCCCCGTGTCCACCCCTTCACTGTAGAGCCTCTCACCCAGTCTGGTGATGGAGTGCCCCACTTGGAATGAAGAAGGCCTGACTTCAAATCCTCCCTCAGACATTTAGCTGTGAGATGAGGATGATTGGGGTATAAAAATGGGGTTCTGAGGACCACCTGAGATAATATCCATAAAGCAATTTGTAAATGCCAAAGCCTCATGCAAATGTTGGCTATGACTGTGATTTTACAGATAAGGAAACTGAGTCCCAGAAACTCGAAGTGACTTGCCCAAAATCACACCAAGTAGAAAGTGGCAGAGCCACATTTGGAAAGAAGGGCATCTGCCTCCAAATTCATCACTCTTTTCCCTTCCTTGCTCTGTCTCCCACCATTTCCAAGGTAGGAGGCATAAGAGCTACTTGGTCGGGCAGGTCCATCCTTGGGAGATGGTCCATCTCAGGACTCCAGGACTGGCCAAGCATCCTCCCATAAGAGCTCTGAGATGTGTACTTTCCCTCGATATGGGGCATCCCAAAAGTCTTAGTGCAGTCGGGCTTCAGGGTGACATCTCCCATCCCCAAGCCCTTATATCGGCTATCACCCGTGCCTAGAATGCTACACCTCCCCAACCTGGCCTCTTCCAAACCTTCAAAACTCAGCTCAAATCCTCTCTTTTACAGACCTTTCCCTGTTTCCCCCTCCCTCCCACCCTCTCCCTTTACCCTCACCCTCCATCTACTCCATATGTATCTTTCATGTGCCTATTTAGATACATGCGGTCCCCTGCATTAGAATATAAGCTCCCCGAGGGCAGGGACTGTTTTTGTTTTTTCTTTCTCTCCCCAGCGCCTGACACTTAGTGAGTGATTAATGAAGACATGCTGATTGGTTGATTGAACATTGTGTCAGGTGCTGTGTTTGGGACCAAGATTTTCTCCCCCAAAAAGCTGAATGCAGGGGAAAAGGACTGAAGCCTCTTGAAAAGCCTGCAAGAACAGTGTGGGAATTCACATGCTAATCAGGCGATGTGGCCTGTTCCATCTGCAAATCAAAAACCCAGCAGGATATCCAAACACTGGAATATTCCTTCAGAGCTGCTCAATCTTCATGTCATAGATTCAGATCTGGAAAGAGCCTCATAGAAATCTTTTACTCCAACCTCCTTACATTATAAAGAAAGTGACCTCCAGAAAAGGCAAGTAATTTGTCTAAGGTCACGCAGGTAGAAATTAGCAGAGTCCAGATTCAAATCCTGACCGTTTGACTTTGACCTTAGGACGTCATACATTTTGTGTTTTTAAAGGGGGGCTTTGGAGGCAGTGTTCTCCACATTCTTTTTCCCAGAGGAGGGAGGCGTGTGTCACCACTGGACCTCAATGTCCTGATCAGCTCTGGCACTGATAAGCATTCTGAAACTTGATATATTTTACGTGGGTTTTCTGTAATGTTCAGGAGCCTCTCAGAAGCAGGGCACCCTATTTAAAAGACTATGTCCACAGAACTCTTATCCTTGCACTATGAATCAAATCATGTTTTCCCATAGGCACACATATCATGATAGAAAGTTGGGCTTCTCTTTTTAATTTTATTTTTTCATTTGGAACTCAAATCTCCCCCAAAAAGAGCATTTCCACAAACTTGTCGTTCAGTTGCTTCAGACTCTTTGTTACCCCCTTTGGGGTTTTCTTGGCAAAGATACTGGAGTGGCTTGCCACTTCCTTCTCCAGCTCATTTTACAGACGAGGAAACTGGGGCAAACAGGGTTAAGTGTCTTACCCAGGGTCATTCAACTACTAGGTGTCTGAAGCCAGATTTGAACTCAGGAAGATGAGTCTTCCTGACTCCGGGCCTGGCACTTTATCCGCTGTAGCTAGATATCATCTAGCTGCCCTATTTCCACACACAGAGGACATAAAAAGGACATTTTATATGAAACCACGAATCTCCATTTCACATGGCTTACCTTTTTTTTAAACATGGCTTGCTTTAAAAAAAAAAGTATATAATAAATTCTAAATGTCACTTTTGAAACTTTTCCGCTTGCATGTGTTTCCTTCTGGACTTCGTCCTGTTCTGTTACATGTATTTAAAAAAAAAAGTTTCAATGGTTCTTTTTATTTTTGGCATTACCAATTACTAATTCCTCCTCTCCTCTGATTTCTCACCCCTCCCACAACCATTAACTATTAGAAAGAAAGGAAAAAGAAAAACATCACAGATTGATGGTCAGACAAAATGAATCTGAATAGTGGCCATGTTCAAAAATTTATGTCTCCTGTGTCTTGTGTCCTCTACCTCTCTGCCAAGAGGATGGTCATATGTTTCATTGGAGATCTTCTGGTTTGTTCCTAATTGGAGCTGGGTTTTTCTTTCTTTTTCCCCCCACTTAATAATATTTTATTTTTTCCGGTGACATGTAAAGATAGTTTTCAACATTCACTTTTATAAGATTTTGAGTTCCAAATTTTTTTCTCCCTCTCTACGTTCCCTCCTCCCCAAGATGGCATTCAATCTTGTATAGCTTATAGATATATAATCATATTAAACACATTTCCACATTAGTCATATTGTGAAAGAAGAATCAGAACAAAAAGGAAAAACCATGAGAAAGAAAAGAAAGAGAGAAAATAGTATGCTTCGATCTACATTCAGACTCCATAGTTTCTTCCTCTGATGTGAATAACATTTTTCATCATGAGTCTTTTGGAATTTTCAAATCATTGTATTGCTGAGAAGAGCTAAGTCTATCAAAGCTGGTCATCACACAATATTGCTCTTACTGTATACAATGTTCTCCCGGTGCTGCTCACTTCACTCAGCATCAGTTCATGTAAGTCTTTCCAGGTTTTTCTGAAATCCACCTGCTCATCATTTCTCATGAAACAATAATATACGTTACAATCGTATGCCACAGCTTATTCAGCCACTCCCGATTGATGGGCATCCCCTCAATTTCCAATTCTTTCCCACCACAAAAAGAGCTGATATAAATATTTTTGTACATGTGGGCCCTTTTCCCATTTTTACCATCTCTTTGGGATACCGCCCTAGAAGTGGTATTGCTGGATCAAAGGGAATGCATAGCTTTATAGTCCTTTGGGCATAGTTCCAAATTGCTCTCCAGAATGGTTAGATCAGTTCGCAACTCCTAGCTGGGCTTTTCTTGAACAAGGAAAATGTGATGGGGCAAATTTCAAGCATTTTTAAACTGTTCCTGGTCAGAGGAAGTTGGCAGAGAGATATCAATAGGATGATAGATCATTTATTTGTTCAGTCTTTGGTTCAATGCGTAGTTGCTTTTTTGTTTTGTTTTTGGTGCCTACTAACTGCAGAGCACCATTTTGGGAGGGGGAAGAGACACAAAGTTTAGATAAGATAATGATCCTTGCTCTCCTGGGGTTCACAGCCTAATATACCAACTGAAAGGTGAGAAGGTAATTAGAGGAGTCGGGGACCTTCAGCCTCAAGGCCACAGTGGCCCTCTAGGTCCTCAAGTATAGCCCTTTGACTGAATCCAAACTTCACAGAACAAATCTCCTTCATTAAAGGATTTGTTCTGTAAAACTTAGACTCAGTCAAAGGGCCTCACTTGAGGACCACATGTGGCCTCAGTTACCCACCCCTGATATTTTAAACCAACTTCTTGGCCAATGCATAAATCTCTGCGAGGTGACCATTGAGCTTTTGCTTACAGATTGTGGTATGGTAGGTTGAGTTCTGGACTTAGAGTCGGGAAGACTTGGATTTAAATCCTGCTTCTCCATGACTTAACCTCTCTGGGCCTCATTTTTCTCATCTGTAAAATGGAGAAAATAATACCTGTTGTACCTGCCTCATAGGTTTGTCATGAGGCTCATAGGAGAAAATGTCTACAAAGTGCCTCGAAAACTTAAAACACTTCATCCAAATTCCAGTTACTATTATTTGCTTAAATTCTTCCAATGTCAGGAAGCTCACAGGCATTCAATTCTTGGATGGTCTTGCTAGCTGGGAAGTACTTCGTGAAGTAGAAGCAATATCTGCCTCTGCGTCCTAATCACATCAACATTTTAAAGGTCACATTTGCTCCAAGCCCATCCTGCCCTCAAGGAACTTCTATTCTATTGGGGGAGATAACACGTTTATATATGTGTGTATATGTCTATACATATGCATGTATAGAATAAATACCAAGGTTGTCAGGGAGGGAGGGCACTAGCAGGTAGGGGTGGGATGGGCTGGGGGGGTGGGATAAGGAAAAGCTTCATGTAGAAGGTGGGGCACCAGCTGACTTTTTTGAACCAGTGGGGAGGAAGGAGTGCATCCAGCTAGACAGGAGACAGAATGCCAAGGATGAGGAACAGTGAGAAGGCCTCTCTAAACTTGGCAAAGTTGAGCCTCCAATGACATACATAGTGAACCAAAATCTGATTGCAGCTTTAAGTTATTAAAACTTGAGTAGCTCAAAAACTGCACTGGGACTTTTGGGATTCCATGTACATTAAAATAAACCTAAATTAAAACTGAGGTTTTTAGATCAAAACACTCACAAGGACAATTTGCTTCTCTAAGGAGTGCATTGCTCTGGACTTTGGGAACTCTTCGCCCACAAACAGACATTTCTAAGATTCTGTTCAGATTCTAAATTGAGTTTTCGTTTCACACCTGTTATATATGACTTCTGTTTTCATGACCTCCAGACTCAATCTTTAGTCAGTATAGCAAATCAGAAACCAAAGTTAACCATCCTGCTTTCTTTTAAAAGGTGCTTTCAGTAATACAAATTGCCACCCCTCATTGGCTACGAGGCCTTGTACTTTTTGCTTGTACTTTAGTTGTTCTGATTCCCAGCTATTGCACAATTACAGTTTGAGCAAGGTCCTACTCTGAGCTTGGAGGTCAGTCCTAAGGGCTGGACAAATAGGGTGACTTGACTAGTTTCTATTCATCTTCCATTATCCTGAGAATTCCCAGGTTGAAAATAAATGAAGAGTGACTTCTGTTTACTGTGTAGGTGGTAAAACATACTGTAATTAAGAGTTTTTGGAGGGAGGGGTATGGGATTAGCTATGGAAGCTAAAGATTGCATAGCATTTTGAATGGTGTCCTTCCAGGCAGCTGGATAAACTCAGTTTTACAATGAAACACAATTTGCTCTCAGATTTCTTGCAGCTGTCCCTCTGCGGCTATAATCCTCCGAGATCAAAGTGGGCAGATAAGGATTGGAGTTTGGACAGTATTAGGGAAAAGAGACATCTTGGGTAGAATTGTCCATGAGAAAAAAAAATCAGAATTGTGGGCTGCTTAAAGTCTGTTCTAAAGAAGGATGGCATGTTTTCCACCATTTTGTCGGACTGGATTGAAGTATGAATTGGAGGTGGCCAAAGGCTACAAGCTGAGGAGAGGTTGCACAGGTTAGCTCATAGTCAAATCAATCAACCAATTAACAAGTATTTATTAAACACCTACTATATGCCAGACTAAAATATTAGCACATGGCACTGTGAGAGAAAGACAAAAAAACAAGCAAATGAAAAAACAGTCTACACTGAGGAACTTTCTATTGGAATATTGGGAAATGAAAGTGATAAGGACAAAGACTAGTTTTGAGAACTCCCAGATGAGGAAGCTCTCTCTATCAAAGCAACCTCTCTACAACTTAGAGTCTTAAAGGTAAATAATAGAAAAAAAATCAACAGACATCAATTAATTTTTAAAAATTAACCCTTATTGACTTTTAATTGGCAGAACCAGGATGAGGGCCCAAGATTTTTTTGATTCCCAGGGGAATACTATTTCTTTTACATTTTTTTCTGCCTTCTAAATTGTTGGCTTAAGAGTTAGAGGATGGTGGTGCTGGGGGATCTAAGCTTATCAAGCACAGATAGATGAAAATATCCTTTGTGTGCGTGTGTGTGGGGGAGAGAAAGAGAGAGAGAGAGAGAGAGAGAGAGAGAGAGAGAGAGAGAGAGAGAGAGAGAGGCCGGTCTTCTGGCTTGCTCACAGCAGTCACAGCCTGTGGAGATGGAAGGGCCCCAGACATCAATTGTCCAGAATGCTGAGTCTGATTGTTTTAATTTATAATGCTGGACATACAAAAAAAAAAAAAAGACAATTCAGAGCAAAAGCTTGGAGGTTGTCAATGAAATGGTAAGTTTGGGGTACTATGTACAGTATGGCTAAAACATAGGGTGAATGAAGAGGAGAAATATGAAATTTTTAAAAAGGTAGGTTGAGAGGTTTTTTGGACCCTAAGCTGTTTGTGTTTTATTCTAGAGGCCAAAGTGAGATAGTTAGTCTTTGGGTTTTCATGACACTACTGTTTCCTGGTTCTTCTCCTGACTCCATCTGCCTGCTTTTCCTCAATCTCCTTTGCTGGTTCTCTCATCCCCCTTAAATTGTAGGTGTTCTTTAAAGGTCCATCCTGAGCCTTTTTCGTTTCCCTCTCTATGCATTCTCTCTTGGTGACCTCATCAGCTCACAAGGGTTTAATTATAATCTCCATGAAGATGACTCAGAGATCTATATATACAGCCCCAGCCTCTCCACCATGAGTTTCAATCCTACACCATCAACTGACTATTGGACTAAATATGCCAGATACATCTTAAGTTCAACATATATATATATATATATATATATATATGTATGTATATATATACATACATCTACACATATATCTATACACACACACACACACATATACATATAAAACACAAAATTTTGGGGGTATAGTATCAAACTACTTTCCAGGATAGCTGAACCAGCTCACTGATCCACCCTCAGGACATTAACATACCAATTCCCCCAAAGCCTATTTTTCTTAAGCCCCTTCCAACATTTGTCATTTTTCTTTTTTGATCTCTTTGCCAATCTGAGGGGTGTGACATGGAACCTCAGAGTTGTCTAGGCTTCTCTTGGCCTAAAGGAGAAGGTATTCTTCCTGGGGAGAAGGAGTTTTGGGGTGGGAGGGAAAATGAGAGAAAGAGAAAGAAGAGCCCAAGGAGCCAGGCCCACATCAGATGGGAGTGGGCAGAAAGTAGCTGCTCGTTTGGAAGGGATAAGAGATTCTGTAACTGCAAAAGTCATTGTCACAGAATCCAATCCCTCCCATTCATGACTCAGCGACCCCAAAGTCACCAAACCTTAGAACTGGAAGGCATCTCAGAAATTAGGAGTTCCAAGCTAGGAACACTCATAGAAAAGTGGAACATGCGAAAACAGAGATGGAGGCCAGATGGAAAAAGACGAAGAACACTGGATTGGGAATGAGAGGATCTAGGTTTGAGTTCTGTGTGACCTTGGTCAAGTCACCTAACTTCTCTGGATTTCTGTAAAATGAAGATACTGCACTGATCATTCTAGGCCTTTTCTAACTCTGTATCCTAGGAGTCCCCAAAGAAGGGGCCTAAGAACACAGACTGTTAGAAATCAAAGAGACCATGGAGTCTAACCCCATCATTTTATGGAAAAGGAAATCGAGGTCTAGAAATCAGAAGAGAACTTGGCCGAATCCACAGAACAAGATCTGGGCCCTAAACTCAGATCTCCTTAGTCCAAGTTCAAGGCCATAACTCCTATCATCCAACATCTGGAGGGTTTCTGGAGTCAGAGCATCTGAGTTCAAATCCTACCTCTGCCACAAACTACTTGTATGACCACGATTAGCCACTTAACTTCCCTGGGCCTCAGTTTCCCCATCTGAAAAGGAGGTGGTTGGGCAGATTAGGATCATAGAGTTGGAAGGGTCCTTGTTCAGTTGTTTCAACTCAACTCTTCACGGCTACATTTGGAGTTTTCTTAGCAAAGATTCTGGAGTTGTTTGCCATTTCCTTTTCCAGCTCATTTTATAGATAAGGAAACTGAGGCAAAGAGAGTGAAGTGACTTGCCCAGGGTCACCTAGCTAGTAAGTGTCTGAGGCTGGATTTGAACTCACGTCTTCCTGACTCCAGGCTCAGTGCTCTATCCACTGCGCACCTCTAGTTGCCCCAATCCCCTCATTCTATAGATGGGGAAACAGGTTAAATGACTTGTCCAGGGTTACAGAGCTAATAAATAGGAGACAGGATTTGAATTTAGGTCTTCCTGACTTTAATCCAGTCCTTCAATTCTAAGGGCAGAGACTTAGTGTCTGGCAGAGAGTAGGTGCTTAATAAAAGTTTATTGATTGATTATACACACTACTCCCTGCCAGCTTCATGTTTATGATCCTATCCATAGTCAGCAAGCTGTCCCTCAAACTCCCTAGCTACACTCTTCTTTTCTTCCACCCTCCCCCACCGACCAAATTGTCTGCCACCTCATTCCCAAACAACACTTACTCCCTGTGAAGGTTTTCTTTTATAGGCCAAACAAAGCAAAGATGTCACTTTAGTAAAGAGCTCCTCACAAGCAAAAGACGATCCCTCTCCTCCCTGCTCGGAGAGAGTGGGGAGAGGAGCAGCAAGAGAAGTAATCAGAAAACAGAGAGAGAGAGAGAGAAAGAGAAAGAGAGAGAGAGAGAGAGAGAGAGAGAGAGAGAGAGAGAGAGAGGTGAGTGTATGTGAGAGAGAGACAGAGACGAGGAGGGAGAGAGAGAAGAGAGTGTATGTGTGAGACAGATAAATGTAGCGAGAGAGAGAGAGAGACAGACAGAGAGAGACCGAGACAGAGAGAAGAGAGGTGGGCGTATGTGTGAGAGACAGATGAAGCTGGAGAGAGAGAGAGAGAGAGAGAGAGAGAGAGAGAGAGACAGAGAGAGAGAGAGAGAGAAGAAGAAGAAGAAGAAGAAGAGAGAGAGAGAGAGAGGAGAGAGAGGTGAGTGTATGTGTGAGAGAAAGACAGAGATGAGGAGGGAGAGACAGAGATGAGGAGGGAGAGAGAGAGAAGAGAAGAGGAGAGACGAAGAGAGACAGAATTTGTATCAGACAACTTGACAGAGATAGGGAGAAAGGGAGGAAGAGGAAGCACCTTGCCCCCTCTAGGAAAGAGCAATTACCAGGGGAAGATTGGTAGTGACTTAGGGAGATAGCTATATGTGTGAATGCATGGAGAGAAGGAATCATATAAAGTTGGGTCCAGCTGCTCTGTAAAGCAATTTGGAACTCTATGCCCCCGAAGTTACTAAACTGTTCATACTTTTTGACTCAGTGAGACCATTACTAAATCTATTCCCCCAAAGAGATCAAAGAAACAGGAAAAAGAACTAGATAGATAGATAGATGGATGGATGGATAGATAAAATAATTATAGAAGCTCTATTTGTGGTGTTTTAAGCTATTAAGATTTAAAACTGTACTAGGACTTTTGGGACACCCTGTATTTTATTTTGTACACTTAAAAGCATAATTCTGACAAGGGGTCCCTTGGTCCTCTTCAACAACAAAGGACCAACAGCAGCAGCAGCAGCAACAACAAGGCTTTACCAGTTGGCCAAAGGGGCCTGTGCCACAAGGAAGGTTGAGAACTCCGGTTCTAAAATCTTTCCTAAGATTTTGATAGGCCAAGAAAGAACACCTGGAAGTCCTAAGCTGGAGATCAGTCAGGAGGAATCTCTTCGCATGGAAAGGAGTCAAAGTCACAGAAGGACCTAGCTCACAATTATATCTGCCTACACCCAGTTTTAGTTATACGAGCTTAAAGTTTCTTGTTGGTTTTTTTTTATCAAGTTCTCTATCCTATACTAGTAAATTAGAGATATTCACTCAAGTGTAGGATCTGACATTTACTCAAACATTTCAGTCTCATTAACATTGCCATTCCTTCGTCAAATTTATGGGAAGATATTTGGACAAGAGTTGTGGTAGGATGGTGAGGTGTGGGCAGGTTGTGGTAAGGATCATTGGAGGGAATATCCACTTTGATGAGGCATAGATCCATTGGAAATGTCTGAATAAAGGCTACATCCTACCCTGAGTGGAGTTGATTTGAATAGAAGGAATTTACATTCTATTTTGTACCACCTTTCCCCAAAAGGTGGCTCTCTCTGTCAAAGTGTCAAAGTGGGAAGTCCCAAATCTTGCTCTGGTCCAAAGATTCCCAAAGTGTGGTCTGGAGACCCCTGAAGATCCCAGAGACTCTTTCAGAGGATCCATAAGGTCAAAACTATTTTTAAAAGAATACTAAAATTTTTTCATTTCCAATATGGTGAATATTAACAGAATCCACACAAACAAAAGTCTTTGGTGTCCTCAATTTTTAAGAGTATTAAAAGGGTCCTGAGATGAAAAATTTTGAGAACCATCATACTAATCAAAGAGGCTCTCCTTTCTCTACCCCCCATCCCCAACAGTGATTTTCTTCCAAGGACCCAATGAAAGATGAGCCAATTCTATGTTGACCCACCACCAGAAAGCTGTATTCTGAACCAGTTGGCTGTTTTATCTAAAGCCCAAAGGGCATGATTGATTCTCTTCAAACAATCCCAATACATTTCCTTTGTTCACACCTGGCTTACACCTTTGATGATGAGATAGAGGTCTGAGCCTTTTTCACACTTTGATTGATTCAGGGACAAGTCCAGGCTGTGTTTATTGCAAATGAGGTAGACTTCCACCCTTATGCCCCAAAGCTCAGAGAGAGGCTTTTTTCACTTGACCTGTGGTGGAAGAGCTAACACTCTTTGAACCAGAGATTACTTAGTTCAATTCAACAAACGTTTATTAAAGCCTTTTTATGTACAAGGTGGGGCAGTTAAATGGCACAGTGGATTAGAGCACTGGGTTTGGATTTAGGAAGACTTTCTTCTTCATGAGTTCAAATCCAGCCTCAGACACTTATTAGCTGTGTGACCCTGGGCAAGTCACTTAACTTAGTTCCTCATCTTTAAAATGAGCTGCAGAAGGAAATGGCAAACCACCCCAGTATCTTTGCCAGGAAAACTCCAAGTGGAGTCACAAAGAATCACACATGACTAAAACAACTGAACAACATGTGAAAGGACTATATTCGGGCTTGACTCCTCCCTGAATCCAGTGTTGGATACTTTTTAGTGCTTAACAACCAAATCTGTTGTAAATCTTTTCTAGCTAGAGATCTCAAGGCCATTGGTCTATAGTCTGCAGAATTTTCCTTTTCTGTCTTTAGAGATTTGAGACATTTACTCCAGTACTAGGCAGTTTTCTTCTCCACAATTATACAAAGGTCATAGCTGCAGGTCTTTTCAATACTCTGGCATTTCAGATGTATAAGAAGTGGTATAGAGTAACAGGAGTAGAACCAGGAGAACAATTTATTAAAATTATTAATTTATTCCAACCTCATTGTGAAAACAAACAACTTTGAAAGACTTAAGAATTGGGATCAACACAGTGACCAACCATGATTTCAGAGAACCAAAGACTAATCATTCTGCCAGAGAGGTAATGGGCTCAAGAATCAGAACAAAACATACATTTCTGGGCAAGATAGGAATCTTTCTGGCTGAACTGTGCATATTTGTTATGAGAGTTTTCTTTTTTATTGCGCTTTTTTTGCAGGGTGGGAGTAATAGAAAATAAATGCTTGTAAGAATTAAAAGAAAAATAAGAAAATTTAATTTAAAAGAAGCAAGGACAAGCAGGAGTGAAGCATCTGACTCAGCACTAATGTTCTTAGATGTATCTTCATTCACAACTCAACTGACCAGACAACTCTGTAAAACAGAGGAGCACAGGAAAGACCAGTTCCCTTAGCTGTGAAGTGGAAATAATAATCTTTGTAGAAGTTTATAAATTATAAACCACTACAGTTATGGGAGCCATTAGTACAATTGCAACAGAAAATGACTTATCTAGATGGCATTAACCCAGTTGGATGGATTACAAATCAAGTCCAAATTGTAGACCTGTTGGATGGTGGAACTGTAAGGACTCTCGGAGACCATCTAGCCTCATTCTACCCTTGCTTTACTATTGAGAAAACAGTCCCAGAATGTGAAGGGACTTGCCCAAGGTTATCATTGCTCAATACAGAATTATTTGATTGCTATTTACTGAGAAGTGACTGATAATTAGGATTACAGGCTTTTCTCCTTTGTCATTGATAGAGGGAGATGTGGATTTGCCAGTTGAGTTCAACTCTGGAAAAACAGTTCTGCTGCGGTGGAAAGCTCACTTGTCTAGAAGTCAAGAGGCGAACTCCGGCTCCCCTTGCTTACTAGCTTTGTGATTAATTAGGGAAGTTTCCCCAATTTTCCCCTCTATAAAATAGATTTAACCATTCCTGCTGTGGCTCCGTCACAGGGCTTTTGTAGGGATCAAGCAAGTTGACAGATCTGAAAATTCCAGAGATCATTTTTCTTATTGTTAGTTGAACTTCTCGACTCAAGTTTGGAGTCCTTGGAAAACTGAAGTGGTTCGACATTTGTGCTTCTCTTCGCACTCCCCGCCCCCATATCCCTCCCCACTCCCCTGGCGCCGCTTTAGGGACTGGCAGTTTCATTGGTGTGAATGCTCCCTTTATAGATACAGACTGCAACTTTTCTATGATTGAGTAATTTCTGGAGTTGAAATATTCAACACTGTGTAACCAGTCTGGAGATGAACCTTTCCAAATCTAGGGAGGCTGATCCTTGAACTGTCCATGCCTAGTTCTGACCTTAAGGTCTTTTTTGTCTTAGTAGGACCTGTCAGAATAAAATCTTAATTTGGGTCCTGCAAGAACTTGAATACTGTTTTTTCTTATTAGCCTTGAACCTTCTCTTCTCCAGTTCTCTTCTCTCAGGAAGTTTGGAATGAGGGGAGAAGTGATCTGTGGGCACTGGGAGAGGACGTATTGTAGTAAACACTCCATTTATAAAAGATCATCCCCATAACCAAGGCCCTGATAGTGGGGCTTGAAACTGGGACATCAGAAGATCTAGGAGTTTAGACAGAGAAGAAATTCAGTTTTGAAAGATTTAAGAACGCTCATCAGCATGAGGCTGGACCATGATTCCAGAGGATGGAAGCTGAAACATGCTGCCCACCTCTTGGACTTTAAACGCAGAATTTGATTAACGTTTTTGGACATAGTACTGAGCCACTTTGTAAACAGGACCTTGACAAACTGGAGAGTGAGCAGAGGAAGGGTACCCAGAATGGTGAGGAGACGTGAGATCACGCCAAACTAGGACCCATTGGAAGAAGGGATGCCCATCCTGAAGATGAGATGTTGTAGACTTGTCTGCTATTTTGTAGTGGGGATTTCTTTTGTGTCTGGGTTGAAATTTTATGGCTGCTATAAGATCTTTCCAACTCTCAAATTCTGTGATTCTGTAAAATTCTCCAGTTGGACACAGAAGTTCTCTTCAAATATTTGAAGAGATGTCCTATGGAAAAGAAATTCAATTGGTGCACTTGGCCCCAGAGGGATGAACTAGCAAGGAGGGGAGCAAATTCCAGAGAGGCACTTTTAGGCTGCCTGAATTTCTTAATGAAAAGGAAAAACTTGCAGAGGACTAGAGCTCTTAGTGGTTTGAGCTGCCTCTGGCTAGAAGGAGCTCCCCTTCACCAGAGTCACCCAAGTGGGAGCTGAATGACTGGTCATTGGTAATATATTCTAAATCAGGTACGGACAGGTTGGATTAAATGACTTTTGTGTGATTCCTTCTCCTCTCACCTCCCCCCAACCCCACCCACCATATGGCTGCCTCCAAGAGTCACTGCTAATCCTAGGGCTACTCAAAATGTATTCCTGGTGTTTGCTTTTGCTTCCCCTTCTCTGAAAAACAAGGTCAATAATCTTGCCCTGTCTCTCCTCCCTGGGCTATAGTGAGGATCTAAAGAGATAATGGAAGAGAGAGAGCACTTTCTCAAACGCACACATCTGAGAGGTAGTCATTATTTCCCTGAAGCTTTAGTTTTTCCTATGAAAGGGGAAGGAGGAAAGAATTGGGAAGGGACGAGTAATTCTGTGCTGGTGAGATCTCCCAACTTTGAGTTTCTGGGATTGTGCAGCTTTGAGCTGCTCTTTGAAAAACTTGGTTTAATTTTTTTTTTAATCAACATTTTGTTTTTACATTACTTTTTTTCTCCCAAATATTTCCCTCCCATCTCCCCTACCCAAAGAGACTTCTCCCTATTATTAAGATTTTTAAAAACAAGAGAATTAAAAAAATAAATGGTATAGACAAGGAAGTGATTTGTCTAATGTTATTCGGCAAGTGGCAGAGCTAGTATTTGGACCCAGGTCAGTTCTCCAGAGGCCCCTTTCCCACCCCTCTCCTCCTTTCTTAAAATATATTTTATAGAGAGTTATACTTTGAAAACCCAAAAGGCTGCTCTGTCCTTATATCCAGTTGATGTGTGGGGCTGTCCCAACCTCCTTCCTCCTCCTTCATGCTCACAAATCTGAGCTTCAGGATATGCTACTGAATTTGCAGGGCTAGCTCAGTCTGTCTTTGTTCCTCCCTGTCTGTCTCTCTGTTTCTGTCTCTGCTTCTGCCTGTCTTTCTGTCTCTGTCCCTCTGCCTTTCTCCCTTTCTCTGTCTCTCTGTTTCAACCTGTCTTTGTGTCTGTTTCTGTTTGTCTCAGTTTCAATCTCTTTCTGTCTCTGTCTCTCTATCTGTTCCTCTCTGTCTCTATCTCTGCTCCTGTCTCCTGTCTCTTGTCTCTCACTCTTTTCAAGGGTAGAGGTATAGACAGCCCTGCTCTGCGTCCCAGACTCTGGGCTTCCTCCCCTCCCCCAGCCTGCTCCAGGATGAGATCACCTCTAAACAACAAGGCTGCTGTTTACAATACTTTTAAACTGGCTGAGCCTGAGTCATCAAAATTTAGCCCGGCTCAAACACAAAAGGCCAGCTTGAGATGGATGACTGACTAACCCCTTCCCCCATCCCCCTCTCCTCTCCTGGGGCCTTTTACAGCACTTTGACTCATCCAAAAGGAGTCATCAGGACTTTTTGTGCTAAGATAAACTGAACAAACCTGATTTAAATAGACAACTGCTTTTTACAGTGTTGGGTTTTAAGTAGGAAATTCCTTCGGTTCTCCAATTAATTTCCTATGCATGGCTGATGATTTTTAAAATGATAGAGATTAATTCTGATTTGCAAAGACCTTTCTAACACTTCACTTTCTATAATTCTCAAGCTTGCCTTTCCTATTGTTAAATGCTCTGGACTTTCCCTACCTCCATTAGAAGTGAAATCCGTCATCACATCAGATCCTAAAGTATAATATTAGAAAGAACCAGTTCAAACCTAGATTCAGACGTCCAGGAGCCAGTTTATAATTCTGGCTCTGGGACTCACTACCAGAGTGACTTCAAGTAAAGTACCTTTCTGATCTACTGCATAAAACCAGGGGATTGGACTCGATGGTCTCAAAGCTTCCTTCCTGCCATAGATTTTATGATCCTCTGGCTTCCGAGATATTGTTCTCCCCTGCTTCTTCTCCTCTCTGCTTGTTTCTCAGTCTCCCTCGCCAATTCAGTATCCTCCTCTTGCTTCCTAAGTCTGGGTGTCTCCCGAGGCTCTGGCCCTTCTCTCCCTTTGGTGATCTCACTTGTTTGCATTGGTTCAATTTTCAACTCAATGAAGGTGATTTCTAAATTGATCTAGCTAGCCCTGACTCCTACCAGAACACCAATCATGGATCTCCCAATGCTACAGTGCAGCTCAGTCTGAACACCCGGCCAACCCCTCAAACTCAACATACCTAAATCTAGATTCATCATTTTGTCCGCCATTCTTCCCAATCTCCCTATTTCAGTTAGAGACGTCTGGCTAAATTACCCAGGATCAGAATTTGGGAGTTATTTGTGGTTCTTCCTGCTCCTTCACGTCCAATGAATTCGTTGCCAGGTCTTCACAGCGACACCTCTTCAATCCATCTCCTCTCTATTAACCCCAACTTGGGCCCATTCCCCTGGACTGCTGTAATAATCTCCTAACTGGTATCTCTATCTGCAGTCTTCCCCTCTCCATTTCATCCTTCCTGTCAAAATAATATTACTAAGGCATTATATTACTAATAAAATAATATTACTATATGATATATTACTAATAAAATGATATTACTAAGGTATAATAATACTAATAAAATAATATTACTATATAACATATTACTAATAAAATAATATTACCATGTAATACATATTAGTATTAAAATATCATTATACAATATATACTATTACCAATAAAATAATATTGTTATATGATATATTACTAACAAAATGATATTACTAAGGTATAATAATACTAATAAAATAATATTACTATATAATATATTACTAATAAATGATATTAGTATATAATATATTGCTAATAAAATATTATTACCATTTATTAGTATATTAATACTAATAAAATAATATTACTATATAATATGTTACTAATAAAATAATATTACCATATCATACATATTAGTAACAAAATAATATCATTATGTAATATATACTATTACTAATAAAATAATATGATTATATAGTATATAATATTACTAAGGTGTAATAATAATAACAGCTAGCATTTACATTGTGCTTTGAGGTTTGTAAAGTATGTACTTTGCAAATATTATCTTGTGATCCTCACAACTGCCCTGGGAGGTAAATGCTATTATTGTCCTAATTTTACAGATGAGGAAACTGAGGCTGAGTATGGTTGGGTAAATTGTGGTTTATGATTATGATGGAATACTACTATGCTGTAAGAAATGTTGAGCAGGTTGATTTTAGGAAAACATGGAAAGACTTGCATGAAACAATGAGAAGTGTACATAGGTATGCCATAGAGAGATAGATATAGAGATATAGATGAATATCAAGATATAGAAAGGGAGATGGCTAGACAGACAGATAGATCGATCAAACGATCGATCGATAGATCAATAGATAGATAGACAGATGATGCAAGAAGAATCAAGAGAACGTCGTATAGGGTAACAGCAATGTTGTTCGAAGGGTACCTGTAAGTGACAAAGTTATTCTCGGCAATATTAATATTCAAATCAACCACAAAGGACCTAGGAAGGAAGATGCTATCCTCCAGAGAAAATATTGGTATATGGAACTATCTATTTATAGTTTTACATATATATATGTGTGTCAAATGTTGGCCTTCTCTAGGGAGGGAGGGAGGGAGACAGCTTGGAACTCAAAATGTAGCAAAAATAAATAAATAAAATACTTTTTTTTAAAAAAGGGAAACTAAGGCTGAAAAAGGGTAAGTGACTTAGCAGGGTCACATAGCTATTAAGTGTGTCTGAGAAAGAATTTGAATTCAGGTCTTCCTTTCTTTAGCTCCACAGCTCCATCTATTGTATGCCCAGTTGCCCAAGGTTATTCTTCATCGGAAGCTTTGTATTCTCCCTGGGAAAAATAAAAACTCTTTAGCCCAGCATTTAAGGCCCACGTGGTGTCAGCCTGAATCATTTTGTTAATGGGTTTTCTTTGTTACAGAGGAAGATTCACTGTAGAAGTGAAGAGGTATCAGAAAATGATTGTGAAGTAAAAGACAAAAAGCAGCAAAGCCCTTTAAACATGCTGGCTGGGCTATGGATCTCCCCAACTAGTTCTCAGAGACCTGGAGTTTGCAATCTGTCTGACCAGCTCTCACCTCCTAATCTAAGTAGGAGGTGGTCAGAATTTTCTCTTGGGAAAAGTCCTAGATTCAGCGTTACAGCCCATTGGTCTGAGCTGGCGAAGGTCTAACAAGTCGCCCAAGATGAGGAGCCTGTGTAACCCTCTAGGAAGCCCAGGTAGCTGAGAAACAAGTCAGAGGGCTACTTTGAACAACGGTGACCTCATATGGACCTGTTTTGTCTTCTCACATCCATGACAACTTTTAAACATCCTCCAAGGGTGTGTCTCACAGCTGCTAGTCCTAGACCAAAACAGAAAGAGAATGACTTTGTTGTGGCAACTACTGGTGTTAGAAACCTGATTTAAATCCCAGTTCATCCGTTTACCATTGACTATGGACAAGTCAGATGAGAACATACATAAATCATAGATATAGAACTGGGAGGGATCTTCGAGGCCACCCAATCCTGTCCCCTCATTTTACAGATGAGGGACCCGAGGCTCCGAGCGCTAAGTGACTTGTCCAAGGCCACACAAATAGCCACAAAAGGGAGAATATAGGATGATAGCTAGAAGCCATGCTAATCAAATAAGCATCTCTGTCACTATTTGGGACTGTAGCTTGATATGTCTGTCAATAAGCATTGATAAGTGAAAGGTTTTACAATCACAGAGTGCTACCTAAGTGTGAGTCATCTGAAAACACATCCCGTGTGGGCTTTGCTTTTCTATTCCCTTAAAAGGAATTCAACATGTATCATGTACCTGCAGTGGCTGACTTGTTTTGTCTCTTTCCTCTGGCAGGAGACGGGGCTGTGGCCACAGATCCTGGTTTCCCTTCCCCCATTCTAGAGCCTCCCAGAGGCTCCCCCTACCTCACCCCCCCCCGCCCCCCCATCCTACCAGCCACCAGCCCTCAGAGGCGCCTCTGAGTCACTTCCTGCTTCAGCCAGTTGGTCTTTGAGCACAGAGCTAAGGGCTCAGAAGACTTGGGTTCCAAAGCCAGCAATGCCACTAGGTGACTTTGGACCAATCCCTCTGAGCTGATAATGCTTGCATCACCTGCTGACCATGTTGTGGTAAAGAACGCACTTTGGGCAGAATATAAACTCTTTTAAAATCAATTTTTGCTGGTGTCTTTATTTTTCCATCGCTTATATTTCTCTGCTAGGTGCTAGAAATACAAAGACAAAAATGACCCCCAGACCTCCAGAGCTAGTTCTGAAAACAGCAGCACAAAAAATCTGAAGCTTAGGGCAGTGCCTCCTCCATCCCAGGAGCAGAGGACAACTTGAACACAGCGCTAAAAGTCAGAGAATAAACTGGAAAAAACGAGAAAAAAATGACCATAGAAAGTTACTATGGTAACAGACAGGGAAGATCAAAACACAAACTCAGAGTAGGACAACTGTCAAAACGGCCTCAAAAAAATGTGAATTGGTTTCAGGCCAAAAAAAAAATAAAATTCCTGGAAGGGCTCAAAAAGGATTTTTAATAATTGAATAAGGAGCAGTTAGGTGGTACAGTAGATAGAGCACCGGCCCTGGAGTCAGGAGGACCTGAATTCACACACAACCTCAGATATTTACTAGCTGTGTGACCCTGGGCAAGTCATTTAACCCTGATTGCCTCCCCCCAAAAAATCAAATAAGAGAGGCAGAGGAAAAATTGGGAAAAGAAATGAAAATGATGCAAGAAATCATTGAAAAAGAGGCAACAGCTTGGTAAAGAAAGCATGAAAATGGAAAAAGATGTATACAAATCCACTGAAGAAAATCACTCCTTGTTATTATAACTGGCCAAATGGAAAAAGAGGTACAAAAGCTCACTGAAGAAAATAATTCCTTAAAAATTAGAACTGGGCAAGTGGGATCCAGTGAAGCTTTTTCAGGGGAATACTAGGGTCAGAATTAACCTGGAAGAGAACAGCTGGATCTTCATTGGTTGAAGGACTGTGTGCTCCCTCCAGGAAGGGCAGTCATGGATGGAGATAACATCTGGGGAGCTGGACGGAAAAACTGTACTTAAGATTGGTGCTAAGTAAAATGTAAATTATTTTTGGGACTTTGGAGGGATAAAATGAACTTGTCTCAGTATCACTCCCATCCATCTAGATCAGAGGTGCCAGAGTGCATGTAACTGGGAAATATTTAACAAAATGAATAAAAATACAATAGAACATAGGAAGTGTTAATATGTGGTTTTCTGAGTCAATATGCTGACCAGCTGGGACGAATGATGTCAGGGACCTGTTTCTATTGAATTTGACACCATGAATCTAGATAAAAGAATCTTAACCTGGAGTCTATGAACTTTAGAAAATATGTATTTTGATAATTATGTTGTTGCTTGGTCATTCAGTCACATCTGACCACGGAACTTTCTTGGCAAAGACACCAGAGTGGTTTGCCATTTCCTTCTCCAGTGTGTCCCCTTTTTACAGATGAGGAACTGAGGCAAATGGCGATTAAGTGACTTACCCAGGGTCACACAGCTAGTAAGGGTCTCAGCCCAGGTTTGAACTCAGATATTCCTGACTCCAGGCCTGATGCTTTATCTGCTGCACCACCTAGCTGCCCCTTGATAATTGTATTTCAATATAATTATTTTCCTTGTGATGTTATGTGTTTAATTTTATGCATTTAAAAACATCATTCTGAGAGTAGGCATCACCAGACTGTCAAAAGGGTCCATGCCACAAAAAAAAAGGTTAAGAACCCCTGACTACACAGAAGTCAGATTCCCCACAATCTATATAGTGCAGTAGATAAAGCCTTGAGTTCAAATCCCATCTTACCAGTGGTATGGCTTGGGGCAAGTCACTCGACCTTTTTCAGCCTCAGTTTCCTCATCTGTAAAATTGGGATCATAATGGCACCTACCTTTCAAGGTTGTGGTGAGAAACAGGTAAGTTAATATGCATAAAGTATTTTGCAAACTTTAAAGCCCAATGTAAATGATAGTGTTTATTATTATCCAAAATACCTCTAATATCATAAATGTGAGTAGTATGTGGAACAAACCATGGGTCTGAGAAACTCTGGGCAAAGAGAGCCTCGGAGTAGTGTGAACTGCCAGTGATATCACAAATGAGGGAGGTGGTGTTGGGGGTGTGTGTGAAAGCTGGGGCACCAGCTATTGGGTGGCACGTGCCTAAAGGAATGGTGAGGAACTGGAGAATTTCTTGTGGTGGAAAAACAGAAGTAGACAGAAGTCAAAATTGCTTTTGATAGTATGGCCAGCAGGCTGGGGCAGGCTGGGGCTAAGGTCAGGGGTGGGAGCAAGTCTTTGCAGTTGATTTCTTATCACACCTCTCTGTTATTGATCTACCTCCTACGGCCTTGGGCAAGCTCACTTCCCAAGGGGAGCCTATCCATCTAGCCAGGAGCCTATCTGATCGCCCACAACCGGTAGTGCTTTCTCTCTCTCCTCAAACTGTTTTGTATTCCCCAACGGATAAATGGTCAAAGGATATGAACAGCAATTTTTCAGAGGAATAAAACCAACTATCAATAGACCTAGGAAAAACTGCTCCAGTCGGGTGTTTGTAGCTCCTGATGCTGGAGAGGCTGAGGCTGGTGGATCGCTTGAATTCAGTTTTCTACGTTAAGTCTGGCACCAATACAGTGAGCCCTGGGAAGCAGAGGGCCACCAAGGCTGCCTAAGATGGGAGCAATCAGTCCAGGCAGCGAAAATGAAGCAAGTTAAAACTTCCACGAGTAGGAGTGGATGCTGCACTTCTAGGCCTTTCAATAACAAATAGTATGTTAGCTTTTTCAATTACATGTAAAGACAGTTTTTAGCATTAAAAAAAGTTTTCACCTTCCAGATTTTAGCTTTTTCAATTACATGTACAGAAAATTTTTAGCATTCATTTAAAAAAATTTTGACTTCTTAATTTTTCTCTCTCCTTCCCTTCCCTCCTTAAAATGGTAAGCAATTTGATATAGGTTATATATGTGCCATCATGCAAAACATATTTCCTTAATAGCCATGTTGTGAAAGAAGAAACAGACCAAAAGAAAAAAAAAACAGGAAAAAATTAAGAAGGTGGTAAATAGTATGCTTTAATCTGCGTTCAGACTCCATCAGTCTGGATAGCGTTTTTCATTACGAGTCCTTTGGAATTGTCTTGGATCACTGGATTGCTGAGAAGAGCTAAGACAGTCATCATTAGTCATCGTACAATGTTGCTATTACTGTGTACAGTGTTCTCCCGGTTCTGCTCACTTCACTTTGTACCACTTCATGTTAAGTCTTTCCAGGTTTTTCTGAAATCAGCCTACTCATCATTTCTTATAGCACTGTAGTATTCTATTACAACCATATACCACAGCTTCTTCAGCCATTCCCCATTTGATAGGCATCCCCTTCAATTTCCAATGCTTTGCCACTACAAAAAAGAGCTGCTATAAATATTTTTGCACCCATAAGTGCTCCCCCACCCCCTTTTTAAAATCTCTTTGGGATACAGACCTAGTAGTAGTATTGCTGAGTCAAAAAGAATGCACAATTTCACTGGCTTTTCAAATTCCAAATCGCAGGAGAGCCTAGTTGTTGCTCATGTACCCCAGAATTAAAAGTACAGTTAGAAAAGAGTCCTTACTTGAGGCTAAAATCTAGTCTCTCTTTGTTTTCCACATTTCCTCCTCTAGAAAGTGAGGGCATTGAACAAAAAGGCTGGGAGATCTTTAAGGCATATTCCAACTCCAGCATTCTGTGATTCTGTGACTTAGAGCACTGGGAGAGGTTAGGGAGTCGACCCCTGAGTCAGGATGACCAGGGTTCAAGTCCTGTCTCTAACACATCCTGACTATATAACCCAAGCCAAGTCACTGTAAGTTTTCACTGCCCCAAACTACTCTCTAAGACTTTGGGCAGGCCTGCTAAGGTATAGAGGGGCTGCCCATTATCATTGGTAAAAAGAGCTTCCTCAGGAGGGACCAGTGAAATCACAGGTCCAGAGTAAAATAATAAAAATAAAGCTCTAGAAAAACGGGAGGCCAAGCCTTAGAGGTACTTCCTACTCTCAAAGTGAAATCTGATCCAGACATGAACAGAAACTGTTTAAAAAAAAAAACCCAAAACCAAAACCACCCTGAAACAAAAAAAACTTCAAAACCAGAAGTTGACTTGGCTTATGAATCTGAGACTGTCTTCCAGGCAAGAATCCACCTCTGTTGGGAACAGAGGAATTTCTGGCCCCACAAAAGGCCTTTTCACTCAGTCCTGTTTCTTAAAGGAGACAAACAGGTTAAGTTTGCTTTCCCAACCACTAGCATCGAGAAAACTTGCCCTCTCTTCGGTTATTGCAACATTATCAAAAAGCGTATGGATTTGGCAAAAATCGCCTAGCAACACTATATTGAGCAATATTAGTGGGTGGGGAAGGGAACAAGGCCCTGGGGCTGGTGGGTGTGAACTGTTCTCTCCAGCTTTGGGAGGCTACGTGAGACGCCCTGTTGTTCCCTTTAAACAGCCAAAGGCAGAGGAAGCCGGGATTGGCCATTTAAAAGGTTAACTGTATCTGCTGCCTATTAAGCTACAATACCCTCCTGTGCCCCAGCCAGCACACAGGATGTGCTGTGTTCTTGGGGATGGTTTCTCTTATCTGAGCACTTTTACTTAGGGGGAAAAAAGGCAGCTTCATTGCTAAAGTCTCAAGGCAGACAAAGGGTAGATTTCACATGCTAGATATGATGCTCCCCCATGGTAGAATGGAAAAAAGACTCAACAGATTTGGGTATTCAGAAGACTAGGATTCTAGTTTTCTAGGCATCATTACTAATGGGACCCTGGATAAAACCATTTTATATCTTTTTCTCGAGCTTTATCATCCTCATCTCTAGAACAGGGATAATAATACAAGCACAGTTTCAGCTAAGCATATTTTCACCTGGGGTAAAAAAGAGTTAGAGGTGTGGCACTGACAGTTTGGTTCTGACCTGACAGAAAGCGGAGGTTCAATGTTTTTGCCTGGTAGCATATGCTCTCTGGGATCGCCACCTTGGTCTCCAAGAGGAAGGCAATATGGAAGGGGCAGGTGGTACCTTGATCCCATTCATTGGCCTGGTACTACTCAACTATTATTATTATTAGCTAGCCTTTATAGATCTCATTAAGATTTGACAAATATTACCTCATTCCCTTTGAGAGGAAGGTGTTTTTATCATCTCCATTATATTGATGAAGAAACTGAGGCAGAGAGCTCAGTCGGTCCACTAAACGTCTGATGATGGATTTGAATTTAGTTACACTCCTCTCCAGCTAGGTGACACAGTGGATAACTCTTGGGGGCTGGAGTCAGGAAGACCTGCCTGAACTCAAGTCTGGCTGTGTGACCTTGGGCAAATCGCTTAACCCTGTTTGTCTCCGTTTCCTCATTTGTAAAATGAGCTGGAGAAGAAAATGGCAAACCACTGCAGTATCTTCACACACACACACACACACACACACACACACACAAAACCCAAATGGGCTCACAAAGAAGCAGACAGGACTGAATAAAAGCAACATTAACACTCCTCTGCTATCTACCTCATAGGACGTTGGTGAGGCTCAAATAAGATGTAAAGTATGAATTATTGCTAACTACCTATCAGCAATTTTTTTTTAGCAACTCCCTATATGTAAGACAGAGAATTCCTGCCCTGCTGGACCTTTTGGTCTGATTGGGATAACAAGACACACACATTCAACGTATTAGCAATTTATTAAGTATTTCCGATGTGCCGGGTTTTGTGCTTGGCACTGAGGGAGATAGAAGAATGAAAAACGGCATAATCCATGTTGTCGAAGAGCTGACAATTAATATGGGGGATTAGATGAACCTAAAGGAATATGCTACAAAGCTTAATGTGATAGGAGGAAGGGTGCGATCTAGAGGGCTAGGAGTAATTTGAGGAAGAAAAGAGAGGTCGCTTTGACCCTAGAGCAAAGGAAGCAAACGTAGGGTCAATATTCCTGAGTACTGTCCAAATCAGATTAAAAAGTAATTGGGATAGATTTAACGAGATCAATAAAAATATGATAAAACATAGATAACATAACATTTTCAAAGTAAGTCAATATTCCGTCTGCAGGGTTCCTCATGTACACATTAGTGCCCTTTTCTGAGTTAGACACCACTGCTTAGGGGTGGGGGGGAATTAGAGAAGGCTTCATGGAAGTGACACCTGAGCTGGTCAAGGAAGAGAAATTTTTCAGATGGGGCTGAGGAGGAACTGTATTCCAGTGGGCACAGCCGGTGTGAATGCAGGAAAATTTAAGAGGTCAGGACAGAATTAGGAAATGACCAGTGGAAATACAGAAGGGATCAAAGGCTGGAGACTGGTTGGAGCCATATTGTGAAAGGTCTTCTATACCAAGGGCATAGACTGGCAAGGAAAGAAGGGTGGTGGTACAGTTGGAGGAACTGTGCACATGCTGAGCACGAGTGTGACCTTGGCCAAGTCACAGCTTCAGTCTCCTATGTAAAATAAGGAGGTGGGAGTAGATGGCTTCTGGGCTCCCTCCCTTCC
Source organism: Phalanger gymnotis (assembly GCA_028646595.1). NCBI lineage: Eukaryota > Metazoa > Chordata > Mammalia > Diprotodontia > Phalangeridae > Phalanger > Phalanger gymnotis. The sequence continues at coordinate 421,211,075 of CM053623.1, forward strand.
CTACATCTGGGAACCTGTGGTTTTTATGCTGTAGGAAGCCACTGAAAGTTTTTGGGTATGGGAGTGACACGGTCTCTAACCTGAGAACTGGGGAAGATTATTTTAACATTATGCAATGAATGGATGGATTTGAAGGAGAAGCCATGTATAACCATTGGAGAGGTTATTACTTGAAAGAGACGAGGCCCCCAACCAGAGAAGTTAAGTGCATGTGGGAGTAAAAAAAAAAAAAAGGATGGGTGGGTTAGATGCTATAAAGTTGGGGATGAGGAAGAAGGAAGAGTCCAAAGTCATTCAAAGGTTTAGATCCTGGTGACTGGAGGATGGTCATACATTTTAGCAGAATTACGTACTTCATATGTATAAAGGGTAGCATTTTATGCCTTCTATGTGGATGTCTTGAAGTCAGTTGGAAGAGGGACTGGAGCTCGGGGAGAAAAGGAGCTCGGGGCTGGGGATATATTTGGTAGACATCTGCAGAGAGGTGATAACTGAAACAGTGGGAGTGGAAAGGAAAAGATTACTAACGGACAACAAAAGGTGGTAGATAAGTGAAATAAGGCAACGATTACTAGGTTCATTTTTTATTCTGTTAACCCCTCCTGTCTCTGAGCCTTTAGAATTGGGATTGGACTCGGGAGGTGAGAGTTATTATTTCCAGAGTGTGGACGTCTTCCAAACTGGAAACTTAATTCGATGGTGTCCCCTTTGGAAAGTGACAAAAGGATGGGATTCGTGCGGGGCCCGTTGGATTCCGGCTGTTCCCCAGGCGGAGCTGCCAGTCCGGGCTCTAGTTCTAACCCCTCCGTCTAAATAAATTGCAGACCGAAGTGTGTCTGCTCTGCGCCCTTAATGCTTGGGACCATTCTGTCTGCGGCCCCCAGTCACCCACCGGCCTCTGGCGCCTGCTTGACCCACAACTGGACCGGATCAGGCTTTGCTTAAGGTCAGGGTCAGGGTGCTGAAGAGCTCATACGTGACCAGACGGCGGAGGGTGACCCCACTCATCCCCATTTGGGGCCCAGCAGGCACGTTCTCGGTGGCATTCCCGGCTGGCCGCCCACCCCCAGCAAGTTCTGCCTAGACATGGACTTTGGACACGCGTATTTACTCAGCTGCTAGACGGAGTTTTGCCTGCCTGCCTGCCTGCTGCAAGGGGCCCTGCGGAGTCACCGCGGGGGGACTGCGTATCTCCCCACCCTCAAGCTTCCGCAGAGCCATCCCCCCCGCCCCCCAGGAAGGCTGTGCAGGGTGCAGCAGCAGCAGGCAGGCGCTCACGCCCGAGCAGTCCTCACAGCTCAGGGAAAGCACCCGAGGGGAAAACCCTTCTTCATTGACCCCAAGAATTCCCCGCTGCGCCTCGCCCCCTTTCCCCCTTCTTCTCACCCCCCTGCCCCTTTTCCCCCTCCTCCTCC
>CM053623.1:421221284-421299573 GCA_028646595.1 Phalanger gymnotis
GACTGTATCCCCAGCCCTTAGCCCAGGCCCTGCCACTCGGTAGGTGTCACTTAATAAATGTTTGTTGAATGATTGAATGCGACAAATGTTCATTAAATTCTGAATCTGCGGTGTACTAGGGGAGAAGCCAGGGACACAAAATTGAAGTAAGTCATGATTCTTCACCTTCCGGAAGCTTTTAATCCACTAGAGGCAATGAGATGTGAACAGGGCAAAGCAAGTACTTGTAGGATTTTGCAAAAATAGTAAAGATCATTGCTGACTGAAGGTGTCAGGCAAAGATGTCATTTGGCCTGTGTAAAGAATTTACATAGCTTTGGCATAAACATCTGTGAAGGGCTCAAGCTGAGTATCAGGGCCAGGAAACAATCAACTGTATAGTGTCCCTGGAACAGAAGAAATGGGCCAGATAGTTAAAGGGGCTAACTAAGAGGAATTGAGGATTCTGATTCCAGAGCTGGCATCTGTTCCAGCCACAGAGAACATGGAGAAGGTGTTCCGTTAGGTTGGGATCTCATAAAAGCCAAGCACCAAGGTGTAATGCAATATTGTCTTACTTCTGATTTGAATGATTCTATGAGAGTTAATTACAAGGAAGAAGTTTTCAAAACATACTTTGTGCTTAATTAAATAAGCATAGCTTCAGTCTAAAAATCAAGGGATTTGATTCCAAATATTTCAGAAGGGAAAAGCTAATTTGTCTTTTCTTTGTCAGGTGGAAGCTTAGGGGATGCCATAAGTGAAAACTACAGAAGCATGAATTATTTTTCGGAAACAGAACTTAAAGATCTCCTCATACAAGTTGCTCGTGGCTTGAAATATATTCATTCAATGTCATTGGTACACATGGATATTAAGCCCAGTGAGTACAGTGTAAAAGTTTTGTTCTTTTGGAGGCCACATTACCTAATCTTAGATGAAAGGACCTATGTAGCTTCTGAGTAAATTTTCTTTGGTTAGCTTTGGGTGCCTTGCTTCTGATGGTTCTTCCTCTAAAGCATCATCATGGTAGGGAGGTGCCCCTGGATTTTCAAAAATCTGTGCCAGCAGGGCCTAATAAACCTGGAAGGATAGACTCATCACCAGATGGCTGGCCACCAGGCCATCAATGTTTTTACCTACGATGATTCCCAGAGATGTCTACGAAGGGGTGCAGGGCACTGCCCATGTTAGTGAAATCACAGGTGTACACTGTTAATGTCACCAGTCCTTAAAAACTGATGTTAAATAGCTTTCTATGTCCTTTAATAGCTAACGTTTATGTAGCACTTTAAAGTTTGCAAAGTGCTTTATACTTACTACATTTATTTAAAAGTTTGAACAACTTATTCTATTAAAGTTGGAAAAGCATTGGGCAATTAAAAATGTCTTACAGTTCTTGGCTCAGAATATAGGTTATTTTAGAAATTATAGTACTGGGAGCACTTAGTTTTGGGATAGCCTGTGCTTATTTTCATTAAACCTACATGAGTTTATTTTGAGTGTTTTATTGAAAGTTTTTAACTACTTTATAATAAACATACATCCTGACATCAGGGGCAATTTAAAATGAATATGTAACTTTTCCCAGTCCTTATGGTGGCTGAGATACTGAGAGAAATGAATATTCATGGAGAAGCATGGTAATATAGTTAAGTGGCAGTCTGTGGTCCTTTAAGATAATGTTTTAAAGACTTAGAAGGTGGCGGTAGTTTCACTGCTGTTGCTAGAAATGCTACTTGGGGCTTGCTTTTCAAGATGAGATTATGAGGGGCGGAGATTGACTCCATCCTTTTTCTAGAACAGTATAAGTTATTATAGAATTACAGGTGCAGAAACAGGTCCTGAAAAGGGGCAGCACACCAGGTCACACAGGTAATGACAGAGCTGGGACCCAAAGGATTCTGCTCCAGTATTGTGCTTTACAAGTTTATTGCACATGGTATTGGCTTCCTTGATCAATGTAAGCAGGTGTATGTGTTGATTAGATAATTCTCAGAACCCGCGCCTTACCTTGTGGCATTATATCTGACTGTATGTGACCCCATGGACTGTCCATGGCTTTTCTTCGCAAGAGATGCTGGAGCAGTTTGCCATTTCCTTCCTCATTTTATATGTGAGGAACTGAGGCAAATAGGGATTAAGTGACTGACCCAGGGTCACCCAGGTGGTAAAGTGTCTGAATCCACATTTGAACTCATTTCTTTCTGACTCCAGGCCCAGTTCCCCACTGTGGCACACAAGTAGATAATTCAGCTTTAGAGACTCAAGCTCTTTGGGAAGCTATGACTAAAGAGCAAGGAAGAATGTGTGTCTTTGGCAAGGTCTAGAAATCATGCGTCTTGCATCTGTGTGTGTTTGTGCCTATCAGTCTTGCATTTCTAGAAATATAAAGGGACGTTTATAACAGATCACCTTAGTTTAGACTTCTAATTTGAATTATTCACCTTTTGTTTCTACATGTAATGGTAAATTGGCACTCTACTAGAGTCAAGCCTTGGCTCTGCCACTTAACAGCAGTGTGACATAAGTCACTTAACACCTGAACCTTGCTCAGGTCCCTCCTCATCTGTAAAATGAGATGGTAGTCATAGGTCTCAAACAAGCATCTGTTTAATAATAAAGTTAATAAAGTCCCTGATAAAGCCCTATGCCTATGTAGGCTGTCATTAATTCAAGTCTACCCTTAATACTCCAGTTAGTCTGAAATTAATGGAGTTTGACTAAACTTTGAAACTTGTATTATGTAATTTTTTTAAATGGAATTTTTATTTCTACTTACAGTTTTTTTTCCCTTTGGCAGGTAACATTTTCATATCTAGGGTGTCAATCCCAGGTACAGCTGAGGAAGGGGATGAAGATGATTGGACAGCCAATAAAGTTATTTTTAAGATAGGTAAGATAATAGAAGATTATTCTTTGTATTAGTATAATAAAACAAGCTTCTGTTTTGTTCGACTTGACTTTTGGCTTTTGTTTTCCTTAGGTGATCTTGGGCATGTAACTAGGATATCTAGTCCTCAGGTAGAAGAAGGTGATAGCCGTTTCCTTGCCAATGAAGTCTTGCAAGAGGTAACTTGAGCCTCCAGTGCTGAATCAGCCTAAGTTACAGCCAGCACTAATTGTGGGCCTTTGTGGTTTCATACAGGGCATCTCCTGGTAAAATGAAAACTCCTTGAGGGTAGAGATTGTTTTGCTTTTTTGTCTTTGTTCTTACCTCGAATATAATAGGCGCTTAATGATGTTTGTTTAATTAAATTCAACAAACCAGTCTGTGCCAACTATGTGAAAGACATTGTGGCCTAGATAATATTGCCCCAGCCTTGTCAGCCTTGTAGTAATATCATTTATGACCCTGTAACCAAACCCTAGAGTAACATTGTAGAGCTTGGGGGAACTAACCGCCCTCCGGTGGTTTACGTAATTCTGGGTTTCTCTGAAACCATTGAGTAATACGAAGTTAGGTATGTCTATATTAAAATGCCTGGCGATTAGAAGACTTAGGAAGTGGTCTTATCAGTTGTAAAATATTGGAGCATTTTCACAAGGAAGAACAGGTTAGACTTGTTATGCTTGGCTGCAGCAGGGAGAAGTACTACGGGGAAGCAGGTTTTGGCTCAGTCGCTGTGTAAGGAAAAACTTCTGAGAAATTAATATTGTTTAAGGGGTAATGAAAGGACTGTTGAGCTCTCTCTCCTTACTCAACTCTTTGACATTTATTTATTTATTATGATGTATTTCAGAAATACATTTATTACCTCTCCTTCCTCCTTGCCATAAACATAATAATAATAAAATAATAAAATTTTTAAAAACTGTCAGTCCAACAAAACATTGTAATCTCAAAAACTTCAGATTCATTCCACATTTTTAATTCATCACTTCTCTGGAAGGAGGTAAAATGGCGTGTTTCATCTTCAGTTCTCTGGATTTGGGGTTTTATCATTGCATCAATCAGAGTACTAGAGTCTTTCAGAGTTGTTTTTCCTTATAATGCTGTTGTTATGGCATAAATAGTTCTCCTAGCTCTTCTCACTTAACTCTGCATCAACTCTTAGAATTTCCTCACTGTTTCCTCTGAAACTGTCCATTAATCAGTTCTTATGACACAGTAATATTCCATTACATTCATATGCCATAGTTTGTTTAGTCATTCACTAATAATAGGTGGGCACTCTTTTAGTTTTTCTTTCTTCTTTCCTTTTTCTCCCTTCCTCCCTCCCTCCCTTCCTCCTTTCCTTCCTTTTTTCTCTTCCTTCTTTCCTTTCTTCCTGCTACTGTAAAAAAAAAACTACTAAAAATATGTTTGTATATATCCTTTCTTTGACCTCTGTGACTAGGTGACCATGTGTTGGGTCTAAGGTTCTGGCCAATTTCTTGTTGCTAAGAGAGAGGCTAGTCCAGCCCAAGCCTGAGATCCTTGCCTTAATACTCGGAACCTGTGGTCCCTAGCAGCGTTTTTATTGTGTCCCCTATGTAAACAAAGTTGGTATTGATTTGAGTTGAGAGCATTCCCATCTGAGACCATATTCTTCTCTGACTTTTAGAACTATACTCACTTGCCAAAGGCAGATATTTTTGCTCTGGCCCTCACCGTGGTGTGTGCTGCTGGCGCTGAACCGCTCCCCACAAACGGAGACCAATGGCATGAAATAAGACAAGGAAAGCTGCCCCGGATACCACAAGTTCTTTCACAAGAACTGACAGATTTGTTGAAAGTGAGTGTTGGATATTCTCGGTAGTTCTGCCTTGTCCTGCTCTGTTCACCGGGGTGATCACCAAGGCACCTTCCATTTCCTGTTCCATTCAGTTGCGGGTCTCTTCCTTTTCGTTCAAAAAGGTCATGATTCATCCTGACCCTGAGAGGAGACCATCAGCGGTGGCACTGGTCAAGCACTCAGTGTTACTCTCTGCCTCCAGGAAGAGTGCGGAGCAGTTACGTATAGAGCTGAATGCAGAAAAATTCAAGAACTCCCTCCTGCAGAAGTAAGTCCTTGGGTGTTGTCACAGCATTGGGAGCCTTTGTCTTGCTTTGGCTTGAGTTTGTACACTTTGTCACTCCTTTCTGAATGGATCCCTTGACATTCCTTGTAACAGATTTTATAGGCGAAAACCAGTTCAGCCGAACTAACCAAACTGCTGATGGAATCTGGCAGTGTAGCCAGTGTTCCACAACTGTGGTCTCCCAACTCTGCCAAGAAGAGAGATACTTTTTCTCTTTCTTGGGGCCAACCTTGGCCCTTATGATCACACAGTATACAGTTCCTTTTTGGTCTTCCCACCTAGGTGGCTGTGATCATTATGTAGATTGTTGTCCTAGCTCCACTTCCTTTATCTCTGGATCAATTCATTTAACTTTTCCCAAGCTTCCCTGCATTGTTCAGTGTAATTGTTTTTGTTTTTTGGGTTTTTTTTTAGCACTACTATTCTGCTGCATTCGTGACCATAATTTATTTAGCCATTCCTCCCTTGAATGAGCACTGCTTCAGTTACAATTCTTTGCTGCTATGAATACTTTGGTGTATTTGAGACTTTTTTTTTTTGGTCTCCATAATACTATGTTACAGAGCATCTAAGTAGAATAAACTCCTTTGGTCTAAATATAGGCTACATTCCCCTAATGTTCTCTTTGAAAATAAAAACAAATGAGTAGATGCTGAAAGACTTCTAGGTTGGTAGGTCATGCTCAGGTTGTATAAGAAAGCTAGGTTGGAGGGAAAAGTGCAGGCTGTATTAAGACCAGAAACAGTACCGTCGGTCCGAGCTCTGTACTACAGGCATGTAATCTAGACTTCATGGCCATCATTCTAAACTGGTTTTCAGTGGGGGAGAGCTTTGCTACCATGCTACATTGTTGGCTCGTAGGTGTTGGTGTCCCAGCCACTGAAGCAGATCCAAGCACCTTCTTCCACGCTTTCTCGTGATTGTACCTTTCCATCAGTCTTCTGCAGAGGAGCTGCCCAACATCCCAGAGGTCTTCCTCTGATTCTGTAAAGGGACTAAACAAACGTGTAACACTTAAGTGGTTCGTCTGCTGTCTCCTTCTCCTTCTGTTTCTAGCATCCCCTTCACTCTTTTCAGTAATGGCTGTGCTTCAGCTGCTCTGTATGAGGGTAATAACTTGATGGTTTTTTGGATAAGGAGCACAAATGTCAGAATTGTATGGTTCTGAAAGGGCCCTGTACATGCCTTGTCTCCTTGAAACAGAAGGAGAAAGAGACTCTATAGGACTGGCTAAAGAATTTTGTGTTTTTGTCAGTCTTGTGAGTTATCTGGCTGAAAAGACGTCATGGGAGTTAACTTTTAATAATGGACTCTCTGATGTTGGCTGCACTGCCTCTCAAACAGCAGACCACAGGAGCCATATTCAAAGCTGGAAGACCCTCCGTGGCTTGTCTGTCTCCACCGGTCCAGCCTTTGAGGACTTGAGGTCACCCCTATGCCAGTGCAAGGCATTAAAGGAGGTGTTTTGTGAAGACAGACATGCTTTCCACGAGAGAAGTAGGAACAAAAACTGCTCGGCAGTATTGCCTTAATGGCTCTCTAGTTACCTGTGAGAAACAGGGTTTGGCAGTTGCCAGCTGTCTCTAGAGGTGGAGAGCCTGCATGTGGCCTTCTAGGTCCTTGGGTGCAGCCCTTTGACTGAATCCAAGTTTTACAGAGCAAATCCTTATATTAAGGGGGGATTTGTTTTGTGAAGTTTGGATTCAATCAAAGGGCCTCCCTTATGATCTGGAGGACCTAGAGGCCCACGTGTGGTCCCCTGGCCACAGGTTCCCCACCCCTGAGCTAACCTTTGTCTCACAGGAATTGCATTCTTTTAAAGGGAATTGATTTGTCTTGAGTCCTTCACTTGAGACACACAGGGTGTGAGCCTGATCAGCATTCACAGGTCAGCCAGCAGGATGCATGTGAAAGCTATGACAATAGATTTCAGGCTGTGAATTGCCTAGGGCCCAGTGTGTTTTGGATGTCCTTGATTGAGACCAGAATTGTTGCAGGCATCTTTAGGATTTATCCAAAATGATGATGCAGGCAAGTACTTGCTGGAGGTGTTTTAAAAGGAAACCCCAAATTGGGTAGGGATTGGGATGATTTGTCTGCTGCGGTGCACTTCCAACTCTGGAATTCCAGAGCTCTGTCAAGAGGTGCTTGAATAAGTGTGAAGCAAACAGCTTAAAAATGTTAAGCCTGTCTTCATGTTTTCACCTAGGGATAATGGTGGTAAATTGAGAACTGCATTTTCGGCCATTTGCTCCTCAGAATTTTGTCCTCACTTGAATGAATTTGCTAAGGGTAGCATTTGAATTCCTGCCTCCTCATTCATTCTTTCTTCTCATAGAGAACTGAAGAAAGCACAGATGGCGAAAGCAGCTGCAGAGGAGCGAGCTCTGTTCACAGACAGAATGGCCACACGGTCCAGCACGCAAGGCAACAGAACAGCCCGGCTCATTGGGAAGAAGATGAACCGTTCCGTCAGCCTGACCATATACTGAACTGAACCTGTGACAAGAAGCTGCAAAGATCCATCTTCCGTGTCTGTGGTTTTACTGAAGTCCCTTTGATGGGTTTTACTGGTGAATTACAGTTGGAAGCTGTATTTTGACCATTGGTATTTATCTTGGACTTGGTACCAGGTCTTGTGGTCCGTTTGCTGAGACCCGCACCCTCAGTTAGGTTTCACCAGCTGTGCCAGGGTTAACCACTATTGTGGTGTGCTGCTTTGAAATTGCTGTCGCATTGTATGATAGAAGGCATCGATTTCTCCCTTACACCGGTCAGGAGGACTGTATGGCCTTACTGCAAATCAGATTCTGCCTTTTTAAGAAGGAAAACAAATGTTGAGATGACTCGGCACCAACCACTCTTAACGTACCTGGTGTCAAACTTTTGTTAATTGTGAATTTTACTTGTATATCCAACTGGGAGCACTTTGTAGGCATTACAGAAACCATGGGAGGATGGTCCTGTGGGAGTATGTGCCTTGTGAATTTGCTGCTATCTTAGTTTTGTCTTTGCTGTAAAATTGTAGCATTAAAACAATCATTGTTAATAGGCTTTCTGTTGAAACAATTATGTGATACAATATAAGCTGCTAAGGAAAAAGCAGCTTTTTTCCCCCTTTTTTTCTTGGAAGCTAGTGCATTAGAAAGATGCACCTTTGTCTCTTTTTGGAACTCTGTATTAATGTAGTATAATTATTACTGGTTTTGTAATTCTTCCCAATAATGGCCTTCCTGCTTACTCTCCAATTTTTAAGATGTTTTTTTCTTTTCTTTTTCCCTCCTTCCAAGCATTTGTACTGGGCTGTACTGTTAGTCTGTTTTTAAATGTTTTGCCTGTTTCTTTGATATTCATGTATATAAATTGATTTTTGCTGATACTGTACAGACCTACAATCTGAAATAGCCAAATGACTTCTCACTATTCCGAGTTCTTCATGAAACATAGTTTGACTGTAAATTAGCCTTTTGAACTAATAATAGACTGTTAGTGGATTTAGTGGAACTTGCCCCAAATAGAATTGACTATTACTGGTTTGTTTGTCATTAATTTTGGTTTTAAATGTTTACATTTGTCTGGGTTCGACTTATATTTTTAGTGTTGATGAGCATGTTAAAAGTCATTCGGAGCTTAGTAATTGTCTCCGAATGCTGTTGTGCTCTGTTGAGTTGGGTCTTGCATTTTGTATAGCCAGAGTATGGTATCATTTGAAGGAGAACTATAGTAGAGAAGAAAGTCTGAACTTGTGTCCTAGAACTTTTGTTTAATGTCTGTGTAAGCCTGCACGGATCATTTGACCTTTGGCCCTAGTTTCCTGTAAAAGTATAAAATCTCTATTTGTAATTATTAATTATATTATCTCTAGTCATAAAATAGAAATGATAGTTAATGCCTTGTCTTCTTTAGAGATTTTGGGTGGCAAGCACTTTGTAAATTGTTCAATGCCATAAATAATATTTTGTGCCGTGCCATGACAAATTTGAAGACCACTGTTACACTGGAAATATTGATGGGAACAGAGATGATTAGCGTTTTGGCTTCATTGGGCACTTCACCAGTTGATAAAGGGTTTGATTCTCAGAGCTTACATGATTTTCTTTAACCCTAGAAAAACTTTGGTTGACGAGAATAATTGCAGCCATTCAGTTTATAGTCGTTAATTCAGAAATCCCAGAAATCTTAGGTTCTTGGGAGTCAAGAGCATTTTTAATCACCACTCTAAATGTTTGAAATGTAGTGTTTTTATGTGGCTCTTCATACGCTAAATATTTTACTTCTTGTCTACTGAAGAGACTGCAATTCTTTTCTGTAGCTCCAGTTTGGGAACATTCCAGTTACCACTTCTGGCTTTCTTGTTGCATCTAAACCATTAGAAAGAGATCTTTTAAGTTGGAAAAAGATGGACTTGATATCCGACTTAATTATTTCAGAATTTGGATGTGCAAACTGAAACGCTGATCAAAAGTGAGGCAGGTGGAAAGAAATTCTCCACAGTCAGGGAGAATGTATTTAAAACAAGAAAAAGGAATCTGGTCCTCAAATACTTTTAAAGAAATGCTTGTTTGACTTACATTGGTTTTCTCTTGAGGTTATCTCATCCATAGAATGATAGACCTGGAGCTGGACAAGCCAAAGAGAAACTTTACAGATAAAAGCATTTGAGTCACCAGGGGCTTGTGATTGCTGATGTGGCAGAGCTGAGGCTTATACTCAAAGACTGGACAGTCCTAGGATCCCTCTATTACGCTTTTATACTATTATACTTTTTCTGTTAGTGTAAGTTCAAATACATTTGACCTGGATCAGATCATTTGAACCTCAAACCTTTGCAATGTGATACCACTCTACTGAAATTTCCATCAAAGATTGCTGGGTATATTTAATAACTAAATGGCCTTCTCAGTCTTGTAGCTTTTGGTGCTGTTGGTAACTGCCCTTTGGGTGGATGCTCTCCAGGGTTCCCTGGGCCATCTCTTTAAGGTATATACTCTCTTGGTGATCTAATCCTCTTCCCCTGGACTTAGTTATGACCTCTACAAAGATGATACCTAAATCTATACTTCTAGGCCTAATCTCTTATTTTTTTAAAAATCTTATTTTAAACTCCAGGCTTACATCTCCAGCTTTCTGTTGGACATTACCCAAAAACCCTATTACCTCAAATTCAGCATGTCTAAGCTTACCTGCTTCCTCATTAAACCTTTCCCAACTTTTATTCCATTTTTAAAAATTACTTTTATTTACTTTGTTGCATTTTAAGTTACAAACTGTCTCCCACCATGCGCTAGAGAAGGCTACCATTTGACACATTTGTAAGTATATATAAAACCATACTATACATACTTCTATTGGTTCTTTCCCTGGAGGTGGATAGCATCTTCCTTCATAGGTCCTTTGTAGTTGGTTTGAGTGTTTATAATACTCAGAATAACTTGGGTTGTTTACAATTATTTTCCAAACAATACTGCCGTTACTGTGTATATATAATATTCTTTTGGTTCTGCTCATTGCACTTTTTATCGTTTCATGCAAATCTTTCCATGTTTTTCTAAAATTGTCTCTTAAAGCACAGTAGTATTCCATCACAATCACATACCACAACTTGCTTAGCCATTCAAATCCCAGTTGGGCATCTCCTAAATTTCCGGATCTTTGCCACCCACTTTGTTATTCCTGTTGCACCACTGCCCTGCTAATTGCTTCAATTTAATAACGTTTGAATCACCTTTCACGCTCCTTCCTCAGTCCCCATTTCACTTCTTTCCCAACATCCTGACGGTTCTGCCCTTACAACGTTTTTCAATTCCATTCCCATTTACACTCACCCTGTTTTAGGCCCTCATAGCCTCTAGCCTCAGCTAATACAGTAACCTTCCTATTGCTTTCCTTCCTTCTGTGTCTCTTTTCCAGTCTTTTCTTCCATAAGGCTACCAAAATAAATAGGTCTGGTTGTGCCAGATGGTGGCACATCAATCAGTCATTTCAGACTTTTGTGATCCCTTTTGGGGTTTTCTTGGCAAAGATACTGCAGTGGTTTGCCATTTTCTTCAACTCATTTTACAGATGAGGAAACTGAGGCAAGCAAGGTTAAGTGACTTGGCCAGGGTCACACAACTAGTGTGTCTGAGTCCAGATTTGAATTCAGGAAGTTGGAGTCTTCCTGACTCCAGGCCAAGTGCTCCATCTACTGTGCCACCTATCTCCCCTGTGATCTATAGGTCTACCTTTTTTTAATAAAAATCAGGGTGATCTACGTATGTGTCAAGGCTGTCCTTGATGAAAATATGAGAAGCAGCAAGACTTTCAACCAACCAGCCAACTAACAGCATTTTGAATTCCAAGTACCCTGCTTGAATCAAACCCTTGTCCCCTTAAAGGTACTTTTTCTTTTTTAAGGACCACTTATCTGTTGAACTGGAATGGCTATAGACACTTTAATGGGTATTTTAAACTATTTTTAAACTTGGGTCTTTGATCTTATGGCTTTGAGTCAGAAGATCATAGATTTAGAGCTGAAACGGAATTTTAATTAGCCATCCAATTAAAACTCTTCCCCCCTTTCCCATTTTACAGAGGGGAAGAAAGTAACATTTATTAAATCTCTAGTGTGTGCCTGTCACTTTACAAATATCTCATCATTATCCCCATTTTACAGTTGATACTGAAACAGACTAGGGGTCATACTGTTATTTAGTGAGGCTAGATTTGAATTCAGGTCTTCCTGACTCCAGGCCCAGAGCTCTATTCACTAAACCATGTAGCAGCCTCCATGGTTATCTAACTTCTCCAAGGTCACATGGGTAGCAAATAGTAGAACCAAGATTTGAACCCAGTTCTGATTCCAAAGCCTGGGCTCTCCATTACCTCTGCTACATCTCCATGCAAATCCCAACCCATCCATGACTTGCCGTGCCATTCTCTTCATCCATGTGCTTACGTCAATGTAGATGCAGCCTAGGGTAATGGAGAAAGAACTAGAGTTAGAGACAGAAGACAGATTTGAATCTTTGCTGCCGAATCTGTGTGACTTCAGGCTCCTGCAAAACGAAGCTGTTGGACTGAATGACCTTGAAAGTCCTTCCTAGCTCCAAATCTTATCTGCCCCAATGCCCTAGAGGCCTTCCTCTGGTTCTTTCATCAGTTTGGGAACCTTCCATGCCTTCACATCCTATGCAAAGAAATTAAGTATTCATTGTAAAATAAATTGGAATCCAACAATTGAATGTGAACAGAGTTATCTGATTCACGGAAGATGCTCAAGTGGGAATGGCTGAACAACCTGGCATGTGAATATAATGGAATACTGTTGTGCCAAGAGACATGGTGAGTCTGAAGAATTCAGGGAAACTTGGGAAGCCATATAAAAACAGAGACTGAGCAAAGTAGGCAGCCAGCAGGAAGATTTGCACACGGAAGAACTGATCAATTTGGTGACCAGTCATGACTTCAGAGGATTGATGATGAAACAAACCTATAGGCAGGTGGTAAAATACAGGCTCAGAAGGAGATGCATATTTGACAGGTCTCACATTGATTTATTTGGACTGTTCTTTGTTACAAGTGAGGGGTTCTTTTATTAGTGGGGACAGGAAAGTGAGAGCAGTGTAAAAAAATAAAATGTCAATAAACCTTTCTTTTTTTTATAAGAAAGAAATTTTCCACGGAATTCGCAGAGAGTAATTTATCAAGAATCAACAGTCCTGGGGACCACTGTCCAAATACATTCATATCTGAGTCTTGGCACTGCTATGCAAATCAGTGAAAGTAATTTACAGGAGACATGGGGACTACCACAGAAGGTCTCAACTTCCTGCCCAGATGTGATTCCAGGACCTTCTTCAGTATATAAACAATCAATCATGGTGAAAGAGGCCTGTTTCTACGACAGATATCAAGTTGCTGTGCAGTCATGCCAAAAAAATAATCACAGACTCACAGATTTTCAGAATTAGAGCTCAGAAGCTTCCGAATCCAACCCAAACCTAAATCATATTCCTTATTCAATTCCTCAAGTCGTCAAGAACATTTTGTTCTGTGAAGTTTGGATTCAGTCAAAGGGCTGAATTTGAGGACCTAGAGGGCCACATGTGGCCTTGAGGTTTGAGGTTCCCCACCCCCAGCTTAGCATATCCCCAGTCTTCTCCAGGAGAACATCCCCAGTTTCTTCATTCCCACACGTTGAGATCCTTCACTCTCCTGTTACACATCTGCTTCCTAAAATGTGGTACTTAGAGCCAGATGCAATGCTCTGAGTTGTCTGATGATGGTAGGGGTGTGTCAATGCTACCAACTTTTTAATTCTGAATTCTTATTGAAGCCAAAGATTGCATTAGCTCTCTTTATTGTCATATCACATATTGATGTGCATAGTCCACTTAGACCCTCAGATTGTTTTCAGATGAGCTACCATAAGGGGAGACCTCATTTGAAGTCTTTAATCAAACTGAATGACCACTTGCCAGGCACATCGTAGAAATGCTTTTTTTTTTTTCCCACTTCAAGACTAGATGATGTCTAAGATCCCTTCCAACTCTGAAATTCTGTGATTCTGTTGTCTTGTTGTGGCTCCCTCATTTTGTACTTGGGTGTCCTAGGGAGAAGTAACCAATTCATCTTAGAATTTGTGATAGAGAAGGAGAGGAAATCTGAGCATAGCCTGACAGACTTCCTAGATTTGGGGAGAGTTGTTTCCAAAGGATTCAGAAAAGATAGGTAGGAAACCATGACCTAAAATTCTACAAGAGGAAGCTAGCCCAGGAGGAATGGTGAGTTCTCCATGGTGAGTTCTCAGGAATGAAACTGATGGACAATTCTAAGAAAAAAAGGAGAAGTGGTCTGGAGCAGAGATGTCAACTATGTGGCCCAAACCAGATTAAACTGTAAATGAGAAATAGCTAACAAAATAAAAATACAATGAAACACAGAAAATACTACATTTTAAAACTAAGTCAACACATTGCCCATAAAGACACTTACATGGGGTTTAGTGACCCCCTTTCCTATCTGAGTTTGACACCATGAGAGAACCATGTGGGTGCAGAGAGAACTTACCAACTAACTTAGACTTTTAAAAGTCATGTACCAAAGATAACAGTGTTGCCAATGCCAAGTCCAGAGTGATTAGAAAATGTCAGAATCTATGGATGCTTTAGATAAAGTTGTTCACGAAAGAGAAGATACTCTTGAGACTTCTTCAGATGGATCAAGAAAAGTCAAGACCAAGTATCTATGGAAAATAGACATTGGGATGAATTATCTGGCACAAGTATAAGCAATGGCCAATACCTTGGCACCTAAACAAAAGATACCAAGAAAAGAAGATCCTTGTACTCGTTGCCTCAGGTGGAGCAGTTCATCTGACTTGAGGCTCAAAAAGTACTTACTTGGGAAAGTACAGAAGAAAAACATTTAGAAAGGAGGAGAAAAATTTTCAAAGTTTCCACACATCTGCTAAAGCCCCAAATTGAGGTCTCACCAAGGATACGGTAAACTCTTTTTCTTATCCTAGTTCTATCTCACCCTAGTAAAATTAGTCCTTTTTTTTAACTTAAATTGTAATTTGTAACATGGGGAAAAAATTACACATTTATTTTCACTAACCTCCAACTGACATTTTAGCATTTCCTTCAATTATTTCAAAACATTATTCTGAGAAGAGGTCCAAAGGTTTTGCCAGACTGTCTAAAGGGTCTATGACACTAAAAAATAAAAAGAGATTAAGAACGACTGTACTAGATGTATCATCATCAATATTTGGTAGATGTATAGGTTGGGGTTCAAAGAATTTAGTGTTCACACAACTAGTAAGCGTTAAAAGGATGTGAATCCAGGGCTTCCTGTTCTTCCTGGCCAGGTTGCCCTTTCCCTCTGGCTCCCAACTCTTCCATGTTTTTCTCCTTGTCCACCTCCACAGGATGCTGAGTTCTCTCCACTTTCTTAGAATCTTTTTTCCTTTCTTTCCTCCTGATGATATTCTCCATGGAGTACTGAACTTGGAATCAGGAAGACCTAGGCTTGACTCTTACGTCGGACCCTAGCTGTGTGTCCACTGGCGAGACATAAAGCCGTTTGAGCTTTACAAGCTTCGTGAGCATCCAGAGAATAATTAATATTAATCATAATAGCTAGCATTTATATAGCACTTTCTATGTGACAGGCACTAAGTCAACTAAGTAAGTTTACTTAGGATCATCTCGTTTAATCCTCACAACAACCCTGGGAAGTAGGTGCTGTTATTGTCCCCATTTTACAGATGAGGAAACTGAGGGAAACAGAAGTTAAGTGACTTGCCCAAGGTCTCACAGTTGGTAAGTATCTGAGGCTGGATTTGAACTCAGGTCTTCCTGAGGCTAATAATATTTATTATAACCAACCGACCAATCAATCAATTAGAGTACTTATTAAGTGCTTACTCCATTCCAGACACTAAGCTAAGGGCTGGGGATACTAAATAAAAGCAAAAATAATCCCCTCCATCCGAGCTTTCATTCTAATAGGGGAGACAATACATACACAAAGGTGCCAAGTGTGGAAGGCGATCTTAGTGGTGAAGGTCCTAATAGCTGTGCTTACCTCATGGATGGGGTGAGACCCAAACTCACGCAGGTCAAGGACTCTGAAAATTTTTAAGAGTTATAGAAACACCAGTCATCAGTCTCGGTTACCCTAGAGAACAGGGGCCTCCTCAGGCTTTTTTGGACCACTGACCATGAGGTTATCAGTTATCCCTGAGGTGGAACATACCCATCATAGAACTGGAGCAGGAAAGTGCCTCATACGTTATTAGATTGTTTCTTCAAGCAGAAAAAAAAGTGCGTCCTCTGTAGGGCCCTGCCACGGTTCTCCGTATGCCAGTAATTTGGGGATCTCTGGAGAAATTCACAGTAATGGGATGTCGGGCAGCTAAGTGGTACAGTAAATGGAGTGCCAACCCTGGAATCAGGAGGACCTGGGTTCAAATCCAACTTCAGACACTTACTAGCTGTGCGGCCCTGGGCAAGTCACTTTATCCTGTTTGCCTCAGTTTCTTCTTCTGTAAAATGAGCTGGAGAAGGAAATGGCAAAGCACTCCAGTATCTCTGCCAGGAAAACCCCAAACAGGGTCACAAAGAGTCAGACATGACTGAACAACATCAAAGGGGATTGTCAGATCATAGATTTCAGATTGGAAGCCCAAATGTACTGGTAAATGTATAACAATCCAGATCTTGGGTGTATATACAGGAATGTATTATACAAATACCTTTAAGTTTAATTTGTAGTTATATTTTCTTAAGTCCAGATCATCAATCATCAGGTGAGTGACAGAGGATAGAGTCCAGGGCCTGGAGTCAGGAAGACTTGAATTCAAATCTGGCCTGAGACACTTACTAGCTGTGTCACCCTGGCCAAGTAAGTTACTTAACCTCTGCCTCATTCTTTTCAGCTGTAAGATGGGCATAAAAATAGCACCAGAGTTATTGGAGTGGAGGAAATCAAATGAGATAATATTTTAAGATGTTGAGTTAGCACAGTTCCTGGTACATAATAGATACTTAACAAATGCTTATTCCCTTCCCCTCATTACCCCAAACAATAAATCAAACCCTAATCTGTAGCATTTTTCTTGGTGGTTTCTGAAGTTTGACATGCTCACACTGAAAATCTGAACAGACCTAGGAGGTCATCTAGTCCAGTCCCCTTATCTTTTATAGAAGAACAAACCAAGGGCTCAAGGAGAACTTGATTTGTCCAAGGCTACAAAGATGACTGGAGCCAGGATTTGATTTGATCTCTGTGTGATCTTGGGCAAGTCACCCTCCCTGGGCTTCAGTTTCATCATCTGCTAAATGAAGCTGGTGGATGGGAGGCCCCCAAGGACCCTCTGAGGCTAAGCCTAGCTTTACCCTTCCCTACCTGTCTGATTGCCGCCTCATCCCACCAGAACGTTTCCTTAGAAGCAAGAACACAAGTTGCAAAAAATGTCCCCCCTTTCCTGGGGAGCATGCTTTCCTGTCTGCGTGTTCTTAGGTGAGTCTCTTCTGTGGGGCTTACTTTCCTTCCCTATAAGATGAAGGTGTTGGAGCAGATGACCCCCCAACCAGCTCTAAACTCGGGGTCTTTTTAATCCCTGGACATTTGCTAAGCAAACTAATTTGAATCATAGTTTATTCTTAATTAATCTCCTGATGTCTGTAACTTCACAACCTGCTTGGGACCATGAACAATTAGTAAGTTATTAACCAATTCCTCTGGAATTCATCCCCACACATAAAAGAGTCTAGGAGAGAGGGTCCCTTCCACTTACAGGCACCCTAGCAAAATTTTATGAGTGACATTCCAAATACTTACTTCAGTGTTTGAAGGATCCTTGGTTTCATGAAGTGGGGGTGGGGATAGGGGAAGGTGTTTCCCTCTTTCCCCTTGAAAATCACCTCCCCTCGGTGTCTCAGCAGACAATCTTTATAAGTTGTTGTGTCCTTAAAAACAAAACAGACCCAAACAAATTCCTCCCCAGGTGATTAAGATTCCAATGACGAACTTCGGCCAAGTTCTCAGAGAGTGAACCATTGCCAGGTCCTCATTCCTCGAAGCCCTGGCACCTTGTATAGATAGATGGGTAAGAGCTGCTGAATCTTGGGCTCCTCTGGCAGAGCCTCTGAGATCTGAGGTCTCCTCTCCTTCCTCACAATGAGCCGAGGACTCCGGGCTCTATCCCCCTTTCTTGTTTGTTTGGCTCCTTCTTGAGTTACCAAGTCTACAAAACGCGTCAAGGAGCTAGAATTCCCTGGAAACCAAAAATCAACTTCGGTTTGGCTTTCTGGTCTAGATACTATCTCAGCTTGTAGCAACACCTGGTGGCCAAAAGAATTCTAGTCTTTAAGAAAAAACAGTGTAAGAGGTCTGAGAAAAGTACCAGGGAATCAGGGTTGGCCCCTGAGTCTAGGTGGAGTGTGTGTCTATGCATGTTGACGAATGGGAGAGGGAAGTTGCCTTATGGCTGTCTGCCCACTCCCCAATACGAAAGCTTTTTAAAAACTCCTGCCCTTTTCCTCTTTGTCCAATTAGGCTCCCAGAGCTTGTGATAAATTGTCCCCAGCTCTTGAAGCAATTCAGAGGAGAGGAGATGGAGGCAGTCAATGCTGCTGTGGTCAGAGAAGGTCAAAGCACCCCAATTAACCCCCAGGGACCTAGTGATGGGAAGGGGGAACAGTAAACATGCTTCTGGAAAATCCAGCCAGAGTAGTAACCTCCAGGCCCAACCGTAAATAAACGTTTTATGTAAACGCTCTGTGAACAGGCTCATGACGGCATTTCCCTTTCAACAAAGGTGAGAAATCATACTCTGTTCTTTTGTGGTTCCTCCCATTCAGAGATGCCAAAACTCACCACAAATACTAAAGTATTCTTCCCACAAGGCTCAGCCCTTCCCAGGGTCATGAGCAGTACATGAATTTGTGGGTAGAAATTCTGGAGAAAGACTGAGATTCCAGCAGAAAGATTTGCTTCAGCGAAGCTCAGTCCTTTGCTGGGCTGAGTTCTGGGGGATAAGAAGGATAAGACTTAGTCCCTGCCCTCAGGAACTCTGTTTTGTTGGGGAGCTAGGACAAACTCACATATGTTCACTAAAAATGAATGCATTTCCTTAATTTCCTTATAGTTAGTGAGATCATCCAGAGATTCCTCCTTAGATTGTGAGCTTCTTGAGGGCAGAGACTGTCTTTCGTCTCCCCAGTACTCGCCACAGTGACTAGCACATAGTAGGGGCTCGATAAATGTTTATTGACTGTCTTTGTGGATAACATTGTTCTAGTTGCATCAAGCCATAGGATATTACAGAGCTTTCTAAATGAGGTAAAAATAAAATCACTAAAACCAATCATCCACACAGGAAAAACCAAGTGGATAAAGAATGATTATCATCCAGGCTGGGTTATGCTGTTGGATGATCAGCCCAGAGACCTTGTCCATTGGCTAAGTGGCTTGGTGGATAGGCTTCAGGACTTGGAGTAGGGTTTGAACCTGCCCCATACACCAGTACTAGCGGTGTGATATAGGGTGAGTCACTTAACTTCTTTCAGGCTTACTTTCCTCATCTGTAAAATGGGAATATTAAGAGTACCTCCCTCCCAGAGTTGTTTTGAGGACCACATGATGTATATGTAAAGTGTTTTCAAACCTCAAAGTGATAGATAAATGCTAATTATTGTTAGCTATTATTATAATCATATATCTTGAATAGACCCTGCACGGAGAGAATGAAGAGAACCCAGAGCTAAACAGGAAGAGGTTGAATTACCCCTTTGGGAAATTGCTTAGGGGCTTTAATGACCCCATGTTTCTCCTTGAAACAAAGGCTCACCTTTAAAAGCACCCAAGCAAAAACTTTTGTTTTTCTAATGAACAAAAATAAATTTTCTGTCCCTTCTTCTACCTCTCCCAGCCCCACACATTTAAAAGAAAAGGAAGGCAAAACCCTTGTAACAAATATGCATTGTGACGCAGAACAAATTCCTGCATTGGCCTTGTCCAAAAATTACATGTCTGCAGATGGAGAATGGTGTCATGGTGAGGCCCAAGGAGAGGACCCCAGGAGGGGGTAGGGCCCCAGAACTGGGACAAAGCAAATGCAGAATGAATGTGGTTGGCTCACTGGGGCTTGATGTAGGGAACTGGGAACCCAGCCCAGAACTCATTTATCCCTCTGGTCCTGGGTCACCTCCACCCCCACCGGGAGATGAGACAGACCCAGAGGATAGTTTGAAGCCACCCCTTCCCTTTGCCACTCAATGGTTAAAATTTGAGGCTCAATACTTGCATATTTTCTATTAACTTATTTGTGTACATAGGATCATGTTTTTCTCTGCAGAATGTAAGCTCCTTGAGGAGAGGGGCTGTTTTGTTTTTGTCTGTAATCAGTTTTCGCTTCTAGTACAGTGCCTGGAATAGGCCTAGGTCTTTAATAGATGCTTAATCAGTTATCATAATAGCGAGCATTCATATAATGCATTATGACTGGTCAAGCCCCTTAGATGTGTTGTCTTATTTGATAATGATGCTATTATGATCTCCATTCTACAGATAAGGAAATCCAGACTGATTCACATGAAATGACCTACCTCAGGTCACACAGTCAGTGATAATCGTAATGACAATAACAATGATAACTACAACAAGGAAGCACTTTACCTGTGTCATCGCATTTGACTTGCAGGAGATCCTGGTAATGTAGATGCTTTCCCTATTTCATTTTTACAGATGAATAAATTGAGGCTTCCAGGAATAAATGGTCAGCCAGTTCCCAAGTGTTAGCATTTTGCAGCATTCTATCCATTGTTCCACACTGTCTTTCAAACCAGGGCAAGAGTCATGAGATGAGAAATCTTGGAGTCGAGGTGGGGTCTGTGACAGGTGAGGGGGAAGGGGTTCCCACATTGAGGAAATCACAGCTCATTTATGAGTATCCAAGGGAGGAACTCTTTTCTGGATAGGGGTTGCCTGGATGAAGCTGATCAAAACTGGATTTTAGGAAGATTAGCATGACTGTGGGTGTCCTGGGTATAATGGAGAGGGGAGAGGCTGGAGGCAGAGAGGCAATCAGGAGGCCATTCCAATGGTCTGGGTGAGATAAAGGTGAGAAAGGCCTGAACTAGAAGAGGAGCAGCAGGGATGAAGAGGAAGGGATGGATATGAGAGGGAGGAGGAAGGGAGAATCAGGAGGGTCTAGTTACTGACTGAATATAGAGTACTCTTTGTTCTGCTCTCCCAAAGAGGGGAAGGGCCCACCTTGACTCAAGTGGGATGGATGAGGCTTCAGCTCCCAGAAAGGTAGACCCCATTCCAGTCCAGCAATGTCCATGGCTAAAAGTCTGTCCTTGTGACATTGATTCAGACCAGATATTAGGGTCACAAAATGCCAGAGCTGGAGGGCTCTTTTCATCAAAATGCCTTCATTTTACAGACGGGCTACAGCTCCAAAAAGGGGAAAGACTTTGGCCTTGGGTCACAACCAGTAACAGAGCTGTGGTTCTGTTTTCTGACTCCCATTTAAATGCTTCCTCTCCCCTCTAATTCTTCTTAAAGGTTTTGGCATTATTTGGTGCTCTGCTTTCCCTGGCTCAGTGGAATATAAGGTCCTTGAGGGCAGAGACTGTTTTTTGCCTGTGTATTCCTAGCTGTCCCAATTCCCTCTGTCTCTTCACTCGCTGTCCGCCATGCCCAGAACTCCCTCTCTGTGATTCCTATCTTTCTTGTGTAACAGCAAGCACCCCAGCACACCCAGAATGGCCTGCTAGCTAGGTTCTCTGATCTGCTTTTGTAGGAAAGATTGCTCAACAAGGGGTTAACAATCCTACTTTTAATTACATTCACTTGTTCAGGGGAAAAGTCAACACCCTGAACATCAGAGAAAATACAAGCAGAGAAATTAACATAAAGACCAATAGACAGGGCTCTGACTGCATGAATCAAAGCAATATACCTATACACTTTACATACACCACTGGATCAAGAGAGCCTTTACATCTGAGCAGTAGGGGAGCTCTGAACATGTGGCTACTCAGAGTCTCGACCAGGAAATCCAAAGATCTTTCTCATAAGCAAACCCCCAAAACAAAATACCAACCCAGGGTATATATACACTTCTCAGAGCCAGAAGGCATCACAACCCTGGTGACTCAGTGCCTAATCAACTTAATATCAAAAGGTGTGAAAGCCTTCTTACAAGCAAGCCTCCCCTAAGCAACTTTCCCTTAATGGGCTCCATAGAAGGCCTATTGATGGGGGTGGGGGTGGCAGAGATCTTCATATCCCATTAACGTTATACTTTCAAGCCTCAGCTCAAACCCCATCTTCTTTTTTTCTTTCCACTTAATAGTATTTTATTTTTTCCAATTACATGTAAAGATAGTTTTCAATATTTACTTTCATAAGATTTTGAGTTCCCAATTTTTTTCTTTCTCCCTCCCCTTTCCTCAAGATGGAAAGCAGTCTGACATAGGCTGTACTATACAATCATATTAAACATATTTCCACATTAGTCATGTTGTGAAAGAAGGATCAGAACAAAAAGGAAAAACCACGAGAAAGAAAAAAAAAAGAGAAAATAGTATGCTTTGATCTGCATTCAGACTCCATAGTTCTTACTCTGGATGTGGCATCCCATCTTCTACAAGAGGTCTATCTCTCCTTCCCACAGCCACTGCCTTCCCCTCTGAGATTCCCTTCCATTTAAACAGTATATATTTTGTATGTATGTATATGTATATATATGTTTTTGCATGCTCTCTCCCCCATTAGACTGTGAGCTCCTTGTAATCAGGGACTGTATTTTTATCTTTCTTTGTATCCTTAATGCTTAGCACAGTGCCTGACACTTAACAGAGACCCAATAAATGCTTGTTAAATTGAATGGAATGAATTGACAGGAGTAAAGGAAATTAAATAAAAATAATAGTAACTCACATTTCTATAGCACTTTCTTTGCAAACTTAGGAGGTGGGTAGCTTGCTTCTGATTGTCCTCTGGATCTGTGATTTAAGCAATGGACAGGATTTCCTCACTGGGTAGTACAAGCATTCTTATCTTCACTTTTGGGAGTAAGAAACTGAGCGTCAGAGAAATTAAGTGACTTGGTCATGAGGTCATATAGCTGTCAGAGTCAAGAATGAAACTCAAATCTCCTGACTTGGAGGCTAATGCTCTTTCCACCACATTATATAGGAAGTGTTGGCTGTAAGAGAGTAAAGAAGCCTCTTAGGGCTTTTAGTGGTCCCAAACTTCTTGACACAAAGGCCCATCTTTTTATTTTTAAAAACTTTTTTTCAATAATCAACATTTATTTTTCTCTCTCTCTGCCAAATTGGAAATGAAACAACAAACCCTTGTAACAAATATACATAGGCAAGCAAAACAAATTCCAGTATTAGCCTTGTCTAGGAATGTACATGCAGAAAATAAAAGGCTGGACGAATAGCCTCCAAGGTGGCACATGATTCTAAAGATCCTGGGAATTGTATTTCTTCCAAGCAAGAGAAGAGAGGACCTTTATTGAAGAATCAGGACTGGAGGGTGGAGATTCTGGGACAGAGAGAATTTAAAAAACACTCTAGAGACAGAGAAAAGAATTGGAGATAGATTGTGACAGTACTAATCAATCAATAAACATTTATTAAGTGCCTACTATGTGCTGGGCACTGTATTAAGAGAAGGCACGGTGCTAAAGGGAGCATAGACAGATGGAAGTCTCTTCTTAGAAACCTCTTAGCCAATTTTTTTCCCCTTGGTTCAAGTCTGACTTAATAAGCTAATCCATCAGAGAATGACTGAATTCTGGCTCCTTGGAGAAATCACAGAAAGGAAGGTGAATCTCTTCCACTCTCAGTTTCTCTTATTTGTGTTTTTGGCGGAAGCAGCGGGTGACAAGGGTTAATCGCTATAGGCTACTTTGATATTCAAACATTTCACCCATTAATTGTTCACTTTTTCTAATAATGCTTCAATGAAGATAAGATAATTAGTGGCATCCCGACTTTGTGTTTTGCCTTAGGGAGTGTGAGAGGGAAGGAAACCCCTGGATATTTAATTTTACTAAATTCAGCTGGATGGGAAATCACCATCAAGGTCTGGCAATTGACAGATTGCCTGGGAGCTCAAAACGTCAGAAGAATTCTATTTGCAATTTGCATTTTAAGTTTTTTAGCTTTGCAGGGAAAGTAAGCCAAGTGGAACTGTGACCAGCTCCAAAAAACCCCCACGCGCTAATCCCACCACCTCCAAACTGGAACTTGTGCTTGAAGCCTTAGGAGTAGAGAGGAGGGGAAGAGGGTGGGAGTAGGTGGAGACCTTTAGAACGTTATGGCCTGAGCCTATCCCAGCGAGCCCTGCTTCTTTGCAGCTAGGGACTAGAGTCTGGAAGAGCCGAGTTAAAATCCAGCCTCAGGCACTTGCTAGTTGTGTGACCCTTGGCAAGTCACTTAACCACTTAAGTAACTTAACCACTATCTGCCTCAGTTTCCTTATCTATAAGATGGGGATAATAATAGCTAGCCTCTCCCTCCCAAGATTGTTGTGAGGATTAAATGTGATAATAATAGTAAAATGTTTAGCAGCACATAGACACTAGAGTTAGATATTATTTATTCGATGTCTGTGTGTGGGAGCTCCTATAGCATTCCAGTCCCAAGAACTTGGGGAAGAGTCTCTGTGGTCGCTCAGCTTTCTCATCCTCAAGAAAACTCCAACAGCACAAGTAAATTTTCTTGTGAAATCTGCCTCAATGCAAGCAAGGGCACTTCTTCATTTCATGACACTCACCCAAGGTGGCTGTTTTTAACATGTTAGTCATGCAAATGCTTCATGCCTCACTACCCCCCAGGTTTCATTCTGGGTCTGCCCACACATTTGCACATTCAGTGGGGTGCCCAAGAGGCTTCCCACTATAGATCACTGCATCTGTGGGTAGCCCTGGGGAGTCTATTTCAGTAGTCTGGAAGTTTCCTCTGCAGCCTTGGACTTTTGGAGACTTTGATGCCGGACTCTGTTGAGGTCTGGGACATTCTCTTTTTATTTTTGTCTTAAAATATTTTATTGATACTCTTTAAAAAAAATCTTTGTCATCTCTCAATGATTTTCCCTCTCTCAATGGTCCCCACCTTGTAACAGATAAATACAATCGAGCAAAACAAATGAGTACATTAGTCATGTGGGAAATGTATACTCCATTGCCCCACAACCACCACTAAGGGGAGAAATTATTTTGGAGAAGGGGCCCACCTTCCTCATCATCACCAAGGCCAACTTTTACTATCTTCTACCATCTTTTTACTATCTAACTACCACAAATGAGTAGATAGGTTCAATAGCCCTGGGGGTGGCAGCACCCTCCTTCTGCCCCCTTGCCCAACCCCGCTGCTAGCCCAGCCCTTACAACCATTATCTGGGGAGACAGCACCTGTGGAGAAGGAGTCGGCCATCCCCACTAACTGCTTCTCCTAGGAAAGGCAAGCCAACCTAGTTAGGGCATCAAGGCAGCCTGAAGGAGAGAGAGACAGGAGGCAACATGAATCAGGCAGGTCGCATCATGAACACCATCCCGATGGCTGCCATCTTTCCTCACATCCTGATGGACTCTAAGCCCAAGGGCCTTAGGAATAACAGTATTTCCAGCCCAGTGTCAGATGGTTCAAAATCAGAAGCTCATGTAACTTAAAACGACTCCACAACAACAAAAAACAAATGCTATTATTCAATTCATTCCTCACCTCTCTGCCAAGAGGAGGGGGACATATTTCACTATCAGTCTTCTGGAGTTAAAATTGGTCAATGTGTTAATCTAAGTTCTAAAGTCTCTTAGTGTAATTTTAAAAAATTTAATAGTATTTTATTTTTTCCAATTACATGTAAAGAATTTTCAACATTCATTTTTTGAAAGATTTTGAGTTCCAAATTCCGTACCCCCTTCCTCCCCTCCCCTCCCCAAGATGGCAAGCAATTTGATATAGGTTATATATGTGCAATCATGTAAAACATATATCCACATTAGTCATTTCAATGTCGTTCTATATTTTTGTGGGTCTTATAAAATCATTCTACTCATTCTCCTCCTCTATTGTCATTTCTTACGGTGCAATAACACCCTTGGACACTTTCTACCCTCCCAGTTGACCTGGAGCTCAAGGAAGGGCATGTGGAACTATGGGAGCCAGTCACTGGGCAGTGTGTTGCCTTGCCCTTGGGTCAAACTTCTCCCACTCTAATTTGCCTCATATTGGTCTGTCTTAATCTCCCCTGAAAGAGGGAGATCTGGTGAATCCAGAAGAGCCCTGGATTTGGGGTTGGGAGCCCTGGTCTTCTGGTCTTGGCTCTATCCCTCATTAGTTGGGTGGCCTTGGATAAATCTCTTCACCATTCAGAGTCTCAGTTTCCCCCTCTGTAAAATAAAGATGATAGTACCTTGTCCAGACATATATGCTGACGCAGTCCTGATCCTGAATTCCCGCTTCTTGGGTGTCTGGTGAGATTGTTGCCTGCTCTGGAAGCCCAACCATGGCTGAGATGGACAAGGACCCACTTGTGAAATAAGAGTGAAGCTGGGAGTGGGGATGGGGTGGGAGAGGAGTGAGGAGGAACAATGAATCTCATTTGGAGGAAGATCCTCTGGTGATCCTTTTTGTGAGCTGGCCTCCTTTCTGCCTTGCACAACCCTAATCTTCCTTCAAGCCTAAACTCAGGTTGTCACCACCTCCATGGAGTTCTCCCTGATCTCCATGTATGTTCTCCCTGCTCAGATTGTCTCAGAGTGCTTTGTGTCATCTCTCCCTTGCCTTGTTTACCCCGTCTCTTTTATTATCTCTGGACATATTTAGACACCTGCCCCCACAAAAAAAAAAAGGCAGGAAGTATTTTGTATTTGTTTTTGTACCTTAGGAACTAGCACAGTATTTGGCACATAGTAAGTATTGAATAAATGCTTGTTGAGTTAAATTAATGGGAATGCTTGGGATTCTCAGAACGCAATGGGAAGGGACCTTGAAATCATGGAAGTTGAGCTAGAAGGGGCCTCAGAGAGAAGGCCTTCTAGTCCAACCCCTCCATTTTACAGATGAAGAAACTGAGGCCCAGGGCTTACATATAGTCACACAGGTAGCAAGCTTTAGGAGTCGAATTTGGACTCAGGTCTTCTGATTGCAGAACTCGGTCTCTCCAGGTCAACTTACAAATGCCCAAGGCTAGGTCTAGTTGAATGAGACTTATGATCAATCAGCAAATATTTACCAAGCACCTACTGTGTGCCTGATACTGAGCCAGGTGCTGGGGTACCCGTACAGAGAACAAACCAATTCCTATATGCAATGAGCCTACATTCTAATGGTGGAGACCAACAAGAACATGTACAAATATATTGGATGAATATAAATGTGGACAAAGTAGTGAAGGGAGTTTGAGAGGAAGGGTACCAGCAGTTAGAGGGATCAGAAAAGACTCCATTAAGAAGATAGCGCTTGAAAAAGCTGCATCTGAAAGACACACAGGGACTCTGTGAGGCAGAGGGAGGGAAGGAGGGCATTCCGGGTGTGTGTGCCCGTCAGAGCAAATGCACAGAGGTGGGAAATGAAGAAATCACGTGTGAGGCATAGAGAGGATCACAGAGGAAGTGCTCAGAGAAGAAAATGAATGTGTTTGGCCAAGGTGAAAAACTATTATTAGATCTGGAATGAATGAAACTGAGAAAACCGTGAAGTTTCATCCACCCACATTGTGGTCTTTACAGACTTTGTACTCTTCCTCTTTCTGCTGCTTTTTTCTGCTGTGGTATTAGTTAGTCCCAGGGTGTGCTGAGGAAATGAATGGGTCATGGTGGGGGGAAGAGGGGGAAGGGAGAGAGACAGAGAGAGAGAGAGACAGAGAGACAGAGAGAGACAGACACACACACACACACAGAGGAGACAGAGAAAGTAATTTTGTTGGGGGGAGGCAGCAGCATCTGGGAAGATCAGAAAAGGCTTTTGGCACAAAAGTTGCACCTGAATTGAGCTTTGCAGGACACTAGAGATTCTAGAAGGTGGAGGTAAGGAGGGAGAATGGGGCAGCTAGGTGGTGCAGTAGATGGTGTCAGGAAGACCTGAGTTCGAATATGACCTCAGACACCTAATAGCTGTGTGACCCTGGGCAAGTCACTTAACTTCTGTTAACCTCTATCTACTGGAGAAGGAAATGTCAAATCATTCCAGAATCTTTGCCAAGAAGCCCCCGTGGAGAGTATTGGCATTTTATTGTCTACAGGGTAACAAATAGTCAGACACAACTGAACAACAGCTATTACTCTCCTATCTCATGGGTGCTATCCACTGAACCACATAGCTACCTAAACTAGGACTAAAAGTCTCATATGATAGGAGAGCCGGTCTGAGAGTCTGGAGATCTGGTCTGAATCCCAATTCTGACTCGTGCTGGCTGTGTGACCACCTCAGTTTCCTTATTTGTATACACTTGGATAATCATACTTATATCAATTATGACTTTTGTGGAGAAAGAGTTTTTAGAAATAGGCTGCCTGCCTATAACACTGTCAGGCCTAAAACACCATAGAAACGTGAACTATATCGATTGATCCCAAGTGGAAGGCAGAAGTAGAATCCAATTAAGGGGAGAGGGAACACTGAGTATCAGGGAAGGATTCCAGAAGAGTTGTGAATATCAGAAGAGATAGTATACAAAAAACCTAAACCAGGAGTGGGGAACCTGCGGCCTTGAGGCCACAAGTGGCCCTCTAGGTCCTCAAGTGTGGCCCTTTGACTGAATCCAAACTTCACAAACAGTCAAAGGGCTGTACATGAGAACTTCAAAGAATGCATGTTAGCCCCTAGATCGATTATGTTGGGGGGAACAGAGAAGGACACCATGGGTTGGAGATTAATGGAGCTGTCTGTCAGCTTGGAGTAGATTGTTAAATTTTCAGTGTGAGAAAATCAGGGTTTGATTTATTGTTTTTTGATCATCTAGACTTAAGAAAGCCATGGAGAAATATTATCAATGCAAATTAAACTAAAAAAATGTGTCCAATGTAGTTTTCATTTTGGAGAGTTAGTTGTTAAGCATTTACCAGCACATCCTTTCAGGTTAAGCTCTCCAGTACTGGCTCGGGGCCATACCGGGTAGAGAGACAAACAAGAAACTGTGTGCAGACCAGCAAGCAGTGGGTAACAGATATGATCAGGAACGGTTTTCCGGCAAGGAGGCCAAGGCTGCCAGGACTGAAGATTTCAACTCTCTTATTCTAGCTACAAAGAGAAATCTTGCATATGCCTCTAGCAGTGGGGTGGTGGTGGAGAAATTCACTTCCCAAATTACTTTGGGGGAACGGGGATGAGATTATACTCATTTGGGAACACAGGCTGTTGTTGTTTTATTATTCGTATTAGTCCCCATGAAATACTCCAGTATTTGGGTGCTATTCCTTGCCAGGGTCTGATAGCAATTTCAGCAACTGAATATTTTTTTAAAAAATTTTACTTTCAGTTCCAAATTCTGTCCCTCCCTCCAGTCCCTCCTCTACCCATTGAGAAGGGAAACAATACCTGAAATTATACATGAAACAATATTTATACCCAAGTGAAGTCAGTCTTTTAAATTAAGTGGGAGCAAAAGTGAACAAAAGAGATAAAATACTATTGAAAATGCCTCAAGATTTGAACTTGACTCTGAAGGTCTAGAACCATTGAAACTTCGTCTACAGGGTTTTGTTTTTTTGTTTGTTTGCTTAATTAAAAACGAACAAAAGAACAAAAGAGACTTTAGTGAGAATGAAAATGGGCAAGGGGCCAAAACACTTGGAATTCTCAAGAGTTTCTCTGACACTTTGGTGGGCCCCGAATCTCAGAGAACTTGGGTGACCTTTGGGCAGAATTTCCTGCTTTGGAGGAACCACTCCCTTTTCTTGTTTAATCTCCTGGGCCTGTGGCAGATCTTGTGAAGTAGGAGGGAAGAATGAGATGTAAGGGTCCTGGTCCTTACATCTGGAAAGGACCTCCGTGATTACCCAGTTCAAAACCCTCATTTTAGAGAGATGGAGCTTGAGGACATGAGAGGTCAAGCAGGAGAAAGTGGGTTTTGTGCTTTGGTTCCTTGATGTTGTAACCCAAGAGCAAGAAGTACCAGTGGTTGGTGGAGAAAGAGTGACTAAAAATGAATTAACTGTTTGTTTTCTCTTTCAAGGACTCTTCACTCGCTCTCCTGCTAGGGAAAAGCTGCCAATGTAATGAAATAAACTTCCTGACCATTGGCCTGCCTAGCAGGTAGCATGGATTTAATGAACA
Organism: Phalanger gymnotis; assembly: GCA_028646595.1. NCBI lineage: Eukaryota > Metazoa > Chordata > Mammalia > Diprotodontia > Phalangeridae > Phalanger > Phalanger gymnotis. Next base: position 421,251,062 of record CM053623.1, read on the forward strand.
TCTCTAAGTAGATGGCTCCCATCACTGGTCTTTCTCCTGTCCCATATCACGATTTATTAGATATTCTGACCCAAATGTCACAGAGACATCTTAACGTTCACCATGTCTCAAGCAGAACTCACTGTCTTTCCCCCCAAACCCACCCTTCCTTTCAAACTTTGTAATTTCTGTCAAAGGCACCACCAGGTTTGCAATCTCAGTGTCATCCCTGACTCTCATCATGTTTCCTTCATTATTGCACATATCTAATCCATTGTCAAGTCTTGTTTCTGCTTCCATGACATCCCTCGTATCTCTCCCCTCCTCTCTATTTGAACCCCTAGTTCAGACTCTCATTACCTGATATGTTACTATAACCTAACTGGCCAAGTCTCTCCCCTTCCCAATCTATCCTCCACCCAGCCTCCACAGTGATTTTCCTAAAGCAAAAGCCTGACCCTGTCACTTCAAAAAACCCCAGTGACTTTCTATTTATTACCACTAGAATCAAATATAAACTTCTCTTTTTGGCCTTTAAAAGCTTTTGCAATCTGGTCTCAACCTACCTTTCCAGACTTGTTATACACTAATCCCCTTGGTGTTGTACCTTGTGGTTTAGTTTCTTACTGTTCCTACCACATGGCGTTCCATTTGTCTTCTTACCTCCACATCTTAAAAACCCTAGTCTCCTGCAGGTCTCAACTCAAGTGCCATCTTCTGTATGAGAACTTTTCTGATCTCATCAGCTTCTAGTACCCTCCTTCCCCAAATTACCTTGTATTATTTTATATTTACCTATATACGTACATACATATTGTCTCCTCCATAGAACGAAAGCTTCTTGAGGGTAAGGACTGTTATGCTTTTATCTTTGTATATTCAGGCTTTGAACTAAAAGAGCCTGGTAGAGTCCATTCTCCTCCAAGGAATGTGCACTACTAGCACAATGAATACTCTAAGTACTGAAGAAATGCCTTTTAGTTGACTGATTAGCCATGGCCCCAAGTCCTGAAGCTGCTTCATGGTTCTCTGTGCTAGAGGGACATGAACAATTTAAAGCAAAGAATGCTAGATGGAATCGGCGCAGCTTACAGCCATCTCCTAAAATATTAGGCTGAAAAGAACTGATGAATCGTCTCATCCACCTCTGTTTCCAGGCAAGAGCATTGTGGATCTGTAATATTCGAGGCCATCCCACTCCTCTACACCCTACTCATACGGTAGGTCCCTCAGAGACGGTTGCTTCAGGTTCAAGGTATTCTAAGGGCTCGTACCAAAACCGTAGTACATTGAGTACCACTGATGGGAAGAATGGACATGTGTTGTTGTTTGGTTCTTTCAGTCATGTCTGACTCTTTGTGACTCCATTTGGGGTTTCTTGGCAAAGATACTGGAGTAGTTTGGCATTTTCTTCTACAGCTCATTTTATAGATGAGAAAACTGAGGCAAATTGGGCAAAGTGGCTTACCCAGGATCATACAGCTAGTAAGTGTCTGAGGCCGGATTTGAAATCAGGAAGATGACTCTTCCTGACTCCAGGACTGGTGCTCTTCCTCCTGTGCCACCTGGCTGCCCCCATGGACACACCTAGGGAACACTTGGCTAGGGCACAAAAACGGAAGCTGCTTCTGTCTTCTAATGATGTCAGTGTACTGTGGAGCAGATGATGCAACCTCTTCCTTCAGAGGAGAATGGACTCTGTCATGCTCTTTTAGAGCTAAGCCTGAATTTATTTTTTTGTTGTTCCTTTAGAAAAGCAGCAACCTTTGCCTCCTGCATGGGATTAGCAATAGCCCTTCCCTACATGGGATTGGGGGGAATCCTTCTGGCTCTTTTCCTTTATAGAATAACCCATCTTTTCAGTTTTGTCTAAAAGGCTTTTCTATTTCCATCAGGAGATTCTTTGGCTCAGGCACCAAGCTCGTAAGGATACAGCATAGGGTCATCCAAGTTAGTCAATGCCCACGGGATAAATCTTTTCTTTGAATTGAATTTCCTAGTGCCTGGGCCTGAATCTTTGTGGAGGACCTCACTCTAGCTTATGGTAAGCATTCCCTATGAATTTCACTTTTGACCTCTGAAGGCTAGCCTACACCTAGTTATCATCCATTTAAAGCCTACTTACTCAGAAGCTTCCAGAACACGCTGGGGTTCTAGGAATCCTTAGTTTATAGACCCCAAACCCTTCTCATTTTCCCATGCACATAAGCAGCGGGGGACAAAGTTAAGCCCAAAAGGCAAGGTAATTTTCTCTTCTACCTTTCTAGTCATAGTCTTGGCCAGGGGTGGGAAATCTGCAGCCTCAAAGTCACATGTGACCCTCTAGGTCCTCAAGTGTGTCCCTTTCACTGAATCCAAACTTCACAGAACAGGTCCCCTTAATAAAAAGATTTGTTCCGTAAAATTTGGACTCAGTTAAAAGGCCACACCCAAGGGCCTAGAAGGCCCTATCACAGGAGGCTTCTCAAACTTGTTGGACCTGATTACTTCTTCTTACTCCTGGTGATTCATGCAGAGACAAACAGCATTGCCAGAAGGAAACCAAAGCTTGTTGCTGAAGATGATGGAGTCCTAGGAGAAACTGAAGACCTTAAGGGCATGAAAAAGAGAGTCAGTCAGCCTGCCCTTGTCAGGGAAAGGCTTTCTAGCCACTGCACCTTAGTAGATGGTGCAGAGAACCTTGAAGATAGCCCTGAAGAGCCCATACCCTGTAGATGGAAACAAAGAGCAGCAGAGGCACCAGACTCCCAGGGAGCATAACGTGGCAACCGGTAGAGGACAGCATGATGACGTCATTAGAAAACATTTGCACTTCTGTGTGATCAGAGGCATAAACTACCCTGGCTACACATGCACCCAAACCACATGTGCCCCCTCCAGATCTATACTCTGACTACATGGGTTCCTGGCATGTGTCCTTTCATATATGTTCCCTGTTCATAGGTGTTCCTTATGTGTGTGCCTTCCACGTATGTTCCCTGGCCACACATGTTTTCTAGATGTCTACCTTTCTCTGCTGGTGATTTGGTCACTTTTGGTAGAGTGTGCTGTTATGTATGGGGAATATTTTCTTGTTACTTGACTTACTATCCTGTTTGATTAAATAGATATGTATAAATAATTGAACTAATATGTCTTTTGGAGGCTATAAGTAAATGTATTAGGGGGGCTTACTTAAGAGTAGATGCATGAGTGGAGTAAGTGATGAGAGTATTTCATGTACCATATAGTGCCTAGAATCCAGGGTAACTTGTTTGGGGGAGTATCTAGAGGCTACATATTGGAATAAGGGGCACTTAAACAGTGATGGACTGTATCTGACAAGTGCCAATGAAAATACGTTTCCCTGGAGTTTTACAAATCCACTCAAAAGGGTCTTAATTGAAAAAGGAGAGGGAAAATCCTTTATATATATATATATATATCCAGCTAGGAGGCACAGTGGAAAGAGTGCTGGGCCTGGAGTCAAGAAGACCTGAGTTCAAATCCAGTCTCAGACACTTACTAGCTATGTCACCCTGGGCAAGTCACTTAACCTCTGTTTGCCTTAATCTACCAGAGAAGTAAATGGCAAACCACTCCAGAATCTTTGCCAAGAAAACAATATTGAAATACTATGCTCCACAGGGTCACAAAGAGTTGTTCATGACTGAATGACTCAACAATAACAACAATCCAAATAGATACCAGAGAGAGTAGCTACAACCTAGGAAGAATGGTAGTAGAGACACCCAGTACTTCCCGGGAGTCAAAAATCCAAGAAGGGAATTAGAAATCCAAATCTTGACCTCAAAGGCACAGATACAGAGGCCTGTACACAGACACACAAGAGATGGGCCATGAGGAAGGTGACCTAGAGGTCCTAAATCAAGGAGGCAAATTCTATCTCTTAGGTATCACTTAGAATTGATGGGACGATGAGACTCATCACTGGAATATTGGGTTGGAAGGGCATAACGATCGAAAGGAACAAAATATATAAGGGTGATGAGTAGCAGAGTAGCAGTGTATATTAATGAGATATAATCATGTGAGGAAGTCTGGGGACCAGCGGGGGAAGCATGAGGGAGAACCTTTGAATGAACGTCAACAGAGGGTGACGGAGAAGCGATATTCTCATGGTGGCATATTGCAGATCACCAGGCAGAAGGAAGAAAGAGACGAAGAGTTGGGCAACTAGATCACAAATCCGGAGCAAAGTCAGTCAACAAGCATTTATCAGCTACTACGCATAAAGCACTAGGCTAGGTGCTAAGGATGCAAAAGCAAAAGTGAAAAAATACCTCCCCTCAAGGAGTTTGCATTTTAGAGTATGTGTATGAATATATTCACAATATATACAAAATAAACACAAAGTTATGGGGGAGATAAGGAAAGGCATTAGCACCTCATGGCCTGCAACATCAGTAAAAGCCTTCATTCTCTTAAAAATTTTTTTATTTATTTAATTTTTGATTTATGGAATAAAACAAGCATTTCCATAACATAGTATAATAACAAAAGAAGATTGCACATGAAACTGCAAATCCTTTGTGTACAACTTGCTATTCCTTTTAAACCTATAAGAAAATTATCATGTAAATTTCTTTTTTTTCTTTTCTCTGCCCTCTTTCTTCCACTCCCCACCATAGAGATGGCTACCATTGTACACAAATATGTGTATATGTAAGTTAAAAAACAAACATACCCAAAACGAAGACATTAGCACCTCATAGCTGGTGGCATCAGTAAAAGCCTTCATTCTCTTAAAAAAACTTATTTATTTATTTAATTTTTAATTTATGGTATAAAACAAGCATTTCCGTAACATAGTATGAGCTGAGTAGGAATTCTCAAGAGCAGAGAGGAGTAAGGATAGCATTCCAGGCATGGAGGGTAGACACTGGATATGGAGTGCTATGTGAAGAATAGGAAGCCAGTTTGGCTAGATCAGAGAGTACGTGAAGGAAAGAAGTTGTGATATTTCCAGAAAGGCAGTGTGGGGCCAGGTTGTGAAGAACTTTTAATGTCATATAGAGGAATTAATTTTTGATCCTGTAGGAAATAAGGGGCCACTGGAGTTTATTGAGAAGAGGAGAGTGAAATGGTCAAAATTGTGCTTTAGGAAAATCACTTTGTCAACTGTGTGATGGATAGATTAGAGCTGAGAGACCCTTAAGGCATAATACAATAGTGGTGGGGCACTTCAATTACCTAGACATCCCTTGGAACAAACTCTACCAGAAAACAGACCAACCAATAATTCGTCTTTTGCCTTAACTACAATTTTGTTTTTCAAAAGGTGGAGGAGGCAATGAGGGGGAGCTGTTAACACCACAAGGAGGAATATCTAACAAGGAGAAACCTGTTGCTGGGGTCCAGGAGGAATGATGGAATTCTTGGGGGTGCAGACCATCTTGGAATGATTCTATCTTGGAGTTTGTGACAGAAAGGAGGATCATGAAAGTCCCTGAGATCATGCCATACAAGGACATGTGGAAGGAACTGAGGACATTTATGTCCCCCAGTTCCATCTAGTGTTCTCCTTTCCCAAGATCCCCCTGTGCAGTAACTTAGCTCCCCTTCAGCCAGGGCTACATCCAGCGTTCCCTGATGCTGGGACCATCCTGTGCCCTACGTGTCTGAGATTATACTCTATTTTTTGCAATATGGCTAATATGGAAATGTTTTGCATGACTTCACATGTATAATGGGTGTCATTGCTTGCCTCTTGAATGGGTGGGGGAGGAGCTAGGAGAGAGAGAATTTGGAACTGAAATTTTTTTTAAAAGCATCAAAAAAAAAAAAAAAGAAACAAACTGTAAGCCACAGGAATCTCTCACTTTTGGTCAGCCTTCCCCCCACCCCATAAAGATGAGTAGAAAGTAAGAAAAATAAAGACTGTATATTCCATGAAGGCAGAAATTGGGTCTAACCTAAACTCTATATTAATCCTGGTAATCCAAGGTAAAATAGATAGCCTGGTCCCTGCCCTCAGAAAGCGCTAAAAAGCTAAGAAGCTAGGACCTATACGCATGAATCCCAGACTCTAGAACAGATGGGTTTGGGGCTCACATGGATTCAGGTTCACTGCTAAGCTTCAGCTACTCACCATTTTGAAGCAGTAATTGGGGAACCATCGTAAGATCACGATAACCCGGCTGGGGTCATGGCATAGGCCTGGCTCCGTGGCAAGCTCTCCTCTTTGGTAAAGATCCCTGCCCTGTGATCGCATCAGAAAGGCCAGGGAGGTGGCAGCTCAGATTTCTATCTCTCATTACACACACAAAAAGAAGGGTGAGTGAGAGAAAAGCAAAAACATGTAATTAATTTATCAAACTTCATAATGATGAAGGCAATTTCAAAGTGTAATGAGCCGTTTTGAGGTAGTGGGCACGCCCTGGTTCCAGGGTTCTTAACCTGGGGGCCTGGGGATAGATTTCAGGAGGTTCATGAATTTGGGTGGGTTTTGATTTTCACTAACTTCTAACTGAAACTTAACATTTCCTTCAATTATGAATGTAGGCAACGAATATTATTTTGAGATGATGCCCATATGCTTCCTCAGGCTTCCAAAGGTGTCTGTGACTCTCAAAAGGCTAGGGAGTTCCATTCAAATTAGAAGTCTTCAAGAGAAAGCTATCCAGCTTGTGGATTTCTTAGAAAGGATTCCTAGGCAGGTATGAGTTGGATGGGAAAGACTTAAGTAGGTACTTTCTACTTCTGACTCTGTGACTCAGAACCCTAAATTTTAATTATCTTTCTAGTTTGGGGAGCCTCCCTTAATGATCATCATACTCCCTTACCTCTATATAGCAATTAACATACATCATCTCATTTAAGCATTGCAACAGACAGCCTTGTCCTGGAACAGGATTATTACCCCTGTTTTTTACTGATGGAGAACCTGAGGGCCAGAGAGCTTACCTAGGCAGTAAGTGACAGAGATGCAATATAAAATCCAGGTTTGGAGATTCCTGGGACAATCCTGCTCCTCCCACTCAGCTTCCGGTCTACTCTGATCTCAGTCATATGCCAATACAGGACAAGAATGTAGAGCATGCCACCAACCACCTTACCCTCATGATATTAATTCACAGTCATTTTGCTTGCTTCCTCAGAGGCTGGAATATACAGATGGTAGTCTAGAACTCAGCCAATCATTGGTTGCTAGGCACAAGATTATCCCAAGGTCATACTGTTAATAAATTTCAGAGCTAAGAATCCACAAGGTCTCCTGACTTCAACCAATACCAAAAATCACCCAAATGTATATATAGTAATGATAATAATTACTTCAGCCAATACCAAAAATCACCCAAATGTATATATAGTAATGATAATAATTACTTCAGCCAATACCAATAATCACCCAAATGTATATATAATAATAATTACTAGAAATAATAATGACAAACAAAAGAACCACCAAAGAAGGTGAATGTGGAATATTTCTATATGTGGTTACGAGATGTCCCATATGACGAAAATGAAAATTGGGTCAAACAAGAAACAGAAAACTTGCACATCATCGATGTAATAGACAATTGAACAGTTCTATTAAGGAAGGTTCATTGAAACTCTAGCCTTTCTGCAAAACTGGACAGTGGCCAGAACGGATAAGGTCCAGTGATAATTGGCTCCAATGTTTTACAGTGGTATGCGAATTATTAGCAATGTACTTTACCAGCTTCCTCTCAGAAGGAACCTCGATCCCAACTTTCTTAATAGAAGGTATCACATATCTATTTCCAAAAGACGAGAACGCTAGAGACCCCTTCGGATATGTTTATATACTTTTATGCAAAGCATTGACATTGTATTTCTAAAGAAAAAAATTTACTAACACAAGAAAAGAATATCTTGGTTGAAGAATAAAAAAGGATGTGCCACAAAGTCCTAGGAATATTTATTACGATCAGTTCGGTAATTATTGAGCAATAATAGGTCATCTACTGATGTTATTCTGACTCTTTGTGACCCCGTGGACCATAGCACTCCAAGGCTTTCCCTATTCCCCTGTCTCTTGAAGTCTGTCCGGGCTGATGTTCATCATTTCCATGACACTATCTAACCATCTCATCCTCTTCCAACCCTTTCTCCTTTTGCCTTCGGTGTTTCCCAACATCAAGATCGTTCCCAATGAGTCCCATCTTTTCATTATGTGGCCCAAGTATTAAGCTTCACCTTCAGTATTTGGCTTTCCAGTGAATATCTGAATTAATTTCTTTAAATGTTGACTGATTTGATCTCGTTGCTGTCCAAGTCTTCCCCGACATCGCAATTCAAAAGCATCGATTCCGTGGCACTCGGCTTTCCTGATTGTCTAACTCTCCCAGCCACATGTTATTCTTGGAAAAACCATAGCTTTGACCATACGGACCTTCATTGACGAGGTGATTTTTAGCATGGTGTCCAGATTTGCCTTCTTCCAAGGAGCAAGCATTTTTTGCAAAGAGGGATAATAGTATTTATACTATAATATTTGTTTGTATACTATACAAGCTTAATTGTTTATATACCTTAAAATGTTATAGACATGTGACATATCACTTATTTTAATTATCCTTCATATTTATTTAACATCTTGATGATTCTTGTTTTTTACACCATATTCATTTCCCATTATCACCTCACCCCACCTTCCATCCCACTCCCCTACAAGCAAAGAAAAACAAACAAAAGTGTAAAATCAATCAACATAATTAGTGTATCTGATGGCTTATGTGACATTCTACACCTGTAGTTCACAACCTCTCTTCGAAGAGGAAGGAAATCTGTTTCATCACCAGTCCTCTGGAATCAAGGCTGGTAATTGCATTTAATCTAGATTCTGGTGTCTTTTAGGGAAGCCAGGTGGTACAGTCCTTGGAGTACCTGGCTTGGAGTTAGGAAGCCTCATTTTCTTGAGTTCAAGTCTGGCTGTGTGACCCTAGACAAAGTCACTTATTCCTGTTTGCCTCAGTTTCCTCATCTGTAAAATGAGCTGGAGAAAGAAATGGCAAACCACTCCAGTATCTTTGCCAAGAAAACTCCAAATGGGGTCATGAAGTGTCAGACATGACTAAACAACAAATCTGATGTCCTTTAGTGTTGTTTTCATTTGCATTGTGCCTATTTCTCTCCCATTTCTGCTTTTGTACCCTGTATCAGTTGCTACAAGTCTTCCCATGCATCTCTAATGAGTAATAATTAGGCAATTAAAATGTCCTCATATTTGTTGGTTTTTTCCAGTAAAATAATATTCTGTTACACTCACATTCCACAATTGGTTCTGCTGTTCCATAGTTGATGGGAACATATTTTATTTCTAGTTTTTTGCTACCACAAAAAGAAACGCTATGAATATTTTGGTATACATGGGATCTTCCTTTTCTACCTTTGGCCTCCTTGGGATAGATATCCAGTAGTGGCATTAATAGATCAAAGGGAAGAAAAAAGCTTGACCATTCCTAAGGTTGGGTCTGATCATGTCACCCTCACTAGTGAATAAACTTCACTGGCTTCCTATTAAGTCTCTAGGATCAAGTATAAAATTCTCTGACTTTTAAGAGCCTTTTTAATTTGGACCCTTCCTACTTTTCTGGTCTTCTTATAACTTACTCTCTTCTGTCTAGTCTGAGATCCTGTAACTCTGGCTTCCAGGCTGTTCTTCACTCAAGACACTCCACCTCCTGACTCAGGATTTGACTTTCTAAACTTTTTTTTATAGAGCCTGTTGTCCCCCTGATTCAGAAAAGCCATTTCATTCAGCTTACTTGGTCAGGCCAAAGTTGGGGATTCATGCTTCAGTAAAAGTCTGTTAAGTTAAATTAATTGAATTCAGCTGATGGAGGCAGGAGTATACATTTTTTCTCCCTCTTCAGAACTTTGTTATTGAGTCCACAAATGTTTTTTAACCTGTGTTTGTTGATAAAAGAAGATGTTGGGGTGGGGGGTGGGTAGAATGAGGGAGTAGGGTGTTGGGATCTTTGCCAAGACAGTTAAGCCGTCCTACAGCAGCCTTAGCTTCCTGTTGCCAGATCACAAGCAACGATTAGGGACAGCAATGACCTTTTAGAAGATAAAGACTCAAGAGTTAACTGGCATGTTTGGCAGGCCTAGCTTGCCTGAGTTGCTGTTCTGTAAGGATTGTGAAAATGGTGGGACAGAGTGGGCTCTGGACACTCTGGTCATCATCCCTGGTCATCCAAACATAGGTCTTGAAATATCTCCTTAGAGCCTCCTTAGAGACAGAGAAGGAGAAGGAAGGTCAGCTGCTGGTTAGGGCCATAAGGGATCTTAGCCATCACTGAGGCTGGCAATCATAAAAGTAGCTGTTATTTTTATAATGTTTTACGTAAATAATTTCATTTGACTCTCCTAGCACCCAGCAAGAGGAATAATGTAGGTTCAGATGAAGAAAAACCCTCAGATGATAAATAAACAATTAGTCTAAGGTCATACCTGCTGTGAATGAGAGCACTGGCTTTGAACCTTGGTCTTTTGATTCCAAATTTGGGTTTCTTTCCATTGTCTCCCAGCTCCCTCCATTCCCCTCACCCTATTTTTCAGACTGGGAATTTGCTATTAATTGTGACCATGAACACCAGCGTTGGCAAGCAAGAGTCAGAGTTTAAAAATGTTTATTTCTTCTAATTTGTTGATGTGTGAAGGAGCTGAAATGGAAGAAGCATGGGTATTGAATTCCATTCAATAAAACTGATATTTATTAAAACTCCTACTATGTGTAAGGCACTGGGAAAACAAAGATGAAAATACACACAATCCCTACCCTCAAAGAGCTTAGAATCCAATAGGGGAGGAGTAATACATACATGTAAATACTTATGCATTGTGTATAATTAATGTATTGCTGTATACAGAATGTGTAAGTTCACAGGTGAGGGCAAAGTCAGAGGGATGAGGGACCCTAATGGTAAAGGAAATATTAAAACTTAGTAGAGATGGTAGCAGATTGGTACTGATCTTCTGGGCCATGTAATGAAAACAAAAAGTTTCTCTCTTTCTCTCTCTCTCTCTCTGTCTCTCTTTCTGTCTCTGTCTCTGTCTGTCTCTCTCATTCTCTCTCCTTCATACCCAACTCCCACTCATGTTTCCCATCTTCTCCTTAGCTCTCCATTTTACCTGACTCTTTCATATCACAGTTTTCTTCTTTCCTTTCCTCCTTCCATCTTGTTTCCATTCTTATTCTTGCTTTTTGAAGCTACCCTCCTCCACCTTTTCCACTCTTCCTTTCTCATTTTCGTACCTTTTTTCTTCATGCCTTTTCTTCGAAAGATTTAAGGAATTTAATAAGCGCATTACCTTTAAGAAACAGTTCCAAAAGAAAACCAAACATTACTTCTTTGGAAATCAGTGATATTAACTATATTCTGCCTATTATTTAGATTTTCTGGGCTCAGTTCAGAGAAGGCAGCAATTCTATTTCATTGGGTTATTCTCACCTTATATACGTATAGTGAGTACACTCTGGTTTACTTTCCCAAAGCTGTGTTGGAGACATCAGCTTCTCAGGATCGTAGGGTACCCTGAGGGGTCTGGGGTTCTCTCTTCTCTATTGCCACAGTCTTGAAAGTCCATTGCTTACAGGGAACATTTTTCCTCTAGTCTATTAAATAAATCCGTCAATCTTTTCCATGTCTGAACGCAGTAAGGTTTCCTGGGCCTGGAGAAGAATTATGGTAAGGTGGATAGAGAGTCCAAATGACCTGGAATGAAGTCCAACTCTGCCCTGTTCTATGATCCCAGGCAAGTTATTTAACCTCTCAATACTCTAGGCAACTTTCTAAGACTTTAACTTGAAGAGAATGACCTGCATTGGGAGAGAGAGTTTCTTCACTCAGGTCCTATCCTCACTGAATAAATAATATCTAGAAAACCAGGGTGGGGGCTCTGACTTTAATTGATAGTGAGAGAGGTTTAAATTTTAGTCATTTATAAATAACCAAACATACTCCTGGATTACCCTAGAATTTGTAGAACTCTTGTACGATGGTGAGGCTAAACATGGTAATGAGTTGACTAGCAGGCTGTGGGGAGAACTACCAGTGAGTTTGGTTGACCCCAGATTCCCTGCTTCATATACATATAGTTCTTTCCAGTTTCCCAAATATTATTTCATTTGGTCCTCATAGCAACCTTGTGACGGTGTCAGGGCAGATTTTTTTTTACCTTTTTTTTTTCCAGATGAGGAAACTGAGGCTCAAAGACACAGAACTAGTAAATATCCAATTCTGAACTGCAGCCCTTCTGACTCCTTGTGCAATGATCTTTCCACCACATTGGGAATCTGGAACTACAATCATCATTACCACCACCATCATCATTTTCATTTGCTGTTGTTCAATCATTTCAGGAGTGTTTGACTCTTCACGACCCATTTGGGGTTTTCTTAGCAAAGATACTGGAGCAGTTTGCCATTTCCTTCTCCAGCTCATTTTACAGATAAAGAAACTGAGGCAAACAGAATTCAGCGACTTGCCCAAGATCACACAGCTAGTAAGTGTCTTCAAATACGGATTGAATACTTGCTCACACTATACCCTGTGCTGGGTGCTGATAGAATACCTAGTATTTAAGGTCTGCAAAGTACTATCATTTTATCTTCACAACAATCCTGGGAGGGAGGTGCTAGTATCTCCATTTTACTTCTGAGGAAACTGAGACAGACAGAGGTTAAGTGACTTGCCCAGGGTCACACTGCTAGTAAGTGTCTGAAGCCAGATTTGAGCTCAGGTCATCCTCATTTTAGGTCCAGGGCTCTATCTGCTTCTCCATCCAGCTGCCTCCTGACATACAGGATGGTTGGGGCATCACCATCAATTTCCTCTTCTAGAGCAATGAACCAGTTGGACTCATCCCATTGGACCCTCAAGTCGCTTCTAGCACCATCGATCATTGGTTTTATGAGAGGCAGCATGCCATGGCATGAGGAACCCTAGGCTCAGTCAGAGTCAGGAGACAGGGGTTGGAAGCCTAGCCCTACTATTTCCTGTGTGACCCTGGCTAAGTTCCTTCCCTTCTCTGGACCGGTTTCTTTATCTGACAAATTTCCTAGATGACCTCTGAGGCTCTCTCCAGGCTTCATCCTTCATCTGACTCTCCCTGCATCATATTTTACAGAAGCACTAGAGGCCTGAGATGATACTCCACAGAAGACATATGTAACTTTCCTGGGGCTATGGAGCATCACATCCTTTTCAATGACAATAGGAGGTTGTGAAAGAAAAGGACTTTGAGAGTTGTGGTCAAAAATGACAGTTTCTTCAAAACCTGAAAATTAGCCTCTTTTATAAAACCTTCCCTAGTCTGCCCAAATTTATACCTTGCCCATTTCTCCCCCTATATCTCTTCCCTACTTGGCGTAACTACATTTATCGGCATTCCATTATGTTTTTTTAAAAAAAACTATGACTTTATCTTTTTCATCACACTTTCCCCTTTCCCCACCCCCATTCTCTTGTAAAGAAATAAAAAAAAAAACAGTTAGGCAAACTGATGCACTCATCAATCATCCCTGACAACGTATACAACATTGTGCACCTATAGCCTCTCACCTCTCCAGTGAAAGGTAGAAGGTGTATCTCTTCACCTCTTCTCCAGGGCTAATATCCATCATGATAAATATTCAGCTTTGTTTCATTTTCCTTTTTTTCACTTATATTGTTGCAGTCATGTATATTACTTTGCTGGTTCTGCATCCTTTATTCTGCCAACTTCATATTCTCAGAATTCTTCTTGGTAACATTCATTCTATTCATACACCATAATTTGTTTAGTCATGCCCGTTTCGATGGACATTCACTTTGTTTTCAAAATGCTGCTGTGAATATGGAGATGGATATGGGAACCCTCTGTCTGTGACCTCCTGGGGATGTAGGTATGGCACTGGGATCTTGGGGTCAAAGGGCACTCAAATATTTTCTTGCTGAACTTTCAAACCGTTGGAAGGATCCCTGGGTGGCATCTTCAGTACAAGAATCCTTTCTTGCAACAAGCGGCCAGGAATCCTCCTCTTGAAGACCCCCAGTGAAGACTTGCTCCATCTAGAAGCAACTCTATTTCATCTTTGGGTGGCTTCGATTACTGTTAAGGAGTTTTAAATGCTAAACAGAATAAAATAGGACTTGACATTTATAGAAAGCCTTAAGATGAGCTGAGACCTAAGATTAAGTTATACAACTAATGAATATCAGACTTAGGACTGGACACCCAATACTTTTTGACTCCGGGTTCAACAATTCTGCTTACACCATGATGAAATCAGCCCTAGGAAATCGCTGAACATTTATAGAATTCACACAGGAAAAAAAAAAAGAGTAAAAGTTTTCCCCAAAGCAATCTTTTATTTCAACTTCAGCAAATGTTAATTTGTTGGGGAAATCTCAGGGCGTCTTTGGCAGTTTTAACACTGTCCTGTGTGCTGGGCGCCTGGGGACATTCAGAATTTAGGTAAGACCCGTAAGCTCACTGGGCCTCAGTGTCCTCATCTGTAAAAAGAGATGGATTCGTTGACTAGATGGCACTTAAACTTTAAATCCATGACCCTATGACCTTTGGGGAAGAGGGATTATACTTTTTCTTCTTGGCACCAGAGGGACGAATGGGGGGGACGTTGCAGACAGGCAGATTTAGGGTCCATGTCATGAAAAAAAAACAGGAAAAAACAAAAATCCAAACTGTGCTAAAAAACTTTCCCCCTATCTAAAAGTATCAGGGGCCGCTCCAGGAGGTGGCAGGTTGCAGGTACTGGACATCTTTGTGCAAAGTAGGAGTCCTTAACCTGAAGTTCGTGAACTGTTTAAAAAATATTTTGATAACAATTTCAATATAATTGGTTTCCTTTGAAATCCTATGTATTTTATTAAACCAATTTAAAAGCACTCTCTAAAGAAAGGAAACATTTATTAAACACCTGGATACGAGGGGCACGCTTTGCAACCGTTATTTCATGGGATCCTCACAATGACCCTGCGAGGCCCCATTTTCCAGGGGAAGAAAATGCGGCCGGCTTCTGCCTCGCACTCTTCCGACCCACTCCAGGTTTTACGGGGTTTCCGCACACTGCCAAAAGGGTCCGGAGGCTTCCTGGACTGCCTCTAGGGTTCCCCTGGGGGGTAGAGGGTCGAGGCCTCTCCTTTGCCCCTCCCCCCGCCAGGGCGCTCCTGCTGGGATGCTGGGACGCTCTCCGAGGTCCGGCCCAGGGGAGGCGGGAGGGGGCGGGGCCTCAGGGAGCCCGGGTGAGCGTACCGCGCGCGCGCGCCGAAGGCTTCCCTCCGGGGAGCGGTGGGCGGAGTCAAGCTCGGGCCCCTGAAAATCGACCCAGACTCCGCCCCCGGCGCCTCCGCACGCCCCCGCCTGCGCCCCAGCCCCGAGTGGGGGGGCGGGGCGAAGGTCAGGTGACCGGGCGGGCGGGTGAGCGAGGTAGCCGGCGGGCGGCGGCGACGGCGGCTGTGCAGCCCCGGTCCCTGGGGGCGGTATCGGAGGCGGCTGGGCTGCTCTGCGCTAGTTGGGGATCTGGGGGCCACGGCCACGCCATGGGGGGCCTCAAGGAGGAGCTGCTCAAGGCCATCTGGCACGCCTTCACCGCGCTCGACCTGGACCGCAGCGGCAAAGTCTCCAAGTCTCAGCTCAAGGTGGGCGCCTCGGACCCCGACCCCGCCAGGGCGGTCTGTCAGTCTGTCCGGCGGGGGCGGAAGAGGGAGAGACCGGCTGGCACTGGGCCTCCCCGAGCTTTTAAACTTGGCGGCGTCTTAGCCCCGTGGCGGTCTAGTCCGGGGACCCCTCCTCTTTTTAACGAGGAGGAAACTGAGGCCCGGAGAGGTTTCCCCCACCTCCGGCTGCAGACTCCAGACTGCGCCCGCGCTGTTGGGGAATGGCTGGGCTGAGCCGCCCAGCACGTGGGAGGGTCTGGGCCCGTCCCCCCCCTTTGAAAAAGTGGGTAAACTGAGGCTGGGGGAGCTGAGACTAGGCTGGAGGAGAGGGATGTGTGTTTGAATTTGGGGTGTGTATGTATATTTTCAATCGAGTGTGTTTTTCAATGTGGTGTGTGTGTGTGTGTGAGGGAGAGAAGGTTCTGGGTTTGTGTGTCTGTTGCAGTCTTCAAAGGTTCTGGTTGTGTGTCTGTATGTGTGTACGTGTATATGTAAAGGTTCTGGTTTTGGGTGTGTTTTTCCATCTGGTGCGTGTGTATGTGTGTTTCAGTCAGCACAGGTTATGGTTTTGTGTGTGTTTTTTCAACCTGGGGTGTGTGCGCGAGCGCGCGTGTGTTTTAATCTGCGTGGGTTGTGTGTGTAAATTTCAGTATGGCGAATGTGCGTGCGCGTGTGCACGCGTTTCAGTCTGCCCAGGTTCTGCTTTCGTGTGCGTGTGGCCAGCCCCACAGAAGCTGGCCGAGGTTGCACGGCTGGTGAGGGCGGGGGAGGCAGAGCCTGGACTTGACCAGAAGAACTCCGGTGCCCCAGTTCTCGTTAGTTCCCTCTTCCACCCTTGGCTTCCTCTTATTCCCAGCTGTTGTCGGTACACCTCAGAAATGAAGGAGTTAATAGCAGGTTTGAATAGCCTCTAACGCGGGTGGGGATTCGCTTGGTTGGCGACGCCTATTTTTGGAAGTTCGCTTTTACTCCCTTTTCCGACTTCTTACACACTCTCTCGGTGGGTTGGCATTTTCTCATTTGCACGACATAACTACTTCTCTGTTAAGGCTGAAACTAGTGGAAATTTGGAACTCAAAAGATAGTACTTAACCCTTCTGGGTAAAGTGTTTATTACCTTGAGCAGCCCTGATCAAGATCTTCCCCTTCCCACCGTGGTTTGGCTGTAGCTTTTAGCTTTGCCAAAATCATTTTTTCGTGCGCTGTCTGTGAGTCGGGCTATAAAGGATTGCCTGTGTATTGAGTGAAGTGAGCAAGGCTGGAGGAATAGGCAGGCAGATTTTTCAGAAGTCTAAGATAGGAAGAAAGAAGAACCTTCCATGTGAATTTCCAGACACATTTTAAAAGACTTTTCCTTAATTCTCAAAATTATTTTATTATAAACTTATATCCACGAAGACAATCAAATAAGCATACAAAATAAGAAACAAAGTAAAACCCTTTGTAGCAAGGTAAAACCAAACATGGGGGAAAAAAAGACAGACATGCATTTGTTACGTGCCTCTTGCCAAGGCTCCTTGAATTTCTTATGCCTTTGGCTTTAAAAAAATGAATATGTATGTAGTCACCAGAGAGTGCAGTTCTGGTTTTGTGGCAAGGCCGCTATGTTCCGGACTGGCATGTGTGGAGAAAACAAGTATGCTCCTCAAGGAGCTTACATTCTCCTGGGTGGGGAGGGAAGTAGTGATTTTTTTTTTTTTAACAAACTGCATCAGAACTCTACAATACCAAATCAGTGTTGT
This sequence comes from Phalanger gymnotis, assembly GCA_028646595.1. Classification (NCBI taxonomy): domain Eukaryota; kingdom Metazoa; phylum Chordata; class Mammalia; order Diprotodontia; family Phalangeridae; genus Phalanger; species Phalanger gymnotis. The sequence continues at coordinate 421,268,418 of CM053623.1, forward strand.
CCCAGAGGAAGGCATTTATTCCAGTGCTGACACCATTCTTAAAATGTCTTGGAAATCCTGTTTTGGCATTGCTTTTTGCTTCTGCTTCTTGTTATTTCGAATGTTGCTGATGATGGTCCATCTTCATCCTTAAAGAAATACTTTACCCAGGAGAGTTGAATATTGTCTTTTGAGTTCCGAATTTCCACGAGTTCCATCTGTAACAGAGAAGTAGCTATGTTGTGCAAATCAAGAGAATGCCAACCCACCCAGGAGGGTGTGTAAGAAGTCGGAAAGGGAGTAAAATCATATTTTCAAACATCCTTAGATGTGATTTTTGTAAATAATGAAAGCCTATTTGATACAAAATGGTGCTAATTATAAAGACTAAGGCTGTTTGAATCAAAGGTAATGGGACTGCTTTGGGTGGCCTTGAAGGTGATTCCCAAAGAGGTATTCTAGGCATGTTTTGAGTAATGGCTGTGTTGTGTCCTAGACCAATAGTGGAGGCCATCTCTAGTCGTCCTGGTCTATAGCTGGCCACTGGTCCCAGATGGCTCTGGAGGACAGAATGAGGCTGGTGACTTTGCACAGCCCTGTCTCATTTAAATCTGATTCACTTGAAAGTCTTGACGTCATCTTCCTGAGCTCAAGGTCCTGTTTGAGAATGAAGGAGAAACAAAAAATGAAAGGGGTGAGATGTGAGGGGGTTAGTACTTAGACCTATATGGAAATTCTGATGTATTTGTTTACTAAAGTCAGGTTTTTTTTTTTTTTTTTGGGAAAGGCACATTGTGTGACTTTTTTTTTTTTTGCTATTATAAGAAGTAAATCTCCTCTTAAAGAGTGAATATTTAGCACCATTAGGGTTACTCACCATTATGTGAAGCAGACTCAGAAGGCATTCAGTAGTGATGCAGCCAGAAAAGCCAGGGTAGCCTGCTGGTGTAGTAAGAGCAGATTCGTTCACCAGTCAAGAGTCAACTGCTGGTTCTCAGCCCCAGTCAGACCATACCTGGAATGTTGCGTTTACTTCTGAGGGCCACATTTTAGAAAGGACACCAATAAACTAACTAGAGACCATCCTGGGGAGGGCTGCCGGAATGGTGAAGGCCATGAGATCATGCCGTTTGAAAGAAATGGGCTTGTTTAATTTGGAGAAAAGATGACCTCGAGGGGACAAGCTACCTGTCTTGTATCTGCAGGGGCATCCCAAAGAAGAGGGATAAGATTTGTTTTGCTCAGCTGCAGAGGGCAGAATTAGAAACGATAGGTTTACTTTGCAGGGTCAGAGTTAGGTTTGAAGTAAATGGAATAGGATGTCTTAGGAGGTTGCCTTGGAGACCTTTTGGTGGTGGCCTCCCAGCTCTAAACTTCTGTGCCTTCCAGATTTCTACTGTATATCCAACCCCGAGGTCTCCAGAATTTTAGTCTTGAATGACCAGCTTCCTCCTGGGTCTTTATTTCCTGCTTTGTGTTTTGGCAAGTCAGATTCCGCATGTCCAAAGCAGAGCCCATAGTCTTTCCTCTAAACCCACCCTTTTCAGGCTTGTTTGTTATGTGACTGGCATTGTTATCCTCTCCTATCACCAAATTTAAAACCTTGGGGTCATTATTGATGCTTCCCTCTCCTCCATTCTCCATATACAATTGGTTGCCAAGGCCTATAGATTCTTCCTTCATGGCATCTCTTCCGTAGCCTTTTCTCCACTCACAAGTACATTATCTGAGTTTAGGATCTTCTTCCTGTCTGGACCACCGGACTAGCCTTCTAATTGGTCTTCCTGACTCCAGTCTATTTTCTGTATCCCTGACAAAATACTTCCTCATGGATTGGTCTCCCATCCACTGGCTCCATGGCTCCCTGCTTCTCCCAGGATAAAATACTAACTCTTTTGGCTGGTTTTTAGGGTCTTACATAATCTGACTCCAACTTGCCTTTTGAGGCATTTTAGCTTCATTTCATATTCCCATATAGTCTATTCTGGTCAAACAGGACTACTAGATAGTCCCTAAATTTGGCATTCCAATTTCAGTATGTTTTCCCACATACTGTATGCCGTGCCTGAAGGTGCTCCCTCCTGTCACTTTTCAGAAACTTTATCTTTCTTGTAGCCTTTTCTCAGGTGCCTCCCATTGTGAAGTCTTCCCAGATCCCTTTCCTCCCCCATAGCTAGTGTTCTCTTCCTTCTCAGATTACCTCCTATTTATTTTACTGCAGGGACAGAGCACTTAGCAAAAACCTAAATGTTTGAATAATTGGACTCAATTAAAATTTAGTAGAAATTTTCCCATTCACTTACTTTCCCTTAAATTTTCATTGTATCCCCTTTGTCTTGCTGTGGTTGCCTGTACCTATATTTGGTTTTCCTAAAGCAAGGAATACCTTGATATGAAACCTCCTTCATCTGTGCCTGTATGAAACAGTATTAAAACTGCCTCTTAAAAAACCACTGTAGCTTCTGGGCTAAGATCTGCCAGTGGAAATAGATGAAGAGAATAGTGCACAAAACCCACTGTCTGCTGTTTTTACTTATGCACACATGAATAAAGCTGGAAAAATCAGAAGTAATGCTGACTGGGTCCACTGCAGATTTATGTGCATAACTTCATGGGCCCTCCATGCTGCAAGGCAATCCTTTTATAACCTCCCTAATTGACTCCTGTTCCTCTTGCCACAGTAGCTCTTCTAAACCTTTTCATCCCTTTTCAGACCTCCCAGGGCTTCTCCTCCCTGCCACCTTCTCAGCCTAGAATCTAGCCTTATGATTTACTGAACAAAAAAATGGGAGCCATTTACCTAGAGCTTCCCCTTCTCCCATCTTCACATCACCTAGGTACTTTCTGCCACTATTTCCTCCATTACCTGTCTTACATGATGAGGTGTCCCCTTCTCCTTGCCAAAGCACACCTGTCTACCTGCACAAGTGATCCCATTCCATCCCATCTTATCCAGCTGATTGCCCCTTCTATCTTCCCCATTCTTTCCTTGTCTCTTGGCTGCTTCCCCGCTGCCTACAAGTATGCCCATATCTCCCCCATCCTCAAAAAACCTTCACGTGGTCCCTCCATCCCTGATAGCTACTGCCCATATCTCTCTTCCCTTTTGTGGCTTGAGGAGGCCATCTACAATAGCCATCTCCACTTCCTTTCCCTTCATTCTCTTCTTAACTCTTTGCTGTCTGGCTTCCAGCCTCATCCTTCACTTGAAACTGCTCTCTGCAATATTCCTCGTGCTCTCTGAATTGCCACATCTTACGGCCTTTTCTTGGTTTTCCTCCTTGTTGGCCTCTTTCTCTTTAATACTCTCTTGTCTTTAAGTTTTTGTGACACTCCTTTCTTCTGACTCTCCAGACTCCCCGTCTCCTTTGCAGGATCTTATCCAGATTCCACTCACTAATTGTGGATGTCTCACAGGGCTTCCTTCTGGGCCCTCCTCTCTTTCATTTGGTGGTGTCATCTGAGGCAGCGAGGTGGTATGATGGAAAGCATGCCGGGCTTGGAGTCAGAAAGACCTGAAGTTAAATCCAACCTCAGATAGTAGCTGTATGACCCTGGGCAAGTGACTTAAACCCTCTGGCTGCCTCAGTTTCTAGAAGTACAAAACGGGGTTAATGATAAACACCTACTCCCAGTGTTGTTGTGAGGATCGAATAAGGTAATATTTGTAACATGCTTAGCATGGTGCCTGGCACCATTTATTAATAAATGCTTGTTTTTTCTGCTGACCTCCATGCTAGGATCTCTAGCCGCCTGTTCAACATCTCAAACTGGATGTCCCATTGACATCTTAAACTCAGTGTGTTTAAAACTGAACCCCCTCCCCCGCTACCTCACCCCTTCAAAACTTCCCTGTTACTGTTGAGGATATCACCATCTTCTCCATCACTCAGGCTTATAAGCTAGATGCCATGCTCACCTTCCCCTCCCTCCATATCCAGTCTTTGGCAAAGATTTTAGCTCCGTTATGTTTTCTTGCACACATCGCCTTCCCTCTGTCACTGCCCCTGCCCCTGTGCAGACCTGCATTACCTCATACCTGGATCATTGTAATCGCCTGCTGGTTGGTTTCCCAGCCACAGATCTCACCCTAGACTAGCCCCGCCTCCACTCACCTGTCTGAAGTTGTCTTCGTAAAGGGAAGGTCTGGCCATGTAACCCTTTCTGTCTTCCTATTCAGTAAATTCCATTGGCTCCCTGTCACTTTCAGTATCAAATGTAAAATCTCGTATGGTGTTAAGAGTCCTTCCTAACCTGCCCCCTCTCCTACCTTTCCAGCCTCTTACATCTTACACCCCTGGTGCTCTTCCATTCCGTGATATTGGAACCCTTGCTAACAAATGACTCATCATGTCCTGGGTCCTGCTGTTTGCTGGTTTTCCTCCCTGCCTGAATGCTTCCCCTCCTGTCTCTGCTTCCAGGCTTCCCTGACTTCCTTCAAGACTTAGCTAAGATCCCACCTTCTACAGGAAGCCTTTCCTCTGTTGATTATTTCCAATTTATACCATAGGACAAATATCTTTGTACATACTTGTTTGCATGTCGCTTCCTCCATTTAGCTTCTTGAGAGCAGGGACTGAATTTTACCTTTCTTTGTATCCCTTTTGCTTAGTACCTTGCCTGGAACATAGTAGGAGCTTAATAAATGTTTATTGACTGACTAAGAATGCCTTTGCTGACAAATACATTTAAATTTAAATTATGTAAACAGTTTCTTTGTCTATTGCTTTATCCGGAATTTTGAAGGCTCTGTATCCCATAAGGAGAAAGCCTTAAAACTGATAATACATTTAGTATATCTTAATCCATGTTATGTAGAGAGTATGATTTCAGGGTTTTATTTTTGTCCTGGAGCTCCGATTTCATCCATGTAGAGAACCTTTTGTTTGGAAGCTCCTTCTGCCATTGGGGATCAGGTCCTCATCTGCATTTTCAGGGCTCAGAAAGTGGAATGGGGCAGTGAGAAGTTCCTTTCCTAGCATTGCTTTACATAGCTAGTGAGAGTCAGAGGTAGAATTTGAACCCTGTACTCCTTGACTCCAAGGTCGGAATTATTATGTCATGGTGGCTCTCATTTTGGTTAAATATAACAAAGTCAAATGGTACTTTTGTGAACACAGTTACAGCTTTGCTGCTTGTGGTTATGGTTTTAGTATGAATTACATGTAATACTGTTTTGAATCAAACTAGTTGGCTCTTTGCTGACCTGTTGCTATTTTTAAAAGCATGCAATTTGCTTTTATTCTGTTATTTTTAAAGTGGAAATCTTTGTCATCCAGCTGAAGCCTTGAACCAGTCATCTTATCCCTTTCTCAGTGTGGTTCACCTAAATTAAATTCAGCTAAATGGCGTCCGCAGTGCTACTGAAGCTCAGGTTTTGTATCCAGTAACTTTATGCTTTGTCGTTTCATATATTGATTTCTAGGGACTCTGGGCCAGGAATGACTCAACTCGTAGCATTGTAGATTTAGAGCTGGAAAGTACCTTAGCAACTAGTGATACTGTGTTTTCCTCATTTTACAGATGAGGAAACTGAGGCCTGAGAGAGTAAGAGTAAGATGCAGAAATAGAATTTATCAGTGCTGCTGTAAAAACCATAAGGAGCGTCTGCAGCACTTCTTCTGAGAGATACGATTCTCTTGTATGAAGGGCATCACAATACATCAAGGGCTTTAAGGGAAAACATCTGATTTTTTTTTTCATTTTTTTCATTCTTTGACTTACATGCAATAGCCCTTCCATAGCGATATCTTGGTTTAATGGAAAGCTTTCTTATCTTAAGTCAGAAGACCTGAGTTCATATTTCATCTTTGACACCCACTGCCATGGGCTAGTCACTTAAACCTCTTTGGACCCTAAGACTCTCTATCACATAGTCAGGATGTGATCTGTGTAGGTGGAGGGATTTCCCATACTCTGGAACTCTTGGGTACTTCCCGTGGTGACCCTCCCTGTCTTCCCGTTATCATTCCTGGACTTTCCTTTCCAAATCAGTGAGCACTCTTTATTTTCTTGGTTTCAGTCACTTTCATAATGGTCTGCTTTGCACTCGAGATCTATCTTTGCCTAGGGAGAGGGAGATTTGCTTGGGAAGGATGATGAAATCAGCCAGTGAGTATTTATTCATTGGGGGCTGTGCCCCAGGCATGGTGCTAGATTGAGGGACACGCAGACACAAATGGAGCCATTCTGCCTTTGAAGAACTTTAGGTGAGATAACATGCATGTAAATATATTCAAGAAATCTACAAAATAAATACGAAGTAATGTGGGGGAACACCGAGGGCTCCTGGGATCAGGAAAGGGCTCACATGGAAGGGGACACTGAGCTCAGCTTGGAGGAAAGAGAGATTTTGGGATGTGGAGATGAGAAGGGGATTTCCTTGCAGGCTTGGGGGAATGACAGCTTTTGCAAAGGTATCAGCCGTGGGTTATTGACTGAAGGGCGCACAGGAAAGAGTAGGAAGGCAAGATGGAGAACCACAATACTGGCCATTCTGTTACAGGAGAAAGCAGGAGTTTTTGCTCCTCAGAGATGGAGCTCAGGTCCCTGTGGATGCCTTGAACAATTTGAACTCTAGTTTAAGAAACATGCAAGGAACATTGGTCAAATCGTGGTAAGATCCCTTGATTGCAAGTTAGCAAAAGTGGATTTGTTTTGAGTTTGCTGTTAACTATGGGCTTGGGTAAAGCCACTTTCCTCTTTGCATTTGAAGTTCATTTATTAAGTAGGAGGAAGATGTAACATATGAGTCTGATAGATAGAAATTGCTGTGTGTGTCTGTAACACCTCTCGCCTCACTGATGTTAAAAGAAAGCATTACATGAAAGCTGAGGGAAAACAATCTTTTAAAAAGAAGAGGTGTCCAGAAGAATCAGGTCCTGAAGAAAAGTCAAGGGAATTGAGGACAAAGAAAAGACCTGAAGATTTCATGAAGAAGGGATGTTCAGAGAAGAGTTTCAGCGCAATGCCTTAGAGTGTGGACGTGACTCTGGGGTCTGAAGGTCATACTGTCTGATTACAAATTCTGGTGAGTTCTAGCTGATCAGCAGGGTCGCAGGGATGGGCCTGGCAGTGAATTGACTGAACGTTTGTGAGGGGACAAACATCTAAATTTGGAGAGCCTCCTCCGCAGATTGTCTGCCTGGGGATGACTTTTCTGACTATAGTAATTCTCAAAGACAGGTTACTAGGTTCCTAAGCGTCAGAAGGTTTGCAGTCTATCTTGATGGGATGTGATGAAGTAGCGTTTCTAGGAACTGAAGATTCTGTTGAAGAACCAGGTTCCTGGTTGATTAAGGAGAAAGTGGGTTGTGTGGAGATGGGGACAGCAGTTGTGGTCCTGTAATTCATAGGAAGCTAAGTGGTGTAAATCCAACATGGGAAGCCCACTGCAGGGCTGTTAACGTGCATGTACCGAGGAACTAGAAAACAGCCTCTGTCTTGTCCCTAAGCTTACAGTGAAGTTGAGTGGAAAAAAAAATTAGAATCATGGAATGCTAAATTAGAGCAGAAAAGGACTTTAAAGATTATCTAGGGTAATACCTTCATTTCCCTGAGGTGTGGAGAAGGGATGTGATTTGCCCAAAGACAAGTAATTAAAAAATGGTGCTGCTGGGATTCAAAATAAGGCCTTTAATTCCAAGTTCAATTGTCTTTTCATCTATGTATACACGTATATGGATGTATATGTAATTAAAAAGAACAATTACAAATATTTGAGTCTTGAATAATATACGCAAAGGGTTTTAGAGAAAAAAATCCACGTATGTGTAGTACAAAACATTCTTAACTACTGAAGAAATGAAAACTAAGAGAGTGAGCATTTGGGAAAGATTTTCTGGAAAAGTCGGATCTTGACTTGCAGAGGTTGCATAAATAAGGGAAGCCTATGAATGTTAGACTGGGGAATTTAGATTGGATTAATTGACTGTGTAATGGAGAGCTGTTGGGGGTTTTGAGGAGGAAGGAATAGCTATAACATGAAATATAGTGAGTTTTCAATTTCCTCTTGCTAGGAGTACCGTGAAGAATTTTCTCACTTTGGGTGTCTACATGTATCCTTTCCCAGCAGATGTTGTGATATGATCTGACAACTTTAAACTAGATTTCAAAGTAAGGGAGAGGTTGGAGTGGAAGAGTAAAGATGATGAAGGTCTCTGCATCACAATAGTCACTCTAAGAGTGGATTTTAGGAGAAAATGAATTTTTTTTGCACATGTAAAGCCTGTATTATGTTCACACAAAGCCTTCACAATGAGGGGGGAGGGAAGAAAGGGAAGGAGAAAATTTGGAACTGAATATTAAAAAATTGTTTTTACATGTAATTGGAAAAAATAAAATATTAAAGGAAAAAAAGAAGCCATCTTATACATTTGAGAAAATGAATTTAGATTGAACCTCATCCAGGAGAGTTTAATTATGGATTTATTATTAAATTATTAATATTAAATTATTAATTTAATTAAAAACAGCACTTTAGGAGGTGGATTCCACCTGAATAGTGTGGCATACACATATCTCAAGGACCGGTGTTCTAGCTGGCTTCCTCTAGGCTTCAACTGGCTGTATCAGCTGAAGTTGCCTCTGCTCTGTATTCAGGATGGTGGTGATGGTGGGATTGGCCCTGGGGCATAAAGAAAAAAGACAAGGTTGCTTCTCTTATAGTTCAGTTGTGAAGACAAACCATACATCCATTCAATATGAAATAACGAAGCTATGTAGTTATTGTGTGGTTTAGGCTATTTGTGCAGTAGGTATTCAGGGTAAAGAGATACCGGAAAGGTCTGGAATCAGGCGGGAAAGCTTAATGAGGTGGGACAGGAGCTGATCCCTGAGGAAGGATGGGTAAATAGAACTAGGCAGATGAGCGAATTTCTAGGGAAAAGAATCATGTTCTTATATTAATAGAGGGGAAAAAGCAATTGAAACATGGAATCTCTCAATATCCATCAATAAATGTTGAGTACAAACCACATGCCAAGTGTTGCAAAGGTTATAAAAGCTAGTTAGGGATAAGACACAAATAACTACAACACAAGGCATTATTGGAGCGGTTAGGTGGTGCAGTGGCTAGGGTTCAGATCTGTCCTCAGACACTTGCTAGTAGTGACGTTGGGCAAGTTTTTGCCTCAGTTTCCTCATGTGTAAAATGAACTGGAGAAGGAAATGGCAAACCACTCCAATGGTTGGGGTCATGAAGAGTCTTTCAGGACTGAAAAATGACTTAATAGGAACAACAAAGACATTATGTTGCACACCAGTGGTCCAGAATATATCAGAGTTCATAGAAAGGAGATAGCACTTTTAGGTTAAGAAGGCTTAAGGAGAAGTTAGTATTCTAGCGGGTTTGGAAGGCTGGGTAGACTTTATGAAGGTAGAGATGGATGGAGGTGGAGAGAAGTGAGTGAATGCACCATCCACTTTGCCATGTTTAGCAATGCCTTAATGCTATGCCTTTAAGCAAAGGAGTAACATTTAAAATAATGTTTGAAGGGCGGCTAGGTGGCGCAGTGAGTAGAGCACTGGCCCTGGAGTCAGGAGGACTTCAGTTCAAATTGGGCCTCAGACATTTGACAGGCTAGCTGTGTGACCTTGGGCAAGTTACTTAACCCCAATTGCCCCGACTTCCCCCCTTAAAAGAAAAAAATAACAATGTTTGAAGAAGTGAGAGAGGGGTCGCTCCAACGGCATTGGAGGTCCTGGGCTCAAATCCCGTCTCTGATGCTTAGTAGTCCTGTCACTATCTTCTGGGCCTCAGTTTCCTTACCTGTAAAATTAGGGGGTCAGAGTAGAAGGTTTCTAAGGTTTCCTTCCAGCTCTAAAACGGTGTTTGGTTGTAGAATTCTTGAATGAGGATGAATTTGAGAGAGGAGGGGCTGAGAGGCCAAAGACAAGCTAGGAGCCCCTAGTTTAGGAACAAAATAACATGGACCCGAGAAGCTGCTCTCATACAAGAAAGAGCAATGGATTTAGTCCATGGGCTAAAGATGTGGGTTTGAGTGAGACAACAAGTGTTTATTAAGCCCTTTGTATGTGCCAGGCAGTTACTGTGCTGAGCATGGGGTGTACAAAGAAAGCTCAAAGCAGCCGGAGATAGCTGAGGTCCGTAGAGGATGTAGAAAGTAATCTAGAGAAGGCACTTGGGGAGTGGTGTTGGGATGAGCCCACTAGGAAAGACTTTTTGCAGAAGGAAGATGGGATTTGATCTCAGCCTTGCCAGGAGATCCAGGAAGCCAGCCACTCTGCCTGCCACTCATTAGTCCTGTAACTTTAATCAAGTCATTTCCTAAGTTCCTTATCTGTAAAATACTCATGCTTTCTACTTCAGAGAGTGCTTGTAAGGCTGACATAAGATAATTTAGGTTCACTACTTTGTAAACTGTAGGCCATTTGAATGCCACTGTAGGTGGTGGCAGTGGAAAGGATTGAGACTGGGGAGAGAACTTGTAAAGGATGAGTTAATTAGACTTGAGAGAGAGGAAGGAGTCAGTGATCTGAGGTTACCGAGTCATGAGCCCCAACAGAATGGTCTATCAGATTGTCTAAACATAAAAGGAAAGACCGAAGAGGAGAGTTAGAAGTAAGGATATTGTCAGGAAAGGGAAAAGTGACTCCTTGTGGAATGGGGCAGGACTCCTAGGGAGACAATATTCCTGTCTGTGTAGAACGATTGTAGGAAATTGGTCATAGTGGTTCATTGTTAGGAGGAATTTTCCAATGATTTGCTGGTAGCTTGATGCTTTCTAAAACTCTTAGAAAATGTTCATACCTAAAAAGAAAGACTTGTTCTGTGATCAAGTACTATGTCAGTCAACTGCAGTTAACCCTTCATTTTTTGCATTGGTAAAACCTGGTTATTTGGTGTAAAGAAAAACATGTTATTTGTCCATTGGGCCAGTCGCAAAGTCCATGAGATCTTAACATTTTTAGAAGGGTGAATTCTTTGACTTCGTTATTTTGAAACACTTTCTGGGAGGATTTAACATCAGAAACTCAAGCCCTTAGCTGTGTTGAAATACTGCTTTTCAAGGCGCAGGTTTTTTGTTTGTTTTTTGATGGTAAAGTAAGTCTAGGACCTGTGATTTCACTGGCACAGAGAACTCTAGGTGAGTGAGCTCCCTTTGCCAATTTAGGTTGGTACCTTCTTTGCAACTTAGAAGTGCCTAAAATGCTGAGAGGTTCAATGATTTGCTTGGGGTCATATAACTAGTGCCAGAGGGAGTACTGTCTGACATGGGGTCTTCCTTGCTTTGAGACTGGCACTCTATCTTGACCAACATCAATAAAACCGCTTCATTTTACAGCTCTTTTTATTTGAATAAATGAATTTTAGCAAAAGCCCCTTAAAACTTGTGAGTTACTTCCTTTGTCTCTACCAATTTGCTTTGTGCTTTAATTTCTGTTCCCTTCTGTTTCTGCAAGAGTGAGCACTTTGAGAGATCTTCTGGTTCTACGATTTAAACTTTGTGGCTTCATAAAGGTCTTTCTGGATATTTTTGGCCTTATATTTTGCATCATATGATGCAATCTTGCATTCCATATTCGAATGTTCAGAAATTTATTTAACTATTCCTGTGTTGCTGAACATAATAGGTTTCTCACAATAACAAAATATCCTTGACTGGATCCTTCTGTGCATTGTGTGTTACACTTTCCAGCTATATTTACAGTGAAGCAATTATTGTGGCAAAGCATCTGTTTATTAAAACATTTTTTGTTGTAATTAGTTTTATTGATGCATTTCGTTTTTATGTCATAGTAATTTCTAGGTAAGTACCTCCTTCCCCCTTCCCTAGGACTTTGTTATGGGTTATTATTATTTTTGTAATTTTATAATTATTTTCTGTCAGCCAAATTACTTCCCAAAAAGATTGCACCAGTTTTTAAAAAATTTTATCAGGGTATTTTTGTACTCATTTCTCTACAATCCTGTGAGCATTGTTCATTGCTTTCAATTTTTTTTCCAGTTTGATGGCCATGAGAAGGCTGTCTACAATAGAAACCTTCACTTAATTTCCTTTCATTTTATTCTTAACTCTTAAAAGTCTGCCTTCTGACCTCTTCATTCAAATGAAACTGTTTTCTTCAAAGTTACCAGTGATCTTTCGATTGCCAAATCTAATGGCTCTTTCTCAAATCTTACCCTTCTTGGCTTCTTGCTTGCCTTTGATGTTGCCTATCACCTTCATCATCTCCAACTGGATTATTGCATTAGCCTGCTCCTTGGTCTTCCTGCCTCAAGTCTCTCCCGACTTCAGTCCCTCTTTTATTCGACTGTCAAATTAATCTTCCTAAAGGGCAAATCTGACCATGTCATCTTTCTTCTTCAGTAAACTCCAATGGCTTCCCATCATCTCCAGGATCAAATAGAAAATCTGATTTGGCATTCAAAGTTCTTGATGACTTGGCTCCTTCCTTCCTTTCCAGTCCGCTTACACCTTGTGCACACCCTTGTACTTTGTGATCTGGTGACACTAGCCTCCTGGCTCTTCCTCAGTTAAGACTCCACCTCTCCACTCCTGGCATTGGCACCGGCTGTCCCCTGTGCTTGGAATTCTGTCCCTCCTCATCCCAGGCTTCCAGCTTCCCTGGAGTCCCAACTAAAATACCACCTTCAACAAGAAGCCCTTTCTGATCCCCCTGATCCCCCTGAATGTCTTACCTCTGTTGATTATCTCCATTTTATCCTGTATAGATTTTGTCCCTACAAAGTTGTTTTCATATTGTCTTCCTCATTAGTCTGTCAGCTCTTTGAGAGCTGGGACTACTTTTACCTTTCTTTGTATCCCCAGTGCTTAGCTTAATGTGTAGCACATAGTAGGTCCATAATTCTTATTGGCTGATTGGTTAGTAACTTGGGTTTTAATTCTTTGGGAATTAGTGAAGTTGAACATTTTTTTCAAGTGCCTTTTACAGCATATCTATGGTCTTTGGAAAATTGTTCGTATTCCTTAACTGTTTGCTCACTGGGGACTGGGTGTTAACCTTTGAATATTTTTTAATAGTTTCTTGAATCTGTTCTCCAGTTTTATTTTCTATGAGCTTGTCAAACAGTCATCTTTTATATTTATTTGGTCTCTGTTGTAGTCCATTGATTTACTTTCCTACTTTTTCACAGGAGTAGAGAGTTTTGATGATAATCATTTTATAATATATTTGAAAACCTGGATACGCAAGTTCTTCTTCATCGAATTTTTTCCCGCTTATACCCACTTGACATTCTTGTTTATTAAAAAAAATTTTTTTACATTTTCATTTTTACATTGACATGACATTTACATTATGTTACATTTACTTTTTTTGTATTTTCCACTGTATCCCTTCCCCATCTCTCCTAGAGAGCTATCCCTATAGCAAAGAATAAAGAAGGAAAGAAACAGTTCAGTAAAACTAGCCAATATATTGAAAAAAAAACCCAAAACCAAACTGACATTATATAGAGGCCTGTAGCATTCTGTTCTATCTCTCCTTTTCCTGTTCCCCAAACCCTCAGAAGAAAGAGGAGAAGATACTTTTTCGTATTTCTTTTTTTGGGGGGAAGGGAAGTTAGATTATTTTTACAACATTCAATCATGGCTATTTTTACTGTTGTTTCCATTTACATTTGGTCATAGGATCACAGATTTAGAGCTAGACAGGGCCTTAGCGCCTATCCAGTGAAACCCCATCATTTACAGATGAGGATACTCAGTCCCACAGAGGTTAAGTGATTTGCCCAAGGTCACACAGATAATAAGTGGCAGAACCAGGATCCTTTGATTCCAAATCCAGAGCTCTTTCTGCTTTTCAGCGTAGTTGTTATATAGAGTGTTTTCCTGGTTCTGCTTATTTCACTATGCATTAGTTCATATAAATCTTCCTATTATTCATTGTGTTCATTATGTTTGTTTTTTGATAATATGGTAATATTCCATTGCGTTCTTGTACTATAGTTTGTTTTAACTATTCCACAATCAATAGGCATCTACTTTGTTTCCAGTTCTTTACCACTATAAAAAAAATACAATTATAAATGTTTTGTTGTAAGTGGGGCGTTTCTTTTTATTATTGACCTTGGGATTATATACCTAGTAGTGGGACATTTGGACCAAAGGGTTTAGTCACTTTCTTGAAATAATTCCAAATTTTGTATGGTGGTTTGACTAATTATACGCATCATGTTTTCCCATAACTCTCCCAACTTTGACAATTCTCTTCTATTTTTTTTTTCTCTTTGCCAGTTTCCCGGGTGTAAGGAAAAACTTAAGAGTTCTTTTGATATACTTTTCCCTTATCAGTGATTTGGAGCACTCTTTTATGTGGTTGTTCCTAATTTGTGATTCTTCTTTTGAGATCTGTTTGCTCATACCTTTTTATCACTTATTTATTAGGGAATGGCTCTTGGTCTTAGGTATTTTTGTTGGTGCTACTTGCATTTTGCATATAGATTTTGTTAAGATGGTATCTGGTTCTGTGAAGAACTGGTATTTTGACTGGTATGGTAATGTAGATTTGGGAAGCCAATAGATGTAGTGCACATTCCTTCACTTTCCTTGAAACTTAAAAAAATTATTTTGTATTCTGAACTTAATAAACACCAAAGAAAAGCAAAAAAGAAAGAGGATTACATATGAAACTGTGATTTCCTATTACATGCAACTTGTTTTTATAAAAAGTACATTATTTATTCAACCTGCTACTTTCACGGTAGGTTTTCTGTATTTACTTCTGAACTTTCTCCTGTGCATGTTAAAAAATGCTTCAATGACACCCCACCCTGCTTTTTGAGGGGGAATACTGTCAGTAGTTCTCTTCCACCCAGATCTCCCCACCAAAAAAACCCTACAATCCCTGTAACAAGTTAGCATACCTAAAACAAATTCACACATTTGCTGTATCCACCAATGTCTGTTTCATTGGACACCTTGAATCTCTCACTTCTCTGTCAGGAGGTGGGTAGCACGCGTCGTCATAGGCCCTTTGGGATTGTTCGTCTTCACGTTGATCAGAGTTCTTAAATCTTTCCAAGTTATTAATTTTTAGTGTTTTATAAATTATTCTGGTTCTCCTCCCCTTACTGCGCCACTTCATACACATCTTCCCAGAATTCTCTGAAACCATCCTATTTGTCACTTCTTTTAGTACAATAGTGTTACATGATACTTTTATAGCATAATTTCTTAAGCCATTTCCCAAATGATGAGTACTCATTTAGTTTCTGATTCTTTGCCACCCCCAAAACCCTGCTATAAATATTTTTCTACTTCTGGGTCCTTTTCTACTTTCTTTGATCTCTGGCTATTTTGGGGGCTAGTAGTTATATTGCTAGGTCAAAGGGTATGAACAGTTTAATAACTTTTTGCCCATAGTTCCAAATTGTTTTCTAGACTTGCTGGACTATTTCTTATATCTTCTAATAGCCCATTAATGTGATTGATTTCCTGCAAACCCTCCAACAATTATCACTTTACATTTTTGGTCATCTTTGCCAATCTGGTAAGTGTGAGTTAAAATTTAATAGGCTTTTTAATTGTACTTCATTACTTATTAGTTATTTGGAGCATTTTTTTTCCATAGGGCTGAAAATTGCCTGTTCATTTAATCTATTGGAAAGCCTTGATTTAATTTCATGATAGATCTTACTTGCAGTGCTTAAAGGATGAAAAGCAAACCCCAGAAGAGTCAGAGGCTAAGAAGATCTTAGCAGCGACTTATATCATTAATTAGAAGCCACCGCAGAATTCAGCAGATGAACTGGAGAGATGGGTTTCTTGCCTAGAAATATGTCTTTTAATATGGTAGCAATAATTCAGTATTTGATAATGGGAAAGCAGAAAAAATGCTTCACAGTTGTTTGGCCACTTAACAGATTTTATAGAAGGCGTTTGTTATAGATATTCAGCTTTATTTTTTTAAAAAGGAGAACTATCAAGTGTCCTGATTAAAGATGTGGTCAGTTTTTTCTTTTAAATCAAGAATTTGTGATCTTTGGTCTTTACTTCCCCATCTGTAAAGTAGGGTTACTGCTAAGCTTAACAGTGGTTTTCCTCTAAGGCTTGTGCTTTCAGTAAAGCAGCTACGAGGCAGCTTTGTTGTATAGAGCATCGTGCTCACCAAAGCTGTTAGCATCAGTTTCTAGGGGAACCGGGTAGCCTGGCCCTGTTGATGGTCACAGACTGGGTCCATTATCATGCTGTTGATTACATGTTATAAAGTAAGAGAAAATATGGAGGAATCTATGCAGATCCATCACCGTTGCTGCTAAAAGACTATAACTGCCACCTTTTTATAGGAAGGGGTGTACAGCATTCCAACTACAAAAGAATCCATTACTAACTGTGAGTGAAGCAGAATGTAATGTAGAGTCCTGCGCGCCCACCCACCCGCAGTGATGCCTTGTACAATGAACTATGAACTCATAGCAGGCATCCTGCTATGGTGAGGAGAGATGAGGGTTTGGAGGCATGGATGGTGGTTCAAATTCTGCCCTGGACTAGCTGTGTGTGTGACCTTGAGCCATTTCTCTGATTGTCTGAGCTGATCTCTTCTATGTAAAATGGTAGTAACCATCTCTGCCTGCCCCTCCTCCCAGGAAGGATCTTACTTTGTAAAGATCCAACTCTATAATAGATAGAAAGTACTTTATTATTTTTTGTTTTTTATTTTTTTATTTTTATTTTTTTGCAGGCGGGATGGCAGGGCAGTCGGGGTTAAGTGACTTGCCCAGGGTCACACAACTAGTAAATGTGTAGATTGTCTGAGGCCGTATTTGAACTCAGGTACTACTGACTCCAGGGCCGGTGCTCTACTCACTGCACCACCTAGCTGCCCCTAGAAAGTACTTTATAAACCATAAAGATAGTGTTAGAGTGCTGATCATCTGGGCCTCAAAAAATCATCATAATTCTTAAATGAAATAAAAACCTTTTAGATACAGTTTGTGTTTTTAAGTGTTATGAAGAATAAAGACTTCCAGAGTATGGGATGCAACTTTGTTTTTCCCTTCTCTTAACAATTTCTTCTCATCTTCCTTATTTATGCTTTCGTTGCTACTCCATTTGTCCTGACTTGAAAAGCATAGGAAAGCTTCTGTACACATGGTTCTTTTACCTGGGTAAATGCAATGTGTTGGGTAAAGTCTCAAACATTTTTGAATGGGGAGATTTAGAAGGCTCTTGGAGCCAGAGCCCAGCCTGAGTAGAGTTCTTCATTTTCACGTGGAATAAGCTTGGGGGGAGGGGAATTGAAGCTGCTTTTGCTAGGGTTGGGGAGGAGAGGGGGCCCACAGGGCTGGGCCCAGGCGCTAAGCTTGAGATTTTCCTTCCTCTGGTTTGGTCTTATTCCTTAGAAATAGCTCCTTGTTGCTTTGCATGGTTTTGCTAAGTTTTCCCTACTGCATTTAGAATCTTTTGTATTTACTTCCTTTACTTTGCCTACTTCCTTAAAACCATTTGAGCATGTAGGAAAGACTCTCAGGGAGGTCCCTTTTCTGTACACTGTAAGAAAAACACAAATGCAGAGTGGGGGTTTGCACACGTTCTTTTTATGGATAAAAAAATAAAGATATTCAAAGCAAACCCTTACCAGAAACTCTGAGGAAAAGGAAAGTTCTCCTCCTGTGCTAAGCTCTTCTAGCCTCTGACTTTGCTGGGCTTTGCTTTTCATCCTTTACAACCATCTCCCGAATGTCGAATGTCCATGGTTACTTTTGTTTTCAGCAGTGAGGTGAACTTTAACCTAAGGTTGGCTGTCTCAGCGGGAAGATTTAGACTTAATTTGTTTAGTGCATTCAAAGATGTGTGTGTGAAGTCGATGTGATTTAAAATAGGATCATAGATTTAGAGCTGGCAGGGACCTTTGAGGCCGGTGAGTCCAACCTTTTCCATTTTATAGATGAGGAAAGTGAGAGGTAGTGAGGTCAGGTGACATGCTTTGGGTCACAAAACCAGTAAATGTCTGAGAGGTGAAGGAAGGTCTCAGGTCAATTAAGTGCACTCAGCTTGATGTCTCAGCATGTTTGCCCATGGCCCGATGACCCTCACTTTTCTTCTGAGTTCAGAGCCATATAAAATATGTTTTCAACAAATTGCTTTCGACATGGTGGATTTTTTTAGTGACAACAGAAATAAATCTGTGTGGATTATTTTTTTACTCTCTCACCTTAGCATCCATCACTTCATGTTTCTGCTTGGCCTCTCCTTCACACTTTTCACCCTTTTCTTTCCGTATACACTTATTTGTGTACCCAAGTTAGTTCTTTTATTTTTGTGTAGACTCTTTGAGTTGTAGCCACAGAACAGAGGGCAGGTTTGCAGGTTTGGCACTTAATAGAAGTTTGTCGAATTGAGTTGAATTGCACTGAAGACTAAACAGAATTTTAGAGCTGGGAGAGACCTGAGAGGATATGAACTCTCCCTCTCTCCATTTTACAGATGGAGAACAAAGTGCCAAAAGGCTGAAATTGTCTTGTAGCTAATTAGTGACAGGGCTGAGAGCAGACTCTGGAGCTCTCCCTGTGGTCCACAGAACATGTTCTCTGCCTTTCTCCTTCCCAGTGCAGGCCTGTTTGGGGCTGCCAAAGGGCAGGCACCAAGGGGATGCCGGCGGTCCCTTTCCATGCACCCTCTTTTGTTTTACTGGATATCCCAGGGAGAAGAGCTCGTGGTGGTGGTGGTGGTGATGGTGGCGGCGGGGGGGACTGTGGGTATTGATATGAGTATTGTGGTTTGCTGTCTCAAAGATCTTTGTCTTTTTAGGTGCTGTCTCACAATCTGTGTACGGTATTGAAGGTTCCACATGACCCCGTGGCCCTGGAAGAACACTTTCGGGATGACGACGAGGGGCCTGTCTCCAATCAGGGCTATATGCCGTATTTAAACAAGTTCATTTTGGAAAAGGTAGGAGGCCAATTTCGCACCTCTGTAGCCTGTCCTTGCTTACAGTCCTTTCATTGAGCTGCTGTTTTTCAATGGTGCCTTTGAGGCAGTGTTGGCAAGAGAGACACTTGGTCTCTGTTCTCTTCAAGGAGGAGTGCTTAGAAAGAGAAGACTTGGAGCCTGGACAGAGTGAGAAGAGTGTGTCCTGATCCAGGAGAGGCAGGCAGGCGGGCTTATGTCCTATACCAACTAAGGAACTGGGTTCTGGGGATCCCAGAAGAAGGACCGCCTGATGTGTGGCCCAGGATAAAGCAGCTCCCTGGGTGGTTTCTAAGGGCAGTCTGGAGGAGACCCTGTGCTCTGGGGGGAGTCAGGGCTCCCTCCTGCTGGGGATGTAACAGAGGGAGCTCTCAGGGTTCTAGTGCCTTTAGGTAAAAAAAGGATTGCACCTTTAGAAGAATTCTGTAAGCCAGTGACCAAATTAATATTTATGCCCATGATCAAGAGGTAACATGCTTCTTGACCAGCTGTCCATTATATTGTAGCTACATAGAATTATATAATATAATATGTAGCTTTGGTGAATTCCAATTTTTATTCTTCCCCGGCTCTGTGATTTCATCGATGTTAGGAGCTCTTGGTGAAATATTTCCTGTACTAGTGAAGATTAACACCTTTTATACAAGTGGCACCGTTCCAGAGCTGCCTAGAACCCTGAGAAGTGATCATGGTCACATGGCCTTTTTGTGTTGGAGGCAAGGCTTGGGCCTATATTGTCCTTATTGCGAGGCTGTCTTTTTATCCACTATACTCTGATGCCTTTTAGTTATAATTTATTGAAATGGATTGTGTGGCACCCGTTTGGTAGTTATTTAGTGAGCATCTTTGTCGTTGGATTTCACTGTTGAATTTAATTGGGACAGTGTTAATAATTGTTATTTCCTAGTTATCTCTTCATAAGAAAAATTGGAAAGCATAACTATCATACCATCCAAATGGGAACAGAGTATGAATGAGGCCTTTTGCTTGAATATTTATTTTCCATTTGAGGGTTAGGGATTCCATACTGAAATTTAAACCAAGAATTCAAACTTATGTTTCTCTAAAACTTAAAACTTGAACAATTTCTGAGTACAGATAATTGGCAAATTAAGGGAACAAGTTATTCTGTAACAAGGCTTTGGATGTTGAAGTCTGGAAACCTGGGTGTAAGCATTCCTGATTTGAAAGCATGGTCAAAAAAACAAGACTCTGAGGCCAGTGTTCTGTCCTTCAGTTCAGTCTCTGTGTGCTTCAAGTGAGAGTCCCTGGCAGACTTGAGAGAGAGGAATCAGAGACGAGGCAGAGGGAGAAGACTGTGTCAGGATCTGGGAAAGGCAGGCAGGTTCATAGCAGATAAATCACCCTTTTATATGGCACGGGAGAGGTGCTTCAGTGTTCAGGACTGGCTGCAAGTGACACAGTGTCATATATACACAGGAGCACGTGGAGGGCCTCACTGTCTCTAGAGAATCTCGATTCCATTTTGACTTTGTGCTGGACATCCTCCCTGATGGCGGCAAGCACCTTTGACAAGCGTGTGTCTTCCTGGTTAAGCCTTACTTAGGATTAAAAGCTAGAGCATTGCTGAACAGAGCTGCCTCTGTTTCATCCTGAAAGGAATTTTGTTTGATTTTGATGTCAACCTTGCTGTTTTCCACTGTGTTTGAGGAGAGGCAAGAATTTGCTTTACTTAATCAACTTCTTAAACTAGTGGTAAAGCGAAATCATTTCTACACCTTTCAGTTGGTTGTGTGACTATAAAGATTTATGGTCCAGAATACCCCTTATGAAAACTTGGCTGTTTGCTTCCCATACCTTCATCAAGGTTGTCTACATATGTGTGAGTTAATTTCATAAAGATTTTGTAGTGATAGGAAAGTAGGCATGTGAGTTGGTAACATTGGTATTTTTTCAGTTGTTGGAAGTGTGGAAGAGTAGGTAATAACAGAGTATATAATTTTTTCCAAGCCTAAGATATTCTCCCCTTTTTCTGATATTTTGAGGATTGATCCCCAAAATTGTGTTCTTTTTGTAGAGACCTCTTCTGGCTATACTTGGTGTAGGTATTATCATCAGTTTGCTTTTTCCTTCCTCCTGCCCCATTGGGGATGTTAATGTTAGAGTTACAATATGATGTTTCAGTTGTCATTTATGGAGAAAAATGGGAACCTTGGCACTTTTTCTATTGTTTTGTTTATCCTTCTACCATTTTCATCCTTAAATGTCCTTATGGTGATCTGATTTAGTTGAGCTTCTCTCTAAACTTTAAACTCGTTTTTCCTTCTGTTTCTTTTCTTGTTTTATGAAATAATCTTCCATATTCATCTGTAAGACCTTAAAAATGAATTTATAGTTTAAGCCACCGTTGCTGTTGACTTCTTAAGGGGAACAAATATTTGTTTGTCTGATTTGGTTTGTTGGCTCCATCAGTCTCCTTGTTGTGGTGATTGATTTACATTTACATTCCTAGGAAATGATTATAGTTCATTTTGGTGTCCTTTTATTCTAGTTACTTCTTTTTTTTTTACTAAACAGTTACTACTCTTTTTTTGGCCTCAGTAGCTTTTAAAAATAGATCAGGTTGGAGTTGCCTCAAATTCTTGCATATAATTTGGTTTTTGATGTTTGCAAAAAAAGTTGATTGTACACAGATTGTTATTCAGATATGATTTCTTTTTCTGTTTGTTAATATATGTCTTGTTTTTGTGAATTTATTTGACATTTTCCATGCCTAGGGCTTCTTCTCTTCTTGCAGGAAATATATATATATATATATATATATATATATATATATATATATATATATATATATATATGTATGTGTGTGTGTGTGTGTGTGTGTATGAGGCTTCTATATATTACTAAAAACCTTTTACTCTTATTTTTGAACCTTATTTTTCAATATTTTCTGTCTTCCCCTAGGCCCACCTTTGCTAAAACATATTGATTTAATTTGGACCATTTTATTGAATTTTTCATAGAATTTCTTCATTACCTCATCCTGTGCAACAGATGTTGGAATATGAGCTGCAGTTATCTTCATGGTGGTCTTTTTGCAGTTGCTGAGCATGAGAGCTACAATATGAGATAGCCAGGTTTCTCATAAAATGTTTCTTGTTGCCTCTAGTCAGGGTAAAATAGTACACTTATTCCTTTTTTTTTAAAACTTCTCCAAGGAGAACCCGTGAGCACCATTTAGCTGCAACTTCCTTTTGTCTTCTGCTTTGATTTTTAGTAACAGTGTCAAGGTTGATATGATTTATTTCCTCCAGTAGCATGTCTTTTTGGCCGCTGGATAGGAATCTCACATTTAGAGTACCAATAGCCAAGTTAATGCTTATAGGTGGTCTAAAAACTGGGATGCTTTTCATTCTCTCCTACCTTTTTTTCACTCTGCCACCATTACTGCAGAATTCATTGCTTAGGTCTAAGGGTGATTGTGGTTTCTTTTTGTTTGTTTGTTTTATGGGTTGATATGGTCAGAAAATTCATCCCCCAGCAAACAGGCTCTCGGTGATGAACCTATCTGTCCTTAGCTGGGCTAGTCCAAAAAAAGCAGATAGAATTTGTTGCTGAGACAGTACTTGAACCCTTTCTAGTGTGGTAGAAGCTTTTGGAACTTGTATTCCATGGATGGAGCATTCAAGAAACCAGGGTAACCTCCTTACTTTGAAGGAACATAAGAGGGGAACATGATGGAGCGCTACGCTGAACTGGTCCTGTCCCGCATACTGAAAAATAGTAATTTATGGTGGCCAGGTGATGTGTGTGGGTGTTGGTTGAGTCATGGTGTTAACGGTAGATGAAGACACTGGCTGTTGTAGTGGCAGCAGAGGAAGCACCTGGGGCCAAGAAAAATGACAGCAACGTTGGAGGCTGAGGAGACTGATGGTAGAAGAGGCTAGTGAGGTGATGGGAACTGCAGACGGGACTTCTCCTCTAGTGTCACCGTTGCTATACTCGTATACATCCTCAAGACCAGCCAATGTCTCCACTATAGCAACAGCATTTTAAAAGGCCTTCCTTTCTTCATTCGCTCTTCTCCCGTCCAAACTGTTCTTCAACACTGCTGATAGAATAATCTCTTCTCTACTAAAATTAAGTCATGCCACTGTTCCGCTAAAAATCTGCAGTGGTTCCTTGTTGCCTCTGGGGTAAATATCAGGCCTTCCCTACCTGGCCTCCTCCTCCATTCTGGTGCCACCCCACCTTTCTTTCATTGGACACCTTTCCCCCAGACAGCTCTATTTTCTGCTTCTGGAAGGACCCAGGAGCCCTCCTGGAGGGCTCTGTGCCTTTATCCTGGATCCTCATGCCTCAATCACTCACCCTCCTTCTCTTCCACTGCCGAATTTCTAAACATCCTTTAAAGCTCAGCTCAGATGCTATCTCTTTCATGCAGTCTCCCTTGATCACTTTACTTCTTGGACCTCGGAGCGTTTTTCTAATGTTGAATATATTTAAGTATGTTTGTGTATTATAGTTATCATTGTCTTATTGTCCTTTAAGATTTATAGGCTTCGTGAGGGCAGAGAATGAATCTCCTCTGAGGTTGAATATTTTGCCCTACACTCAGTGAACAATTAATGTTGATTGGATGAATGGAGGGAAGAGCAAAAGTGGCAGCAGAGTTGGTGGCTCTATCTGGCAAGGTGACTGAAGGACAGGGTTAGAAGGTGATGCGAACATAAGCAGTCCTTATACCTTATGTATTATCTGTTATCTGTGGCACCAAGATTTCTGACAATAAAGTAGATCTTTTGGAAGGGATCATGTTCACATGAAGATTATTATTATACATTATTATTATATATAATCATACATATTACACATTACATATACATATGTTGCATATATACAGTATGCATATTATATACATTGTAAATGTATAATTTTATGCATTATTACTGTGATAATTTATTGAAATTTCCCTAGATTATGTCAAATTTTGGTTTTTGGTCAGGTGCTCTTTTAGAACTTTATCTGGCTCTGCCACCTACATTTATTCTGGTTCTTAAAAATAAAATTTTTAGTTATGAACTTAATAAACATAGAAAAGCAAACATTTCCATATGCAAAGAGTAATAACAAAGGAAATTGTGAAACTAAAACAGTTGTTTTTTCCTACTACATACATTTTTTTTGGGGGGAGGACATAATTAAAATTTAATGTGATCATTCCAATACTCCTCTGCTTATCTGTGACCCCTTATGAATTTCCTTCTGCTTTAAGTAAAAAGTGATTTTTTGATGCTGGCTTTACTATTTACTATCATTCAGTAAACATTTATTAAGTACCTACTATGTGTCAGACAGCTAAGTGCTGCAGATAACAAAAGAGGCAAAAGGTATGTATGGATGGGTAGCTCTTTGGTTCAGCATCCAGTTGTGGGTTCTAGATCAAGGGCAGACTGAGGAAGGGACTTGCACTTGGGGGTCATGTTCTGGAGTAAGGTCTTTAGGTCAGTTTGTTGGGAGTGAGGAGCAAGTTCAGAATCGAGCAGCAGCTGTGTGGCTTTGAACCCAGGATATGAGGTAGGTCTCAATACCAACCCCTACTCCAGTTTGACACCTGCAGGTGAATAGTCAGGACAGAAATCCCAGGTCAGAAGGGAGCCTGTGATTCTGTCACTCTGAACCATAAGAGATTTCCAGCTGGCTGATAGAGGCTGAGTCTCGTCAGGAGCAAGCCCACAGGGGTGTTGTGCACATCCAAAACCAGGTGAGGAACTTGCAAAGCTCAGACCAAGAGGGCAGTGATCAGACTTTTTTCTTGTTTTCTTTTTTAAAAATAGTATTTTATTCCCCCCCTCCCCCCTCAGTTACATGTTAAGACAATTTTTAGCATTCACTTTTACAAGATTTTGAGTTCCAGATTTTTCTCCCTCCCCTTTCTTCTTCCTGAAATGGTAAGCAATTTGATGCAGGTTATACATATGCCAGCATTAAAATATATCTCCATATTAGTCACAGTTGTGAAAGAAGAAATAGATCAAAAGAAAAAACACCACCAAAAAGAATAAAGTAAGTGAAAAAAGTATACTTTGATCCGCATTCAGAATCCATCAGTTTTTTCTGGATGTGAATGGCATTTTCCTTTGTGAGTCCTTTGTACAAGTACACATCATTGGATCGTTGTGTTGCTGAGAAGAGCTGAATCATTCATAGTTGATCATCACACAAAGTTGCCGATACTGTGTACAATGTTCTTCTGGTTCTGCTCGTGTTATTTTGTATCAGTTTGTACAAGTCTTTCCAGGTTTTTCTGCAGTCTGCCTGTTCATCATTTCTTATGGCGCAGTAGCATTCCATTACGTTCATATATCACAACTTGTTCAGCCATTCCCCAGTTGATAAGCATTCCCACAACTTCCATTCTTTGCCACCAAAAAGAGCTGCTGTAAATATTTTTGTACATGTGGATCCTTTTCCCCTTTTTGTGATCTCTTTGGGATACAGATCTAGTAGTAGTATTGCTGGATCAAAGGTATGCACAGTTTTATAGCCCTTTGGGCATAGTTTCAAATTGCTTTCCAGAATGTTGGATCAATTCACAATTCCTCCAACAGTGCACTAATGTCCCAATTTTCCCATATCCTCTCCGACATTTATCATTTTCCTTTTTTGTCATATTAGCCAGTCTGATAGGTGTGAGATGGTACTTCAGAGTTGTTTTAATTTGCATTTCTCTAATCAAAAGTGATTTAGAGCACTTCTTCATATACCTATTTAGCTTCGATTTCGTCATCAGAAAACTGCCTGTTCATATCTTTTGGCCATTTATCAATTGGGGAATGACTTGTATTCTTATAAATTTGACTCAGTTCTCTATCTATTTGAGAAATGAGGCCTTTCTCAGACACATTTGCTGTAAAGATTGTTCCCAGATTTTTGCTTTCCTTCTGATCTTGGTTGTATTGGTTTTGTTTGTGCAAAAGCCTTCCAATTTAATATAATCAAAATTATCTGTCTTACATTTCATAATGCTCTCTATCTCTTGTTTGGTCAAGAGCCTATAACTCACTTAACTTGTCCTTTAAGAATTTGGGTGCTATACCACTTAGATCATATATGTTTAGTATTTATATTATTTCATTGTCTGTGGCACCTTTTAGCAAGATAGTTTCCTTCCTTATTTCTTTTAATTAGGTCTGTTTTTGCTTTTGCTTTGTCTGAGGTCTGGATTGTTACCCCTGCTTTTTTTTTTTTACTCCGTCTGAAGCATAATAGATTGTGCTCCAGCCCCATACCTTTACTCTGTGTGTCTCTCTGCTTCACGTGTGTTTCTTGTAAACAATATATTGTAGGATTCTGCTTTTTGCTCCCCTCTGCTATCTGCTTCTGTTTTATGAGAGAGTTCCTCCAATTTCCATTCACAGTTAGGATTATTGTGTATTTCCCTTCATCCTATTTTTCTTCCTGTTTGTCCTTTCTCTCCTTTCACCCTTTCCCTCCTCGACAGTGTTTTGCTTCTGTCTAGTGCCCCCCACCATTTGCCTTCTCTTCTGTTAGTCCCCCCGCCGCACCCCCTTTACTTAATCTCCTCCTCTTCTACTTTCCTGTCTGGTGAGATGGATTTCTACATTCAACTGATTGTGTATATTATTCCCACTTTGAGCCATTACTGATGAGTGCAGGTTCAAGGGATGCCCATTGTCTACCCTCCCATCTTTCCCTCTACTGTAATAGGTTTTTTATACTTCTTTATGTGAAATAATTTACCCCATTCTACCTCTTCCTTCTGCACCCAATGTACTCCTCTTTCTTATCCCTTAATTATTGTTTTAATGTCGTTCCCTCAAATTCACCTTATACCCGTTCTCTCTCTCTCTCTCTCTCTCTCTCTATATATATATATATATGTATATATATATATATACACATACATACACACACACACACACACATATATATTCCTTCTAGTTGTACTATTAGTGGCACAGTTTTTAAGAATTACAAATATCATCTTCTCATGTAGGAATGTAAACAGTTCAGCTTCATTGAATGAATCTCTCATGTTTTCTTTTCCCTTTTTTACTTTTTTAGGTTTCTCTTTGTTCTTAATATTGGAGATCAAATTTTTTGTTCAATTCTGGTCTTTTTTTTTTTTTTTTACTTTTTTTTTTTATTACCAAGTAGAAAAATTTTTTTTAAAAGATCCAGAAATAAAATTATACTTTCATTAAAAAAAAGTTTACATTCTATCATAGGCTTCTCTAGACTATAAGCTCTTTGAGAGCAGGAATGTGGTTTATCTAAAGTTTTTGCCTCCTACAGACCCAACGAGTGCTATGCACATAGTTGCTGCTTAATAACTTTTTTCAATTCTGGTCTTCTTATGAAAACTTGAACTCCTTCTGTTTCATTGAATGATCACTTTTTTCCCTTGAAGTATTATGCTTAATTTTGCCAGGTAGATGATTCTTGGTTTTGATCCTAGCTCCTTTGCTTCAGTGATCAGATTTTGCCTTGGATCAGCCCACTCAAAGTATGTAGATTCACATCCTGAGCTGTCCCTGAGAGCCTGGAAAAAAACACTCCAAACACTCAATACCCCAGTAAAGCAGCAGGACCAAAGAGGAGACAACATCAGCCCAGACACTCCATCCAGAAGCACATAGGGCATGGCCCTAGCCTCAAATCTAAAGTCAGGAAATAGGCTGGAAGAATAAGCAAACAACAACAAAAAGAGTCCCATCATAAAGAGCTGTTATCGTGACAGGAACACCTAAGACACAGATCTAGAAAAGAGAATGACTACAAAACATCTGAAAACAAAACCTCCAAGTAAAACTCAGCTTGGGCAAAAGTTCAGCTAGAATTCCTGGAGGAAATGAAGAGTTTAAGAAAAACTTAAAAATGATTTTAAAAATCAAATGAACACTAGAGGAAAAAAATGAGAAAAGAAATGAGAACTGTAGAAGAAAAATTTGGAAAGGAAATGAATAGTATGAAACAAGAGGTATAAAATCTTTTTTTTTTTTTTGCCTTTTCCTCCACTTTATTTCATACTCCTACCACACCACCACAATAATGACTTCTTCTTAATTTAAACTAAAAACCATTAGGCATTCTGGAAAGGTGTGTGTGTGTGTGTGTGTGTGTGTGTGTGTGTACTGGAGGGAGGGGGAATGGTGTCATGTTCTGAGGTGTTGTGGGGGAGAGAAGGAGACAAGTCAGCTGATGGTCTTGACAGGGCTCTTGAAGTTGCTGGCTGCCTGAAGCTGCAGTTGGTAGACCATAGGGCAGATCTTGAAGCCATACAGCCTGGGCACAAATAGGTTGGCAGGCCATTGGGCCTGTACTCAGGATGCACCATGAAGAGCATGTGAGGAAAGCCAGTGCCAAAGTAAGCACCATCTGTGTGGTGGTGCCTGGACGACTTGGGGGTGTAAACATCCATGCACTTGGGGCAGGACAGCTTCACCATGGCCTCACCTGGTATGTCTGACAGTCCAATGGGCAACATGGGCTGGTTTACACAATATACAAGGGGACAATAGCCAAAGTCTCCCTGCTGGTATTTTTCCAACATCTGGGCGATGCTACAGTTTGTGAGGATGTAGTGGACGTGAATCAGTCCATACGGCATCTCGGCTGCCTGCTCCATCAGGTCACTCTGGTTGGGGTTGTCCTCCAACTCCTCATCAGGTTCCAAGTCGAGGATCATGTCTAGTGCCTGCCTATAGTGGGGCACCTGTTCATTGAGCCCTGTGAGGTTGAACTTGTCTTGGATATAGTCTTTATCCACCTCACAGAAGAATTCATTGCCATGAAGCCCACAGAACCATGAGATCCATGACACTTCCTCTGAGCTACTCAGCGGGCTAGGGCTGGGGAGGGAAAGGGAGAAGTTGCTCCCAGGGGCAGCGGCGGCGGCAGCAGCAAAGCCGGCAGCGAAGGCTGGGGACCCCACTGCAGCAGGTGAAGCGGTGGGGGGGGGCAGGCAAGAGGTATAAAATCTTACCCATGCAACAAACCCTGCTGGAAATTAAAATGGACTAAATAGAAACTAACTCCTTTATGAAACAACAAAAAATTAACCCTAAGATGAAAATATAAGATATCACATAGCAAAAACAACTGACTTGAAAAAGACTGAGGAGAGATAATTTAAGAATCATTGTGATGAAGTCAGGAAACCATATATTTTTAGGGATTCTTGAGACCCCAAAATACCAACATGCCGTCCTGCTTGAATGAATTCGACTCAAGCCGTCTCACAGCCAAAGGAAAACAAAGTTTATTACTGATTCGCCGTATTGGGTTGACTCTTAAGTCACTCATTTTCACAAGCGGGCCAGATTCAGTCTGAGGTAGATTGAATCTGAGTACCTTCATGGAGGCAAGATGAAACTTATATACAGAAAGATTGTGGGAGGGATCTAGGGTGGTCCTGGGGTGATAGGAGGAGGGGTTTAGGGAGGGTCTTGAGGAGGAGTCTAAGGAGGAGCTTGATGGGACTGGGGTGAGGTCAGACTCCAGGAACTAAGAGAATGGTGGGATTAAGGGTAGGAAGTAGCTGAAGGCTACCTGGAGATAACAGACTATGTAGAGCTAGGCTAGTTTAAGGGTAACAGATTTTGGCACAGACACTTTGATAGGATCAAGGATGGAAATTAGCCAGACAATGGAGGGCTAGGCTAGGTTAAGAGTAACCTTAACCTAGATGAAGAGATTTGGGCCTAGCCTTAATGAAAGGCTTGCCTCATCTAGTGAGAAGGTTTTAGGAGAGTTCAAGGGGGCTCCCAGAATCTAAATCCCATCAATTGGACTACCTAGAGATCTTAATGGAAAATAGGGCCACTAGGTGGCGCCATAGTGCATATAGCACCAGGCCTGAAGTCAAGAAGGCTCATCTTGATGAGTTCAAATCCTGGCTGAGACACTTAGTAGTTGTGTGACCCTAGGGAAGTCATTTAACCCTATTTGCTTCAGTTGCTTCATCTATAAAATGAGCTGGAGGAAGAAATGGCAAACCACTCCAGTATCTCTGCCAAAGGCTTAAATAAGGTCAGGGAGACCCAATTAGAGGACTCTAGCAATTGAACAAAAGAAAACTGCCTAGCTCTCTTAAAACCAGAGTGTAAAGGGAAAATAAAGAATCTACCAGTTACCTCCTGAGTGAAACCTCTGAATGAAAATCCCCAGGAAAAATCCTCAGCCAAAATCCAGAGCTTCCAGGTCAAAGGAAAAATAGTGCAAGCAGTCAGAAAGAAAGAAATATTGAGGATTCATAATCAGGATTATCCAGGAGATAGCAGCCATCACTCTGAAGGAACAGAGTTTGTAACAACATAGTCTAAAAGGCAAAGGATGGAGGCATACGACCAAGAATGATTTACTCAGAAAAGCTGAGTATGCACAGGGCAAAAGTACTTTTAGTGAAATAGAGGATTTCTAGGCATTTTTGATTAAAAGATCAGAGCTGTGTAGAAAGTTTGAAATATAAACACAAGAGTCAAGAAACATCAAGAACTGATATCAACTAATAATCATAAGAGGCTAAACGAAGATAAATTGTTTAAATTCTAAGATGGGGAGATGGCATGTGTGTGTGTACACACATATACATATATGTATATACACACATATATGTATGTATCTCTGTGTGTGTGTGCATAAATCTCAAAACCTTATAACCCTATCCTCATCACCAGTCTTAGAGTGAGTCTTTGGGAATAGTTTTGTTATGTTTTGATAATCTTAAATTAGGAATGGAAAGGGTGGGGAATAGGAGTACCACTGGAGGGTGGAAGTGGGCTGGGGGAGGAAAAAATAGAGAAAATTATCTCATATAATTAATCAAATAAGCAGAAGTGTATATAAACAAAGAGGAAAGGATTGGGGTGTGACTGCCACCTGAACTTTACTCTCTTCTGAACAGTCACACCCACCCACACCCATGTACACAAATACATTTAATTTAGCCAGGAAATAGGAGGGAAAGGGGAGAAGGGAGAGTGGAGAATAAGAGGGTACATTAAGGGAAGAATTTGTCTTAAAACCAACTAGAGCGGTTGACTCTTAAAAGGGGCTTAAAAGAAAAGACAAGACAGGAATTGGACATGCAACTAAAAAAAAATCTAGAAAACCAGCAAATTTAAAACCCTCAATGAAACACCAAAATAGACATCTTGAAAATCAAAGAAGAGGTTAACAAAATTGAAAGTAAAAAAAAAAAATTGAATTAACAAATGAAATTAGAAGTATGTGTATCTCTCTGTGTGTGTGTTTTATAAAAACAATAAAATAGGCCATTAATTTGATTAAAAAAA
>CM053623.1:421300073-421333596 GCA_028646595.1 Phalanger gymnotis
CAACTTGACTAGTGTGTAAATTAATTCAATGCCAAGTTATATATGGATGTTATATGGGTTTCCATGCTGTCTTGGGGAGGGAGGGGGGAAGGGAGGGAAGAAAATCTGGAACTCAAAATTATGTAGAACCGTGTGTTGCAAACTAAAAATAAAAAAAAAAAGAAAAACACTAACTTTGCTATGTGTCTGTGAGCAGGTTATTCTAGCTTTCAGAGCTTCAGTTTCCTCATCTGTGAGATGGGTAATAACACTTGCATTATCTCTCTAGCTGGGTTGTGACGACAGTGCTATGTCCACCCTAAAGTGCCCTAAAGTTGTTAGGATGTCAGCCCTTAAATATCTGTAAGTATGGATCACATTCTCCCAAAGTCTTCTCTTAAACTCATACTCTGCCTCCCCCTCCGCCTGTTTTTTCCTCCTCAATAATGGCTTCTTATAAATTCCTTAAGAAGAATTACCCCTCTTCCTCAGTATACCTCATACACTCAATGGGTGCCAACTAGTTTAGTTTATTTCCTTGGTAATGCCAATGTTGTGTTAATATCATTAGGGACCAGTCCTAAAATGTTCCTTGTTTCAGTTCAGTTTCACTCAATCAAAGCCTTAATTATAACTGAAAGAGTAAGTGCAGTACTGCTTCAACGTTTCCAAAATAAACCAGTATATATCACTAAATTTAGAGGAAAGCTATTCACGAAAGGAGCTAGGATGGGATAAACAGTGAGAGCTTGTTTGTTATTGCTTAGCCACCTGGAGTGGAGTTTTGCCAGCTCTTCCAGCCACAGAAAAGCAGCCAAGGTTTCCATGGCATGGATTTAGATTGAGCAAAAATTAGTGCTTAGGTTTGAGAATTAGATGGAAAAAAAGTCTACTAGTGACTGGAAATGGTGCTGTAAAGTTTAATGGTATTGCCAATTACCCAAAGAAAATAAGGAATAAGAATTAAGCCTTTACATCCTTGTTAAAACCGGAACATCTAATTAGCCTCTTTCAGAATAATTGGTTTGTTTTTCCTATTATGAAAGAGCTGAAGTAGCAACCAGTGACTGTCTTCTAGATTAACATGTTGGGAAGATTGCTGAGATGGTCAGAGGGCCGTCATTGCCCTTAAGAAACTTTTATGTTCCATAAGGGGACAACATATACACAAATTGAGCCATTGTGGTGTGACCATGTTAGTGGAGAGAAGGCCGGGAGAGATGTCGAAGTAGAATCAATAAGATTCAAAGACTTACTGGATTTGTTGTTTGTCCTTCATTCTTAAAGAGGACCATGACATGAGGGAGATGATGCCGTAACATGCAAGTGAATTGGGTTTAAGTGAGGCAGGGCCGTGCAAAGCTGCCAGCCTCGCTTTCTCCTCCAGAGCTATGTTAGTCCAATGGCAGGATATAGATCAGGATGACTGGAGATGGCCCTGGATGCAGTGGGAGATCTTGGCCCTTTACGCTAAGCAGGTCTCAGTGTGACTGGGTTTGGCTGTGAGAGATGGGGGGAATGAGGAGTCAGGATAACTCCAAGGTTGTGAGCCTTGTGGGATTGGTGAGCTGAGTTTGCAGCATAGTGGTACCCTTGACATAAACAGGAAAATAAAAAAGAGGAGGTGGGTTTTGAGGAAAGATGAGTTCTAAGTTTGGGGTGCCTATGATACTGCAGTTGGAGATCTCCTGTGAGCAGCTGGAGTGGAGATCCAGAAAGAGACTTGGTTGGATATTATAGGGCTGGGACCTGTTTGGATAGAGATGATAACAGAGGAGAGTATTCAGGAGGAAAAGGTGGTAAACAGTGTTATGCTGCAGAGATGTCAGGAAAGATGGGGATTGAGACAAGACCATCAGATTACCACTGATAATTTTGTAGAGAGTAATTGCAGTGTAGTGATGAGGCTTAAATCTAAGATTGCAGGGAGTCGAGAGGGAATACATTTCAGGCATTGGGAAAGGCCATGGTTACTGCAGATGGACTTCTTGTGACCAAGGAACAGAGAGCAAGCCAGTGTGTCTCTGAGGAGGAGAGGGGGAGAAATGTCCAGTGAAGCTGGGAAGATCATTGAGGACCAGATTCTGTAGTACTTTAAAAGTTAAACAAAGAAGTGTCTATTTGATTCAAGAGGCAGTAGAGAGCCTGTGGAGTTGGTTAAGTACGGGAGTGGCCTCGGCAGATCCTCACTTCATAGCATTTCTTTGGGAGCTGTGTGTTGGATGGACCAGAGTGGGTAAGGGGCGGAGGCTGTTGCAGTGATATGGGTGAGAGGTGATGAAAGCCTGAACTAAGGTGGTGGCTATTTGTGTGAGTGGAGAGAAGGGCTAAGCCTGGAAGTTATCTACATAGAGATGAGAGTTTAACCCCTGGGAGCTCATGATGTTATTGAGAGAGAACATTTGAGAAGGGATGTCTTTAGGCTTTTGTGAAGGCTTTTTAAGCAAAAAAACCCCTGCCCTACATAAAGGGCATTGCCAGTTTTTTTCCCCCTGTCCTTTAGAAATTTACCCAGTAAGTGCAGTGTGATAACCACCCTTGATTGGGGTGTGCCCCTACAATCTAACCATACGACCTGTTTGTAGGGGATAGAGAATGGACCCATGATTTCACTGGTATAGGGAACTCCCAGGCTAGGAGACTCAGTGAACCAATACTGCTTTATAGAGAGGTACCCTGAGCACAGAGAGTTTGAGTGACTTCCCCAAGGCCGCTCAGCCAGGATGGATCAGAGGCAGGATTTGAACCCAGGACTTCTGGCTTCAAGGCTAGCTTTCCATCCTTTATGCCATGCTTCTTTTTGCTTCCTAAAGCTGTTCTTTGACCTTTTGTATTTTCAGCATGAAGTAAAGCAGACATTGAGGTTTGGGAGGCTTTGTGATGTAGAGCCAGAAAGAACTTTGGCTTTGAACTCAGAACTGGATTCATGTCCAGGCTCTGCCTCTTAGTGGGGTGGTCAAATCCTTTATGAGCCTTAAAGTCTAGAATTTATAGATCGGAAACAAATTTTGGAGTATTGCAATGAAGATGGGAGCAAGTCTGGAACATCATTAAGTGCCTTTGAATACCCATTTTAATTTAACACATAGTCAGAATTAAAACCTATTAATTGACATCCAAAAGTGCATTTTAACATTCAAATTGTGCTTCTGGGTGAAAAGGTTCTGGGGGCGCTCAAGAGCATACATTTCTAGATGATCTTTATGTCAGTCCCTCCAGACCCTGTGAGCAGGCATGAGCTTTTTCACTGATTTTAGGTAGGAGCAGATACTATGTAATCACATTCAAGGTAGGCTCTAGGTCCATGGAATTCTAGATTGCAAGTGCTGTAGAGAACCTTTGAGGTCATGTAGACTGCCTCCCATTTTACAAATGAGCAAACCAGCCCAGAGAGGTGAAGCGTGAGTCTGACATCATACTCAAGTCATGTATTTTAACATCCATTGAGATATGTAAGGGTTTCAGGAGTGGGGAACCTGTGGCCTCGAGGCCACATGTGGCCGGCCCTCTAGGTCCTTCTAGTTTGGATTCAGTCAAAGGGCTGCACTTGAGGACCCAGAGGGCCACATGTAGGCTTGAGGGCACAGGTTCCCCACCCCTGATTAGAGCATAAAAAAAGAAAATAAGAAAAACGCATCTTTCAAACTTCAGTGTAAAACCAGGCTTTGCTGTTTACACCAGTACGTGAACGTGCTGGTCTTGTTAAATGGTAATTTGTTCAGAAAATTAATGGAATCATCAATTTTTAGAGTTAGGACTCAGAAATCATCTGATTCTTCCTACCCTGCATGTACACACCCTTTGACGGCTTCCCACATAGTTGATCGAAATAGACTAGGTATAGAAACTCACTTGTACAAGGACCTCTTTCATTTTTTGACTGCACTAATTTTTGTTTTTTCTTTAGCCAGACTCTGCCTTCCTGTGTCTTTGGCTCTCCTTTAACCTACAGGAGATACATAGAACAAATTTAATTTCTCATGACAGTTTTCTAGGTGTTTGCAGATAGGATTGTATTTCCTCCTAAGTATATAGTACTACAAATGAGGTGAAAAATACATATACACACATACATGTACATACTTACGTAAATGTATGTATCTCTCACCTCATTTGTAGTACTATGTCTGATTTTGTTGTCTTGGCCTCCTTGCCTTTCTAGTTTTGTGATAGCACAATGCCATAACTGAATTTAATGTGCTGTACAGTATTATTTGGTGTTGAAAACTGACTTCAGAGTTATACTTTTGAAGTAGCCAGGCACCCTGAGAGAGAGATAGAAGGCAGCATGCTGCAGGTAAGTCTGTCTCCTCGCCTGCTGCCTCCTCTCAGACTCTGAGAGAGCTAGGCCAGGTCCCTGAACCCAGCAGCCTTGGGAATAGCAGTGTACCCCAGATCTTCTATCAGTCCTGCTTCTATCCTAGGCCCCAGGGCCATCATTGAGAGGAGCAACCACGGTAGAGAAAGGGTCTACCGTCTTTGCCGTAACTCTCACCAGAACAGCTGCCGCTGAAAGGCATTTACATTCAAGAGACCTGGGAATGGTAGCAGCCCTTCTAACCCTGCCCCGGTAGCCATAATGCCAGGAAGCAGCTCTTGTGTTGTCTCCTTGGCTGATTCTTCCAGCAAGACCCTCCCCACCTCCATCATCCCAGGGGAGCGAGCCGTGGGGAGATGAGACTGAGCGCCTGTTTCTGCGCATACTGCTGCCCTGCCTCTATGGCAGCCACAGCTGTATTTGGCACAATAATATTTTGTTACATTTATGCCTGAAGTTGTTCAGCCATTCCCCTATTGATGGTCACCCACTTTGTTTTCCAAATTTTTTATCATCATAAAAAACATTACTAAGAGTATTTTGTTATTATGAGGGCTTTTCTTTCTTTTCTGTCATTGGCCTCCTTGGGGATATATGCCTAAAGTGGAATTGCTTGGTCAAAGAGTGTGAACAGTTTGGAATAATGCAAGAAAAATCACTACATTTGGTTCTCCAAAATTTGTTTTCCAGAACTTTTGGACCAATTCACAGTCCTACCAAGAGTGTGTTTAATGCCCCTTCTTCTGTAGCTTCTCCAAGATTGATTATTTTTGTCTTTTATCCTTGCTATTTTGGGGAGTGAGAGGTAAAACATTTCTTTTATTAATGACTTGGATTAGTTGTTCATGTGATTGTTGGTCACTTAAAATTCTTCTTTTGGAAACTTGTTTGTATCCTTTGGCTATTGAGGAATAGGCTTATATTTGTATCCATCCCTTATGTGTTTTGGTTATCAGACTTTTTTTTTTTTGTTTTTGATGCAGATATATTTTTTTTTCCTACTTGAGAATTTATCTTCTGCATTAACCTTGTTTTTGCAAAAGCTTTTAAATTTTAGGTAATTCAGGTTGTTTATCTTTTACAGTTACCTCTTTCTCACTTGGTTAAAACTTTTCCCCATAGCCATTATTATGAAGTATACTTTTTTTTAAATGATGTGAACATTCGATATTTTGGACGAGCATACATTTGGAGCTTGTTGTTTGTTTCTGCCGTACTGATTTCTGTTTTCCCCAGGAATCTATAGCCAATTTGGGCCGCTTTCCATTTTTTGAACGTCTTTTTTGCTTTTCTGTTTCTGCGCCTTTGTCATGCTGTTCCATCTTGTCTGGCTTTGTAGTGCCATTCCACTGCTCCATCTGTATTTATTGAAGTGTTATCTACCTCTGAGGCCAGTTCAGATGCTGCTTCCTCGGAAGGCTTTCTTGGCTTTCTCTAACCGCTCTTGTACTCTGTAACCACTCTTGTGGCACACTGCACATTCCTAGCCTTTAAGCACCTTTTCTTCATTAGGTAATCATGGAGTTGGGAGAGACCTTTGAGTTCATCTGTAGTCCAGGCTCCTCATTTTACAGAGGAGCAGATTGAAGCCCAGAGAGGTGAAGAAACTTAGCCACATTTTTAAAGGTGGTGAGGAGCCAAGCTGGCATTTGGTTCCAGAGTCTCTGACCCCAAATTCAGTTTGCTTTCTAGTCTGCACCAGCTTTCTTTCAGCGTTTAGCCCGTGGCCTCAGTGACGCTTAATCAGAACTTCCCTGTTCATCGTGATTTCATAGCACATACTCTCCTTCGGTAATTAATTATGGAGTGCTTTGTGATAGTTTGGGGATTGTTTTGTGTTATGTAATACTTGTATGGTTATTTAATTTCTCGTGTGTTTAGGCCTTTGTTCCACAACTAAGATAGTTTCCTGTGGGCTGGGACCTCAAATGTGCTCTGTAAATGTTTGTTGGTTTATCAAGAAAAGTTCTGTAGATAATATAAATTGTGAAACTTTGCTACAATTTATTATATAAAATGATGAAAATATCGGAGAGGTTCATATTGATAGTGTTGGCAGTGGCCTTCTTATTCCAATTATGTAAAGGAGAAAAAATTGGGGGGTTAGAAAGGTAGACATGGAGTTAAACAGCGCACGTCAGGTCATTTTGGTGTGGAGGTGGTGGTGGAAAGTCCAGAGAGGGTGGTAGTCTTTGGTTTTTTAAACTTGGGTTCTCTGTTTGTTAATCAGTTGGGAAATGGGTAGATTCAAACCGTTTTCTCAATCTGACCCCCTTTTATGACATTGGCGCTCATTCTGGGAGTTCTTATAGAACTAGGAAGAAGCAGTTCCAGGTCCCACCTTGTGGTGTTAACAAAACTGTCCTGTCACCAAGAGGGCCTAACAAAGTTTCTGAGCTCTCCTTTTCTGCTCTACTTGGTTTTGATGGCTACAGCCATCCCTCTGATGTTTGCCATTAATTGGTTCTCCAAAATATGACTTTAGGCACATGAGGACACAGGGTAGTTAATATATATAATAGGATCAACGTTTTATATGAATGAACAGTGTAATGTTATGGGGGCAGAGGGGTTTAACTTTACATTGGCGTTTGGTTATTTCACAGGAGCATATCTACCACATCATGTGTGATCTTGGTCAAAGCACCAGTACTGGGATGTATACCTGTACTTATTTTTGGCGGTCCTTGTTTTAAATGTTTTGTACTTTTCCTTCCTTTTTAGGTTCAAGGAAACTTTGACAAGATTGAATTTAATAGGATGTGTTGGACACTTTGTGTTAAAAAAAATCTCACCAAGACTCCCTTGCTCATCAGTGAAGAAGATTCATTTAAAGTGTGGGTTATTTTCAACTTTTTATCCGAGGACAAATACCCGTTAATTATTGTGCCTGAAGAGGTAAGAGGTAATTTTGAAAAACGTGTATAAATGAGCTTTCTTATTATGACAGAATAATAGAACGTTATAGATGGAATGGGTACCATGTCACAGAGAAGGAAATGGAGTATTCAGAGGGGTTAAATCAATTTCGTCAGGTTACCCAGCAAGTTTGGCGACAGAACCCAGATCTCTTGACTCAGGCCTGACCTTTTTTTTTTTTTAAACAAACAACAAAAAACAAAAACTGTAGGGCATTTTGGTAGACACAAATTAGAAACATTGTGGTTTAAAATGGATATGGAGGAAAACAGCCTCTGGACTGGACTTTATTGGTAAGAAATGCAGTATTTAGCCGGGCATCTGCCTCATCTAATTGCAGATAGTCTTTCACTGGGGAAGGCCAAAATGGAATGCTGTGGGAAAGCTAAATTCTTCTGTAGGTTGGCAAGCAGGGTGGGACTCTTTTTCTTCCTCTTCTAAATTGCTGCAATTATAGAAAAATCCATCTCTGATGCCCAAAATGTCTTTCTGCAAGACAAGGCATATTTAGCAGACATAGCTTTCTGCCTACTTACATGTTGACTGTTGTACAGAAGTCAGAGAGGATTATCAGAGGGAAATTTCTTTCAAGGCTGTCATAATCTATTGAATATGGGCCTATCACTTAGTGTTTTAAGTTCCAGCATGATATTTTGCCGAAGTATGTATTATAAAGAGGGGTAGTATTGCTTGCTGGAAAGACAGTTGGCATTGGATTAATGAAGACCTAGGTTCAGGTCTCACCTCATACATCTACTAGATTGTATGACCCTGGGCAAGTCACTTAGCCTGTCAGTGCTGCTCAAGGCCAGTCAAACCCAGATAGAAATAGGGACCACTAAACCATGCCTAAGGACCCCTATGGACCACATATTGCCTTAGAAAATCACACATTAACATTATCTATGTTCTATTGCATTTTCATTTCATTTGTCAAGTATTTGCTAATTGCATTTGAATCTGGTTTGGGACACGTGGGAGTGTTGTGTGCCATGTGGAGTGGCCAGTGTTTGACACCTCTGCTTGAGCATCTGTGATTGTGTCTTCTCCCATGAAGTCATGAAATTTCATGTGTTTTCCTGTGTCTCAAAGTTAGGATGGTGGTAGTATGTCTGTCCATGAAATTCTCGGTCTTTGATGAAATGCAAAGGAGAATCGGATTTTCTCAGCTGTCTGCCCAACGTTGTCATGCCAGAACAACCACATAGCTCTGAGAAATCCCATGCCACATTATGTCTCCTGTCTTTTTGAGGCACTTGTGAGTTGAAAACATATTTTGGAGGATGAGTCTTTTTGCTGTCCCTTGAAGCAGAATGAGGACTAGGAAAATGAAGACCGCCAGGATGCACAGCATTCCTAACACCGTCACTGTTCTTAGAGTCATGAGGGACAGATGGAAATGGCTTTCGAGGCCAGCCAGCTATTCTCCCCCACCCCCTAACTCCCAGTTTAACCAATCATGAAACTGAGGCCACGAGAGAATAAAAGACCGGCTTGTTGCCACATGGGGAGTGAGTGATAGAGTCGATCTCGGCTCCTTTGACTTCAGGCTGCTATGAGTCTGTTAGTGTTATGGTGGTTAGCTATTTAAAAAGCTTAGATTTCTGAACTTAACTTGGGGGAACCAGGAAAGATAGTCATACATTAGAGCAAGAGATTCTTTGACATTTAATATCTTACTGTGTTAATAACAAAAGTATTTGGTGTGAGGTATGGGCTTTTAATAAATATTGGTTGAATTGTATGTGTACCTAAATGCGTATGCCGGTTTTTTTTTGCCAAAGAAAATTTTTTTAATCTAATGAATTGGGGTGAAATAATATTATATATAGAATGTTGAATTTAGACTCAAGAACCTGTGTTCAAATCCAGATTTGATATTTATATCTTATGTGACCTTTGTTTAAATTATTTCATTTAATCTCTATGGGCCACGTTTCCTGATCTGTAAAACAAAAGGCAAAGGAACTTTTGAACTTTAAATCTTAAGATCCCATGAATGTTAGTAAGGGACAACTTAAGAAACATCTACCCAGAGGTGGTAAGAAAAAACAAACAACAAAAAAACCCTACCTGTAATGCTAAGAGAGAGCTGTGATAGTTTAAAAATCGAGTTTTATAAGTATATATTAAGTATACCAGATTTATTTGATAATTTATGTTTTTCTAGAAATTGGAAGAAAATAGGATTTCCAGGCATTCCAAAATTGGAATATTATTCAGTAGATACTAAAGTGAAGTCATTTCCCATGGGAAGACTTGTGGGTCACTGTATGAGCATGTGTGTTATTAACCTGTCTTGGAAATGGACAGGTTACCGGCAAATAGCCCTCTTATTGTAGACTTACTTTTGGAAAGATGAAGACAGCTCCCATTGGCTCAGTGATCATTTCTGTGCAGACGACCCCTGTCTCTATATATCTGGTCCCAGTCTCTCCTTGAGCTTCAGTCTGGCATCACCAATTGCCTGTTTTACATGTCCCAGTGATATTTCTGATTCACCACATCCAGAATAGCGCCATTGTCTTTCTCCCCACTCCCACCTCACCCCTTTTCTGTTTCGTGTTATGAAATAAATGCCTGTGCTTCTTCTGAACCTCCTTGCTTCTTTTGGAGGTTCCACACTTCTGATCTCCCAGATTGGCAACCTTAATGTTATTTTCAGCTTTGCTCCATATAGCCAGTCTCCTTGTTTCTACAGTACCTCTTGTATCTACCCCTTTCTTTCTGCTCGTGCAAGTATCACTTTAGTTCAGTCCTAAATCACCTTTGGCCTTGAATGCTTATTGCATCAGTCTCTAATTGATCTCCTCCCCTCATGTCTCCCCACTTAATTAAATCTTCTTCAGGAGTGATTTTGTCCTAAGCACAGACCCAACTGTATCACTGCCCTTCTCAGTAAACTCTGGTGCCTTCCTCTTGCCTGTAGAATAAAATAGAAACTCCTCTGTTTATCTTCTAACCTCCTTTATAACCTGGCCCTCCCCATTTTTCTGGCTTCCTTGGACAGAACTCCCCATTCTGCAGTTTGCAGCCAAACTGGCCTTCTCTTTGGTCTTCCTCCCTGATTTTCCATCTCTGGTCCTGAGGCCTCTGTACTGGCTCTCTGGGCTGTGCTCCCTTCTCCCCTGTGCCTTGGAGTCACTATCTTAAAGGGCACTCCTGGCCTGTAACGATTGTTTCATTCTGTTTCTGTCTCTAGGGCCTAGCCCTGGGCAGGGAGACTTCAGTTACCAGAGGCAGGATGTTTCTGGAGACGCGCTCTTGGCTTTGTTGTTATCTGGAGCTGGTAGGACAGTTTTGCTTTACTGGACACCCTGGAGAAGTGCAGAAAGCCTGCTTGGATGCCTTGGGGGGCAGTCTCCTCCTTCCACCACCTGGACTTGCATCTGAACCAGGGGTTGCCCAGAGTCTACAAGTAGTGGATGGTGTTAGTTAGTCTGGTCACTTAGGGACATCTTGGGGCCATTTCCAGAGAAGCTAATCCTTTACAAAGGGAGGAGCATCTCTCAGACACCCTGAGCAAGCTGTGAATCACACCCTGTCAGTATTTCCTAGATTTTTGTTTTTGTTTTTATTTTTTTGAGGGGGAGGAGGAAGGTGAGGATTTTCCTATAGAATATTGGCCTTAAATCACTGATAATCTTCTCTAGATTAGAATTAGAGTTAAGTTTACATACTATTCTACTGCTACCAGAAGAGCTTCATGGAAGAGTATAACATTGAGCTAAAAAATGAATCTGAATATTCTGTGGAATAAACAAGATTATATTTGTGTCTTTCCAGAATACAAACTCATCACCAGAAATGTATTGTTGTTGAGTCATTTTTTACTCATGTCTGACCCTTCTCGACCCCATTTGGGAGTTTTCTTGGCAGAGATACTGGAGTGGTTTGCTATTTCCTTCTCCAGCTTGTTTTA
This sequence comes from Phalanger gymnotis, assembly GCA_028646595.1. Lineage (NCBI taxonomy): Eukaryota > Metazoa > Chordata > Mammalia > Diprotodontia > Phalangeridae > Phalanger > Phalanger gymnotis. Next base: position 421,311,212 of record CM053623.1, read on the forward strand.
CAGATGAGGAAACTGAGGCAAACAGGGTTAAGTAACTTGCCCAGGGTCATACAGCTAGTAGGTGTCTGAGGCCAGATTTGAATGCAGAAAGATTAGTCTTCCTGATTCCAAGCGCAATGCTCTGGGCCACTTTGCTACCCTTGGAAACATATTAAATGAACTTTTAATATTCCCTGAGCCTTGTGCCTGTCCACATAAAACTAATGTGAAATAATGTCTCTCAGGTAACATGAAAAGACACCAGGAGTAATAAATAAAGATGTATGCCTCAGATGACGATAATGAGCTGCAGAGGCTGAGGGTTTGCAAAGCGCTCTTGATTTTTTTCCTTCCAGCAACCCTGTGAAGGAGGTGGTCTTCCATCTTTATTTTGCAGATGAGAATTCTAATGCAAGGTACTGTGCCTAGGGCCCCAGAGCTGCTAATTAGGAGAGCCATACTTTGGGCCTCGGCCTAGCTATCAAGCTTAGATAATTTGGGGACTTCTGCAGTCACTTCTGTGCCTGGAATTCTAGGATAATAGTGCTTACTGATAACATAATGAGTAATCTAGCATTTATTAAACACCGACTGTGTGCCAGGCATTATGCTAAGCGCTGAGATGGTAGAAAAAAGGGAAGCACACAGAGTCCCTGTGGTCAAGGAGCTCTAAGGGGGGAGCCCATGCAAACAGCTGTGGACAGAAGTCTCTCCCTTTCCCTTCTGGGAGCCTGGATCGAGTATGCCCCATCATTGGGTGCTTGTCGGGCCCTTTGCCTTGAGCCCTGGATTCTCTGCAGAAATGTGAGCATGTGAGGAGAGGGTTTGAGGGGAGGCCCTAGAACAGTGGCTTCTGTTTCTCATCTTCTGATCCAGCGTCCCCGATCTCCTGCATCACCGAGCCAGCCTGCCCAGGCTCCTGCGGTGTTTGATCCTGTTTTATGTATTATTTTAAGACATGCCTTTGTATGATTGTTTTTAAAAGAATGAGCATGAGCATGCTAGAGAGAATGAGAAAGTGACCTCAGAGATGAAAACCTTGAAGAAGATACGCAGATATCATTGTAAATTATTGATAAGTGCTGCCTACTTGAGGCCTAATCTTGTGGAGTTTTTGGTCATGGAAATTCCCTGCCCTCTCCACATCTCTAGACCAAGGGCTACATTGTCATTTTAACAGCCTCAAAATGGGGTTTTATATTTGGAAGCAGCCGTTTCCCTTTTTTTTATTTATAAATTTTATTTAATATGTTTAGTTTTCAGCATTGATTTTCACAGGAATTTGAATTACAAATTTTCTCCCCATTTCTATCCTCCCCCCCACTCCAAGATGACATATATTCTGGTTGCCCTGTTCCCCAGTCTGCCTTCCCATCTGTCACCCCACTACCCTCCCATCCCCTTTTCCCTTCTTTTCTTATAGGGCAAGATAAATTTCGACTGTTTCCTTTTTAAAAGAGTCATATTCAACGGACTTTTAAAAATCTTGGTTGACTGAAGGAATGATGACCTCATTCAATAAAACAGGGAAAGTAGGACTCAAGATCAGAAGTCAGTCGTCCCTTTGTGAGGAGGGGAATTCATTTGGTTGTAGATAAATTAAATTTGAGATTGATAATGGGACATCCACATGGAGAGGTCTAAGAGGCAGTTGTAGATGTGGGACTGGACCTCTGCACAGAGAACAGGTCTTGAGAAAAGTCAGCTGTGTGTTGTTGTTGAGTCATTTCAGTCATGTCTGACTCTTCATGACTCCATTTGGGGTTTTCTTGGCAAAGATACTGTAGTGATTTGCTTTTTCCTTCTCCAGCTCATTTTACAGATGAGGAACTGAGGCAGGCAGGCTTAAGTGACTTGCCCAGGGTCACACAGTGAGGAAGTGTCTGAGGCCAGACTCGCACTCAAGAGATGAATCTTCCTCACTCCAAGCCTGATGCTTTATCCATTGCACCACCCAGCTGCCCATGTCAGCCATGTAGAGGTAGATAAAAGTTAAGGCATGTGAAAGATAAAGAGGACTTAATTGGTGGTACCTCTCTTTGAAATGCTGTTACTCCTTACAAATAGACATGACGAATGATGCTTCTGATCGCCAAATTGAATATTTTCTTACTCTTTATTCTATTGGCTCCTCTGTTCCCTTACCCGTCCTGTCCTTTTAAAAAAAAATCTCACATGCCCCAGCTTTGCCTTTAAGCTGCCATATGTCTTCCTTTTATTTCTAAATTAGTCATTCAACAAGCATTTATTAAGGGCTTGCTGTGTACCAGCACTATGCTAAGTGCTGGGGGTGCCCCTGCTCCCAAGGTGCTTATTATTGTAATGTCTTACTTATGAGCTCTCTCCTTTGCTTCTGGGAGAAAACCAAACTCACCTTGGTCTAGAAGGTTGTCTACATCGGACTACCACCTGTCTTTTCAGCCTCTTGTCATAGCTTTTCTGTGTTGAGTGTTAGGACCCTTATAGTACACCTATTTGGTTACATGTGCTGTTTCCCAGCTCTCGAGAGCAAGGAACTCTGGGTTCTTCTTTTTGAGTTCCCAGGTTGTTTTTTTTTTGAACAGTGCCTTGCTTCTACTAATTAAGTAAAGCTTAATGAACATTTGAATTGAATTCTCTTTGACCTCTTTGTAGCAGTTCGTAGTTTTAAGCAATGCCTGAATGCCTGATGTTTTTTCCTCATTATGCATCTTTGACCCTTTATTATTTTGGTTCTTTTTTTGTCTCTGACAACTCCTCTGCTTTTTTTCCTTCCGTTTTTTGCCCCTTCATTTTTTAACATTAAATTTAATTTTTTCAGTCAGTTAAAGTTCTTCTCTCTCCCTCTCCTCCCCTACTGAAAAAGAAAGAAAAACAGAATCCCTGTTATACACTTGTAGTCAAGCAAAACAAATTCCTTCATTGTCCACATCCAAAAAAACTACATCCCCCCTGCACTGAATCCCATCATCTTTCTATCATTGTCCTCCCTTCTCTGAGTCTCATCATCTCTCTATCAATGTGCCCCTGCACCGAGTTCCATCATCTTTCCCTCAGGTGGTGAGTAGCCTGTTTTATCATGAGTCCTCATGTGGTCACTCATTGCATTGCTAGGTCTAAGTCTTTCAAGTTTGTCTTGGTAATATTGTAGTTATTGTATAGATATTGGTCTTGGTTCTGTCCACTTCATTGCAGTTCACATAAGTCTTCCCAGGTTTCTCTGAAACCATCTCTTTCATAATTTCTTATAGCACAGTAGTATTTCATCACATTCATGTACCATAACTCATTCACACATTCCCCAATTGATGAGCTCCCCCTCACTTTCCATATTTTTCCCACTGCAAAAATAGCTGCTATAAATATTTTTGTACAACCTTAGAATTTGTTAATCCTTAGGACTAATCCCTCCCTTAATCTGCCCTTCCTCTTTTTCTCCTCTCTTTTTTCTCTCTTGTTTCTCTGTTGAATGAAATGCATTTCTGTATCCAACTGTGTGAGTGCAATCTTCACATCTTTGACGAGTTTAAATGAGTGATACTCATTGGTTGCCTGCTCTTCCCATCTTTTCCTCCCTGTTTTGTGTAGACTTGTGCTTGTGCATCTCGATTATTCCAGATAATTTCTATAGATAAAAATTATAGAATATCTAATTATAATGAAAATTGTTTAGTTCTTTGGGGATTCAGTTTTTTATCACCCAGTATTATCCATCACCCTGGATATTAAGTAAAGGTTAATTGACTAAATTCCAATGTTAAGGTATTCTCACCTCTTGCATCGGACAACTTGTTTTATTTTAATATAGTAATATGTGACCATAGCACTTATACTTATAAGACAGTTTAGCCTACATTCTGTTATTTGTTTCTTACGACAAATGTGGGATGAGTGGTACAATACAGAAAAGGAGAGTGAGACTAAAAGAGGCGGAGTGATTTGGCCAAGGTTATTCTAGGAATAAATGCTTGTTGATTTATTTCTGAATTCCAGTCCATTGACCCATCCTTCAGAGACACTCCTGGAAATCTGGGTTTGCCACAGAAAGTAGGTATTGTCATGGGTCGTGGAGACATGGTTGGAAGGGACCTCGGAGACCACCTCATCACCCCCTCCTCCTTTTACTGACAAGAAGCCAGAAACCCCTGGAACATAAGTGACTTGTTCAAGGTCACAGAGCTCATATGGGTACGAGGTGGGATTTTAACTCGGTTTCTCTGATTCTGGGACCACTGCTTTTGCCATTACTCCTATGTATTTGGTGCCAGCTGTTCAGTGAGTCAGGAATAAAGCAGGACATGTGTCTGATGCTCAGAAGAACTGAGTTGGAAGATGCTATCCAAATTAAACTGATATAATTTTGAAAGATCCTTAAACAAAATCTAACTGACTATTAAGCCCAACCCTGGTAACAGGCTTTTCAACTATAAAAGGCGATAAAGCTTTAGCTATCTAACATCACATGCAACTGGAATTTTCATTCTTTGTTATTTTGGGTGAAACCTGAATGGAAATAGGAAGTAAGCTGCTTCCTGAAACTGAATGAGCTCTCAGAATGTTGGTGTTTAGCAGGAGTCCATAGAGGCACATGGGCTGTTTCTTAATATTACTCAGTAATGACAAGTAGGAACGTTTGAACGCATCAAGAGATCCTGAAGTTAGTGATTTTTGGACTTGGATAAGATACTGAGTGTGGATGGAGGTCATGAAGCCGGAAGGGACCTTGGAGAGAATCTAGTACAGTTTTTTTCATTTAGCAGTGGAAGAAATTGATATCCTCAAAGATAGGAAGCTAGTTAGTGGCAGGGCTGGGCCCAGAGCCCAGGTCTCTTGATTCTTCTCCAGATCTCTTTATTTTACACCAGGGCACTAACCCAGTTTGTAATTAGGGGCCACTGCTCCCCTTCATGTCCCCATGAGGCTTTTCCGCCTTCCGCTTTCCCTCTTTCCCCCACCGTTTGTGCTGCCCTTGTCCCAGGGGCAGCTGGAGCTCTCTGAACTCTGGGATTCTTCCTCACTGTCCCTTGTTGCCTCCTTTATAGGCAGATGTAGAGAGAAAGCAAGCACAGTGTAAGGGAAAGCATTCTAGAGGAGGAGCTGAGTTCTACTCACTCCTTTGTGGGACCCGGGCAGGTCACTTTGACTTTCTGGGCTGTTAGAAGAGGACAGGCTAGATCTCACCTTCCTTTTCACCAGGAAATTGTACCAAGCTTAAACACTTCCGCTTCCTCTCTTTTAACACTTGCCCAGTTAGTTACCTTCTGGAAATTTCTTACCTCTCCTATTTCTTCTTCCTCTTCTTCCTGCTATCTTTGCTTCTCCAGATTTGTTCCATCCTCCGAACCGAATCATGGCCAATGCAACTTAATAACTATTTGTTTCATGCTCATTATATACAAGGGTCCTCAAGGAGCATTGACTTTTTGGGAAAGGGGCGGTGTATAAATACTCTAGAAATAGAGGTGTTATTGAGCGCCAGCAATTAGGGGCATCAAGAAAACTCCTAGTCACCAGGGGCACCTGATTGTGCCTTGAAGGAAGCTAGGTTTTTAAGAGGTAAAAGTGAGGGAGTACATTGGCCAATCAGCAAGCATTTCATTAAGTGCCTACTTTGTGCTAAGCACTCTGCCTAGGTGCTAAGATTGCAGAGACAGATATGAAATAGCCCCTGCCTTCTGTTTTGGGACACCATGTACATGTAGAAATAGATACAAAATGAATCCAATATAACTCAAATAGAAGGGGCATATATTGGTGGGAAGGTGTGCCCCCTGAAAGGTGTGGAAGGTGGTGCTTGTGCAGAGCTTTGAAAGAGACTAGGGATCTTAAGGTTTCTGAGGGAAGTAAGAGTGCATTTTTTTTCTTTATTTTTGACATGTTTGGTTTTCAGCATTGATTTTCACAGGCGTTTGAATTACAAATTTTCTCCCCATTTCCTCCCCCCCCCCACTCCAAGATGGCGTACATTCTGGTTGCCCTATTCCCCAGTCTGCCCTCCCCTCCGTCGCCCCATTCCCTTCCCATCCCCCTTTCTCTTCCTCTCTCCCCTGTTCCCTTCCCATCCACCCTCCCTAAGAAGTCAAGCAATTCAACATGGGCCCCATGGATATCATTATGTATAACCCTTCCACAATAAAGAGTGCATTTTTGACATGAGTGACAATGCAGGCAAAGCCTTTGAGATGGCAGATGGCAAGGAGGCTGGTCTGGCCCATCTCTGCCACCTCTTCCTGGATACTCCTTGAGGTTTTTGTGAGTTTTTTCTTTTGATTTTTCTTTTATCTGTCTGATCATACCTTCTTATTCTTCGTTGGTTCTTCATCTTTAGATGTCCCCCAAGGCTTTGTTGTGGGTCTCTTTTTTCTCTGTGGCATTGGCTTCCATGGATTTGGTTACCACCTCTGTGTACGTGATTCATAGATCTCTATGTCTAGTCCTGGTCATTCTTTTGGACTCTAATCCCACATCACTCACTTCCTTTTGGACATCTCGATGTCTCTTAGGCACCTGGAATTCAACAGGTCCAAATTAGAACTCGTTGGCTTTCCCCAACCCTTTCCTCTTCTGAATTTCCCAAGCTCAAGCCACCACCCCCCTCCTGGTATCCCCAGGTTTGCAACCTTGGTGTCTTCCTCCATTCCTTACTTTCATTCACCCTCCATATCTAATTCGTTGCCAAATCTTTTCCTCTTTCTTTACCATCACCACAAATCTTCTGCCCATCCCTTTCTCTCGCCTGTCCATTCACTTCTCTCATCACCTTGGCTGATGAATGAAGAATGGGCTGGAGTGGGGAGAGACTTGGGGCAGGGAGACCATGGCAAGGGTTATCACAATAGTCCAAGTGAAAAGAGGATAAAACGTGATGAGCTCTAGTGGCTTCCTGTTACTTGTAAGATCAAACATATTTGCCGTTTAAAACTCTTCCTACCTTTCCAGCTTTCTCATACTTTACTGTCTTCCATGAACTACAGTCCAGCTACGCTGGCCTCCTTGCTGTACCCTTCACCTCTCCTCCCTGTATCTTTGCAGTAGCTGTCCTATGCCTGGCGTGATTTGCTCCTTCCAGTGCCTCTTAGTCTCCCTGGCTTCTGTCAAGACTCAGCTCAAATCCTGTGTTCTTTTGGAAACCTTTCATGGCTCTTCCGTGGCTCTTCCCCACTCCCCACCCAGCTGCTGGTGCCAGCCCCTCTTTATATTTTGTATGCCCCTAGTTGTTTACATGTTGTGTCTCCCTATTAGAGTAAGCTTTCTGAGGGCAGGGTTTGGTTTTCGCCTTTCTTTGTTTTCCCAGCATTTAGCACACCACACAGTAGTGTCCAAGAGCCAGTCCGTTCCAAGTCTCTTCTTGCTCTCAGTGTAAGAGTCATGCTAATCTTACACCAAGTCAAAGGCAAGAGACACCCTGTGTTTAAAAGTGAAATCAAATATATTAAAGATTCACTGTCTAAGATTCATCTCTTAAGTAGTGAATGTTCCTCTAGGGAACCTTCTGGAAAGGTCTCATGTCCTGGACTCCTGATTTAGGCTGCTTAGCAGCAACATCTGATAGAAACGTAAAGCTCTTATTCAATGTTTTTCCTTTATTTCATTACTAAGCATTATAGTAGTATTATTTTCAACATTTTCTTTTTAAATGGATAGCTGAATTAAATAGATTAATTAGAAAAACCCCTGGGTTAGACTGGAAACTCAACTCTCATTTATAATATTGTTTCTAGAGGAAAAACTCTTGAATTTCAAACAGCAAATTTACAAATAACTTTTGGATTTGGGGATGCATTCCTTTTGTAACTTGGGGACTTCCTGCCTATTTAAGATCCTGAATCTAACTTAGTGTCTGTATGTTAATTAAATAAGGTTAATGTTTGGCTCTTAATAATATTTAAATAGGTTTTGACATCTCTGAAAAATACTATATCACATTTGTTTGTTCTCCTGCATTTGGGTAGTGCTAAATATTTATATGCTCGAGTTAACAGTTTCACGTAGTTCTTACTCCAAATCAGCACAATTGGCGCTGCTGACTTTTTTTGATGTGTCAAACATTGTGTATTATGCTGTCTACATTTAATTTTACATTTAATTAACATTTAATTTTGTGCCTTACTGACACCGTTAATGAATATTCCTTAAACCTACCAGGACTGTTGAAGCAACACAGAATCAAGATATACACTGGACTTAGAATGTTATTGACAGAGGGGCCTCCCAAATGAGGAAACTCCCTCTACTGATGGAAGCTGGAATTTCTGGTCTTAAAGACTTGCTGAGAGCACTGAGGTTAAATGACATTTCTCCTAAACGATGCTGTTTACATTTGTCTTAAATATGATACATTACTTAACTTTTGGCTAGGCAGTCAGGGTTAAGTGACTTGCCCAGGGTCACATAGCTAGTAAGTGTCTGAGGTTGGATTTGAACTCAGGTCCTCGTGGTTTCAGTGCTTTATCTACTGAGCTGCCTACCTGCCCAGGTATGTTACTCTTACATGATATTTTTTCCTTTTTATGTACAGATTGAATACCTGCTTAAGAAGCTTACTGAAGCAATGGGGGGCGTTTGGCAGCAAGAAGAATTTGAACATTACAAAATCAACTTTGATGCCAATCGAGAGGGCCTGTCTGCATGGGAATTAATTGAACTTATTGGAAGTGGACAGTTTAGCAAAGGCATGGATCGGCAGACAGTGTCTATGGCAATTAATGAAGTTTTTAACGAACTTATATTAGATGTGCTGAAACAGGTAAAAGTGATTTGACTTTCCTTCCACCTTAGAACCTTTTACGTTTATTTTTCATGGGCTTAAAGTTTATTTCCTTAGTATTATGGTAGGTTTTCATGTTAGAGGGGTTAAAATGCTGTTTTTAAACTATGTATATTTGAAGAGACATGTGCATCCTACTTTTCAAGGACATATGTAAAGCATCCCCTCTTTATTATCCCACATCTACTTTATTATTTCATATAATTTGTACTGCTTTTCTTGGACCCATCAGATTTCCTGTGTTCGTGATATCCAAATCAGGATTTTCTGAAATTTGTACTTTCTCTTGCCTAATGAAATTCTTTTAATTTACGTCATCAACATTTAAAAAAAAAAAGATTTAGGTATCTACAATGCTATCCTAGGACTTTCGGATTTGGGGGTGCATTCTTTTTGTAACTTGAAGACTTCCTATCTGTTTAAAGCTCTGAATCTAACTTAGCATCTGTACGTTAATTAAATAAGGTTAACTCTTGGCCCTTAATAATGTTTTCATAGATTTTGACATCTTTGAAAAATACTAGATCACATCCCTCCTCAACTGGGTTTTACTGCTGAGCATTGTTCCACACGTTTTTCTCTTTTCTCTGCCCTCTTTCTCAGCCACCAAGTCATCTCTCATGGATTTAATAATTAGCTCTCCGTAGATGGTTCCCATGTCTATATAATCCCACTTTGGCCCCCCTGAGCTCCTGTTTTACATCAACAGCCCTTTGGACACTTCCAGTTAGATATTGTGTGAGCCCCCCAAAGAAGGCTTTCCTAAAGCAGACTCATTAGCTTTCCCTCCAGACTCACTCATCTTCTGAATTTCTTTTTTGCAGATGAGCGCACCTCCATCCTGGGGGTCACTCAGGTTCATAGCCTTGGAGTCAGCCTTAACTCCTCCCTCTTATTTGCTCGGCATGTCCTTTCCTGGCACTTTTCACACACAGCCCTTTCTCTGCACTCACATAGCCAGTGCCCTCCTTCAGGTCTTCCTCACCTGCCTCCTGTAGGCTTCTGACTGCCTTCCCCCGTTTCCAGTCCATCTTCCACACAGCTGCCAGTGGGACATTCCTGAAGCACACGTCTGACCAGTGTTGCTGCTGCTCTGTTCACTCCAGGGCTACTCGAGGCTCACAGATTCTTTTTTTTTTTTTGCATTTAAAATTGTGAAGCACAATCTGGCTCTAATTTGCCTTATTATGCATCATTCCCCTCCATGCAGTCCAAGATCCAGCCAAACTGCTTCACTTACTGTTAGTCACACGTGACAGATTATCTCTTGTCCCTATGCCTTTGCTAAGACCAGGCCCTGCACCTTTGCAAAAACTAGCCCCTGTACCTGGAAGGCTCCCCATCCTCACTTCTGCCTCTTCAAATCTCTCATTTCCTTCAATTTTCAGTTCAAATACTGATGCCTACATGAAACTTTTCCCAATTCTCCCTGCTCCGGGTACTCAGTACTTCTTTTATATACCTGTTGTCTCCCGTGGCAGAATGTGAGCTCCTCGAGGGCACAGACTGTCTCACTTTCATCTCTGTGACCCCAGCACAGTGTTTGGCACATATTAAATAATTAATGTTTATTGATTGATAACCAACTAACCGGAGAGACTGGTCCCATATACATGCAAAGGTAATGTATGGTCAAATGAATGATGCAGACAATATCTTTTGTAGGAATCAGATTCAACAGACATTTATTGTTTAGTTGGTACACTTTGTTAGCACCATAAGAAGTGGCAGTTAATCTAGGAATTGAGGGTTGGGCAGGATTCTGCCAGGGAGGGCAGGCTGTCTAGGCTGAGGTATAGTAGAAAAGGCAGAAATGCATGTTAGGATAATTGGGCGACAGGGTAGGTACATTGACCTCCGCAGGATGAGAGGGGCATGCTAGGGTTTAGATCCTGAGCATCTTGAAAGCTGGGCTTAGGAGTGTGGGCTTGAGCCCGTGCCAGAAGCCCCCATCCACCCTCTCCTAACTATTTTAGGTAAGTAAGGTGGGTAATTTACTACAAGTGCGATTCAGTTGACAAGCACCAGATGGTCGGATAGCATGCCAACTCCGATAACTAAAGAGGAAAGCAGCTGGTTCTCCAGAAACACTTACATCAGCTCTCATTTCTTTTAGGGTTACATGATGAAGAAGGGCCATAGAAGGAAAAATTGGACTGAACGTTGGTTTGTGCTGAAACCCAACATCATTTCTTATTATGTAAGTGAGGATCTAAAGGATAAGAAAGGAGATATAATGCTGGATGACAGCTGCTGTGTAGAGGTAAAGTTTCCATTTCTTTTATTAGTTTTCTGTTGGGATGACTTACTAGGTGCTTTCCCCAGGGCTGAAATTATCTTTATTCTAGATCTGCATTTGCCTCTTGAAAATGGGACATTGGAAAAATGCAAAGTTTTCTTTTTTCAGAAATGTATAGGCATTGACACATTTACTAGCTGTGTGACCTCGGGCAAGTCAATTGCCCTGCCTTCCCCACTCAAAAAAAAAAACCAAAAAAAATGTATAGGCAAATATAGTAGGGTAGTGGAAGGAGGCTAGACTTGAGTCAAGAGATTCCCATCTCCTGACTTGGTCCTCGTTCTAGCTCTACTGTATGCTGGGTGACTTTAAATAAGTCACTGCCCCTCTCTGGACCTTGTTTCCCTACATGTGTAATGATGGGGGCGCAGCCAGGTGGTGCAGTGCAAGAAGCGCCAGGCCTGGATTCAGGAAGACCTGCATCCGAATCTGGCCTCAGACGCTTCCTGGCTGTGTGACCCTGGGCAAGTCACTTACCCCTGTTTGCCTCAGTTTCCTCATTTGTAAAATGATCTGGAGAAGGAAATGGTAAACTACTCCAGTATCTGCCAGGAAAACCCCAAATGGGGTCACAAAGAGTCAGACATGATGAAAATGATTGAACAACAACCGTAGTGATGGGGTTGGACTAGAATATTTGCCAACATTCCTTCTCTCTCTTAAAAGTCATTGAACACTATGAGATATTTAGTATCTGATCTGGTATCTGAAATGTTCTGTCTTGTTGTTTGGTCATTACTGCCGTGTCCAATTCTTCGTGTCTCCATTCGGGGTTTTCTTGGCAAAGATTTTGGAGTGGTTTCCCATTTCTTTCTTGTTTCAACAATCCGGCTAGCAGCTGTTGTGGGAGTGAAAGACCGACACAAGCCCAGCAACAGGCACACTACCAGCACGCTGCAGAAGCCCAGGTTCTTTTTATCTGCTTCACTAAGGAAAGCAACATTAAGGGTTAGACAAGCTTACTTTAATTCAGCATACAAATACTTAGTTCAGGAGGAAAAGCCAGCACTCTGAACTTTGGAAGAAATACAGACAAATTACGAACATTGACAGACAGACCCAATACGATTCATAGTTACCAACACCTAGGTTCAGCCTGGGAGCTCAGAACAAGGGCTGGCCCAGAGTCACGCACGCGACCACTGCTGTGGGTGAGAGCTCTGAAAAAGAGAAAGTCAACCCTTGGTTTTATAGCTTAAGGGTCAAGGGTCGCACACATGCAACTCCCCCACGTGACCTAGAATTGTCACAAAGAGGCGACTTAAACCCATATGGTCTAAAAGCCTCTGATGTCCCAAACATGTCACTCAAACTCATGTGTAAACTAGGCCCTCCCCTGAGGCAAGGAGGTCACCAAGGACTGCCAAATCTAATCAAGGAAACAAGGGCCAAACTCTTCAAGGCCTCTTGGTTGAACTGAGTGCTAAGAGCCCATTTTGTTTACCAACACACTTCTCCAGCTAATTTTACAGATGAGGAAACTGAGGCAAAGAAGGCAAAGTGACTTGCTCAGGGTCACATAGCCAGTAAATGTCTGAGACTGGATTTGAACTCAGGGAGGGGAGTCTTCCTGACTCTAGGCCTGGCGCTCTATGCACTATGGCACCTAGCTGCCTGAAATGTTAGTATAAGTCAGTGATGTCCTTTGAGGAAACCAAGGTGTTTATTGACATTGCTTTCATTTTACCTCAGAATTTCAGGCCAGATTTTTAGGAGTTATGTCATAAGCATTCCAGGATAGGTTTTAAAAGAACTAATAATTTGTTTTCCATTCTAGTCCTTACCTGACAAAGATGGAAAGAAATGTCTTTTCCTAATAAAATGTTTAGATAAGACATTTGAAATCAGTGCCTCAGATAAGAAGAAGAAACAGGAGTGGATTCAAGGTAAGATCACTCCAGTAATTTGCCTCAATTTGTGTCTTCTGAGAATATTATCTTATGGAAGATGGCAAATTTTAGTGGTCAGATCAGCAGTTCACTTTTATCAAGTGTGTTGGAGCCAGGGATATAAAGATTTCTGAGTTGTCTGTCCTTGAGTATTTGTCACGTGGTCATGTCGAAAAGTGATGCTTCTCTTTCACATTGGCCCCAGAGGGCAGCAGTATGGCAGCAAAGGGGGTGGGAGTCACAAAGAGCGAGGCTCAGGCGTGGGGTCAGGAAATACTTTCTTACCGTTGGAGCTCCGCAAGCATGGCAGTGGTGGCTTCCTCTCTGGCAGCCCTGAAGCAAAGGCTGAATGGCTTCTTTTGTAGGTTATTGAGGAAATGCTTGTGGTGGGACTGGGTAGCCTCTGAGGCCCGTTTTCGATTCTGGGACAGTATTTGTCATCAAGGAACTTAGCAGTTTAATTGATGGTCAAACTGTATACAGAAACAACTAGAATATAAATTAGATCTGCGATCAGTCAGTGAGCATTTATTAAACACCCTCCTTATGCCAGATGCTGGGGATGCAAATATAAAAGGAGATAATCCCTGCCTTCAAGAAGCTTATATTCTGTTGGGGGATACAGCCAAGTCACATGAATATCTACCTATAGGAGATGCTTGAAATAGGGGGTGGGCACTAACTGTTGGGGAAATCAGAGCTGAACCTTGAAGAGCAGTCCAGGAGCAGCTGGGAGTGCCCAGAAACAGGTGAGGAGGGCATGCGTCTTACATATGGGCTAGAGAGGTGAAATGGAGAGGGAGGAGAAATTGGGGAAGAAGGGATTGTCAAGAGTCTGGCTGGATCTGGGGGAAGACCTCCTGGAGGAAGTTATAGCTGAGATAAGGAGGATTTAATCTGGCAGACATAGAGGACAGAATGGTATCAGGAGATCAGTCTTTCTTCCATTAGAACAGAATAGAGAGTAGGTGGAGGAGAGTTTGGGCATGAGGCTGGCGAAGAAATTTGTCTTTTTTTCTCTAGGAAATGAGAAACCATTCTTGGATCAGAGAGGTGAGCTGATCCAGCTTCTGTATTAGGAAGTAACTTAGCAAGCTAGGTGAGGAAGGGGCTGGAGAAAGGGGAAGGCTTGAGGCAGGGAAATCAGCTGAACACCCATTCAGATAGTCTGGAAGGAGGATGGGGAGGGGAAGGAGCACTGGATTTGGAGTCCAGGGATCTGGGTTGTGTCACTCTAGCCAGGTCACTTAACGTCTCTATTTCCTGTAAAAAAACAAGGCGGGGGGGCTGGATTAGATAGTCTCTAGGGCCCCTTCAAGCTTTTTGGTCGTGTAATTCTAGGCAAGAGGCACTGAATTATGGTTCTAATGTAGGTGAAAGGGAGCGAGATGCTAGAGATATCTGTAGAGGTAGCATTGATAGGATTTGGCAGCCCCCTGCACCGGGCATCAGGGGTGAGGGGGGAGGAACGAGTCAAAGCCGATGCCACATTTTGAGCCTGGATATCTGGGAGAGTGGTGGTGCCTCAGCAGAAATGGCAAGGTTGAGAGAAAGCAGCAGGTTCTTGGGGAATGATATTTTGGGCATAGTGATTTCTGAAATGTTGATGAGACATTGGGATGGAGATGCCCAACAGGCAGTTGCAGGTACTGGTTGGAGCTCAGAGGAGAGCTTGGTTTGGGGATTCATTCAACAGACATTGATGAAGTACCTGTGGGGTGTAGAGCCCTGTGCCTGGCGTGAGGGAGATGCAGAGTAGAGACACACACACACACACGCAGGAGCAAACAGCCCAAAGGCAAAGCCAAGGTCTTGTCCTGAAGTCTGAGCTTCCACGTGGGAGAAAATGGATGAGAGGAGCGAGCCGAGACTTAGAGCTTGGTTTTATTTTCCCTCGGTCTCTTTTACATAATGTATTTGGGGAAATTGTGCTGAAGGAGGAATTCCCCCGGAGATTTCTCATCATCTGCAAAGGATGTGGCATTCTCCTCCTTGGTCACCTAAGCAGAAAGAAGTTTTAGCTCACAGCAATAAGGAAAGCAAAAAGATGCAAGAATGCTTTAGATTGGGAATACTTGTTACCTTAAGGTCTTTGAAAAATTTGGACTGAATCCCTCGAGAGTACAAGTGGGTACATATTGAATAACTTCCAGTGTCACATTATTTGAAGACTTTCTGGCAGGTGTTGGTTAGGGGCTTATTCATCTGAATCAGATGACTGCCTTCTTCTGAGACTTGATGAGAGGAAGATTCTGGTTTTTTTCTTCCTTGGTTTCCTGTCAGGAAGCTCCCCTCAATTTTCCCCAACTTCTTACCAGTCCCATTGTTTCTACCAGGATTTCCCTGCTAGGCACTTACATGAATCCTACAAAAAGAAGCTTATGATTTCTTTTAAAGGGGAGAGGGTACTGTGGCTAATTTTGACGCAGAATCCCATAATTTGAGAGTTGGAAGAGACTTCAGCAGCCTTCCTACTCAAAAGGGAGCTGATTAAGAATCTCTTCCTCAGGGACAGTGAGGTGGTGCAGTGAATAGAGCACTGGCCCTGAAGTCAGGAGGATCTGAGTTCAAATATGGCCTCAGACACTGTGTGACCCTTTGCAAGTCACTTAATCCTGATTGCCTCCTCAAAACAAAACAGAAAGAATATCTTCCTCAGCATTGCTGACAAATGGCCATCCAACTTCCACTTAAAAGCCTTTAGTAAGGGGAGCCACTACCTCCTGAGACAGCCCACTCCATCTTTGGACTGCTCTCCTTGCATCAAGTTTAAATCTGCCTCTGTAGCTTCTACCCATCGTTCTCTGTTCTGCCTTCTGGGGCCCAGCAGAGCAAATCTCATCCCTCTTCTGCCTGTCAGATGCTTTGGAGGGATGCGTGTTCCCTCCTCAGTGTTCTCCTTCTCCGGTCCCTCGGGTGGCATTTGTACCGCAAGTTCTCCGGTCTCATCAGGCTCGTCTCCCTCTTCTGGCTGGGCTTTATCTAGTCAAAGCAAGATTGGAAGTCAGTTTTATTTGCTTTTAGTTTATAGATTGCCCTCTTTGCTTTTTCACTCTCATAGTCTCAAAGACCAGGGATGCCTGATAGTCACCTCTGCTTGGACTTCCAGTGCCATAAGATATAATGCCTTTCAGTCTGGTGACTTGAACCAGGCATTGAGTGTTGTTAGGTACTCTTTTATGAATGAATGAATGAAAAAGCATTTTTAATGCTTTATACCAAACACGATGCTAAACACTGGGACAGAGATACAAAAAAAGATAGCTCCCTCAAGCAGCTTCCATTCTAGAGGGGAACAATGCATAGAAGGGAAAGGTTACTTTGAAAGGTTAAAGTGAAGAGATAGTCAACAGGGCACCGGGGGAGTAGATTGCTGTACCCTGTCACATTTATTTTGGGTTTCAGTTCCTTCTTCACCACTTCTGTCATTCCCAGTCCAAAGAAGAGAAAACAGAATGTTTCTTTTTAGAAGAGAGAGATTCTGAAGCATAGAATTGATGGGAGCATAAAGGAATGTGAACATTTTCTGTTATAGAATCAGAGAGAATTGCATGCTGTTGAAGATGCTGCATAGTTTTCATACTTGGCAGGAGTATATGAAGGGAGCACACACGGAAGAAAATGTTAAATATAGGAGAGCCAATCAGAGGTCAGAGAGTTCCTATTGCTGCCCATGCTGGGATCAGGGCATCTGCTGATCTACTTTCCCAGGGTTAAGGGAACAAAGGAATGCCTTAGATTCTTAGAGTTTTTAGAATAACTCTGGGGGAAACAATTAATGAGAGATATTACCATGCACAATTAAAGTGTCAGTGTAGCAGAGAGTAATGATTATTCTACTTCTCTTTTTCCTTTTCCAGCCATTCATTCTACTGTGCACTTGCTGAAGCTGGGCAGTCCACCCCCTCACAAAGAAGCCCGTCAGAGACGGAAGGAGCTGAGGAAGAAGATGCTGGCGGAGCAGGAGGAGCTCGAGAGGCAAATGAAGGAGCTCCAGGTTGCCAATGAGAACAAGCAGCAGGAACTGGAGCAAGTGAGAAAGGTGGGAGTGTGCCTGCAGCTGCTGGGCTTGTTTGATCAGTGGGGTCCTGGACTTGGGATGGGGCCTGGGCCAGAACCTGGCTCTATCATTTGTTAGCTTCATGACATTAGGTGAATCATTTCCCTCCTCTGGGCCCCAAGCTTCTGCTTAGGATAGGAAGAATTGCCAAGAGGGCTTGCTGGTCAACCTTGCCTACAGCAGACACACGCAGACCACTGTGCAAAGGCAGCTGTCAAAGATTCCAAAAGTTAAGGATCTTTGCATAGTAAGACTATGTTATTGACCTGAAAGGTTGACTTGGGGAGGTGAAAAGTTTTTATTTAACCTGTACTCTGTGCTGGGTGCTGGGCTAAGCACTAGAGATACAAAGAAAGATAAAAAAATGTCCCTTCTCTCAGGGAGCTTACCTTTTAATGAGTCAGCCTATAAATAACTAGGTTCATATGAGATAGATTGGGTACATGGAAGGGTAAAGCTTCAGCAGCTAGGGAGACTGGGAAAGGTTGCCTGAAAGAGGGAGGCTTTGTGTCTGATATGTCATTTAGAAAAAAAGTTTCTGGGGATGATTTTGGGTGGAGACTATACTGTGCCATGAATAAATACATTTCTTGTTTCTAGTTTATCTGTCAGTAACTTACAAAGAATTGACATGCACGCTAATGTGTTGGGCCTTCATTTAGGTTGTCCAGAGAGTGGTGTCTGTTGATGTAATATTTGCCTTCTTTTTCTCAGCTTCCATCTCCTCACCTCCACTACAGAGGGGGATTTTTTCTTTAATTTCCTTTACAAGTCTCTCTGCTGAAGAGGTTCTCCTGACTTCATCCTGTTGGCCTTGTAGACACCATCATTTCCCCATTCTTATCTCTGATTTTCCAGCATCAACTTTTTCTTTCCCTGGTTCCTTAATATTCCAATATGAGAGCCAGCCACTTATGACTACAGCTTCCTTGATATAAAACACATGCACATCTTAGGCCCTGTGACCTGTGACACCGTCCATGTAGAATTCACCATGTGGTACACTTGGTCAATGAGCATTTAAAAGACGCCTGCCGTGGACTAGACACTGTATGTGGCCCTGGGGATCCAGAAGTCAAACAGTCCCAGCCCTCAAGAGCTTCCATTCCATTAGGGGAGAGAACACACACATACATAAGAAAACATGGAATACATAAAAAATAAATGAACCGTAATTTGGGGTAGAAAGTTACAAGGAGCTATAGCCCATGTGTGGCAGTTCCCTGTCTTTAGGATCATTGGAGTTTTAGAGTTGAGAGAGATTTTAGGGATGATTTAGTTCAGCTTTCTCATTTTACAGGTGAGGACATTAAGAGATTAGGCGACTTGCCCAAAGTCAAAGTGGCAGATTTAGGGCATTGGGAAGAAGTGTTGGGAAATTGGCGTAGAGTCTATAACAATCTTAAAGTTTTGGTTTAAAAAACATCAAACTAACAACCCTCTAGGGCTCCAGGGAAGCTGTTCTGAAAAGCATAATGCTTAAATAATATCATGGGATCACACTTATTTTAATTTCATAAAATTTGACTGAGAATTTAATTGCTTGGTTGAAGAACTAAGCAATTCTGAAGAATCAGACTGTTAAAATGGATGCTTTTAGAGAAATCTAAGTGATTATCTCAGAGAGGTGGTGCAGTGGATAGACTGCTAGGCCTGGAAGGCCAGGAAAATTCATCTTCCTGATTTCAAATACAGCCTTACACACTTACTTGCTGTGTGACCCTGGGCAAGTCACTTAACCCTCTTTGCCTAGTTTCCTCATCTGTAAAATAAGCTGGGAAAACAAAACGAGCAACCACTCCAATATCTTTGCCAAGAAGACACCAAATGGGGTCACAAAGAGTCAGATATGATTGATTGTGGCCTGAGAGCTCTGGAGGCCACTGCTGTTGATTAAGCCACCCTCAGGGCCTGTTGCTGGATTGTGCTTCATTGTCACCCCAGTGAGACAAATCTTATCTTCTGACCTAACTTGTCTTGGGCTAGAAAATTTCTTTACCATCCTTTCACTGGTTCTGCCATTCCAGAATTTGTTTTGAGACATTATTTTAGTGTTCAGAGGGAAATTCGAGAGAGCTCAGGTGAGTCCCTGCATTTACTCTGCCATCTTGGTTCCGCCCCCTCTTTGGAACTTCTCAGTCCTAGGTCTGCATCCCTGACTAACTTACTGTTGGTTGTCTTGTCAAACTCAATAGTCCCCAAACAGAACGTATGTTGCCACCAAAAGCCATGGTTCCTGTTTATATCCTCTGAGGCCAATAAATCAGTCAACAGGCATCTATTAATTATATATACCAGGAACTGTGGTAAGTACTGGGGATATAAACAAAAAGCAGAAACAGCCCCTGACATTCAAGTAGCTTGTGTTCTAATGAAGGAAACAACATATGCAAGCAACAGAACAGGTCTTATCCTCTTTCCATATATCCGTTCTAATATTCTGATTTCCTTCAAATACTCGAAAACAGATCTCATATTTCAGCTGAAGTTTCCTCTTCTCCAGGCTTTCAGTCACTCCTCATATGACATAGATTTGAGGGTCTTCACTATCCTGGTTTGCCCTCCTATGGGTACAGGCTAGCTTTTCAGCGTTCTCATTAAACTGATGTTTGTTAAGAACAGAACGCTTACCACTGGTGGGCACAAGGGGCTGTCACCTCCTTATTACTGGGCTGCCGCCATCTATGAAAACCCTCAGATCTTTTTCAAACTGCTCACCAGCCATGGCCGCTCCCTTCCTGTAATTGGGAACTTAACTCTTTTGAGCCCACACATATGAAAACTAGAACTCGAAACATTTGTGAATTTTGCCAACAGCTCTCTAGCTCTCATCATCACCCAAGCAGCCACAGCTTCATGTTTCTGTACAGTTTAGCTGCCTCATGCACATTCTGTATCTTCGAGGCAGAGAAGTTGCATTTGTGGATAGAGAACATATCAGTCATTTGTTGCTCTGCCAGTAACCACAGAAGAGGACGGTGCTTTCTGCCTGGGATGGCCTTACTTGTTCTAATAGCCATTTCTGCTTCAGGGCCCTGCCATCCATGAACAGCAGAAGCGGTTTATAAGCAGCATTTCCCTTCCAGGGCCGTCATGACACAACCAGTAGCTTTTTTTTGCTTCCAAGGGCACTTTCAGCCCTGCTCAGAAGTCTTCTGTGGCACTTTCTGTGGCCGTAAGGATGAAATACAAACTTCTCTGCCTGGCACTCGGCCCTCTGCCATCTGGTGCCAGTTTACTTTTCCAGCCTTATTTTACACCGGTTGTTCCCCTTATATCCGACATACACAAGTAGTTGCTCCTCACCCTTCTCCAGCCTTCTCTTCCTTTCTTGAAGTCGGGCAAAGCACCCTCCGTGCCTGGAATACATGACCTCTTCACTGTCTCTGCCTGTTGAAATATTCTTTTAAGGCTCAGGTCAGGCCCCACTTCCTCCATGAAGCTGCCTTTGAAAATCACTATCAGGAACAAAATTTCCCTCCTTGAGTTTTCTCAGAGCGTTCTATCTGGATCACTCCTTTGTTCTTACAATATTATATATTACCTTATGTGATGCTTATTTTGTGTCCATGCTGTCTTTTCCCCTCCCTTTCCCTCATCCTCCATTAAATTTTATGCTCTTTGAGAGGAAGGACTCTTATAATTTTTCATTTATTGTTTCTCCAATATTCAGCACATGGCTTGGCACATAGGCTCCTTGGCGTTTCTTCAGTTAAACTGGATGGCACCTTGGTAGTTTTACATGTACAGGAAAGGAAATGGCAAATGTAGTATTAGCTTGCAAAGGGTAGTTGGGCTTCACAGAATATGAGAGTTTGAAGGGATCCTAGAGGCCATTAGTCCCACCCAGAACTGAATAAGAATTCTTCTTGGACAAGACCAGCTGGTTGGGAATATGTGTCCTTAAAATGAAACCAAAGACAAAAGAAAATGGTCTTAGAGAGCAAGGATTTCTTTCTGCCGTGAGAAAGCGAATTAATATTAGCAACAACATTGCTATTTTTGTTTGTTTGCTAGAAAAGGGAACCTTGGAAGGACAGTACAGGAGAGAATGGAGTTTGAGAAGAAAGGTAGTTTGTATTTGCCATAGCACTAATTTTCTGCTTTTCCCTTTCTTCCAACACAGTAGCTGCATAGGGCTTTTCTTAGAAAAATGTTACGCTTTTACTGATGGTTAATATTTAGTGTAATTTACTCAGATTGTAAAGGGCTTGATGTCATGATCAGCAGATCTGTCTGTTAGAATAGGAAGAATGTGCATTAAACACAGTTCTTAAATAGAAGTTCAAAGACAATGAATTTCTATATTTTTCTGAATTTAGAACATTGAAGCCCAGTAATTCATGAGGTTGCTTGAATGTTCTACAGTGTATTTAAGTGGTTCATTAGAGACAGTGTATACCGTGTTACTGTTCTCCAAATTGTATGTAAGTGGACAGCTCATTTTTTGGTTCTGTGTTATTTTTGCCAAACTATACAGAAGCTAGAAGAAGCTGCATCTCGTGCTGCAGAAGAGGAGAAGAAACGTCTCCAGACTCAAGTGGAACTACAGGACAGGTTTAGCCTGGAGCTGGAAAGAGAGAAACTAGTAAGAATCTCATCTGGGAAAGAAAAAGCATTTTTTTTCTTCCACCACCAGCGTGAAACCATGGAAAGGGAACAAGTCCTGACCATGTCCTGACAAGTGGCCTCACCTTTCCAGGTTTCAATGAAGGGGCTTGACTAGATCATTTCCAAGATCCTTTTTAACTCTAAAATTTGATGACTATTATGCCTTATTTTCCTTCTTCTCCCTCCTTCCCCTTCCCCAGATATTTTCTTTTCCAAATGAAAAGGGTGTGGGTTAGTGCAATCATGTGAACATCTAGGTCATTGTCACCTCCATTCTCATTGGAAAGTCTCATCCTCTCACTAAGGAGCATTGACCCAACCAGGAGTACTCAGAAATAGAGGCCTCCTAACATATCTTCTTCCCCAAAGCAATTTCTCATTGTTTGGAATGGAAGAGGCTGTGACTGGAGGTGTATGTAAGGAAAAAGAAGATCAGGGGGAGGGAGGAGTTTACAGACAGCTGAGAGGCTGTTATATTTCTTTCAAAAGATTTTTTTATTTAGTATTTTATTTCTCCCCAGTTAAATGTAAAAACTTTTTTTAAAATTTTTTTTAAATTTAATATATTTAGTTTTCAGCATTGATTTTCACAAGAGTTTGAATTACATATTTTCTCCCCATTTCTACCCTCCCCCCTTCTCCAAGATGGTGTATATTCTGGTTGCCCTGTTCCCTAGTCAGCCCTCCCTTCTGTCACCCCACTCCACCCCCATCCCCTTTTCCCTTACTTTCTTGAAGGGCAAAATAGATTTCTATTCCCCATTGCCTATATATCTTATTTCTCAGTTGCATGCAAAAAAA
>CM053623.1:421334096-421372197 GCA_028646595.1 Phalanger gymnotis
TTGAAAGATGATATCTAGGCTCTTTTTTTGATCATGGCTTTCAGGTAGTCCCAATAATTTTTAAATTCTCTCTCCTGGATCTATTTTCCAGGCCAGTGCTTTTCCAATGAGATATTTCACATTGTCTTAATTTTTTCATTCCTTTGGTTCTGTTTTATAATATCTTGATTTCTTATAAGTCACTAGCTTCCACTTGCTCCAATATAATTTTTAAGATAGTATTTTCTTCAGTGGTCTTTTGGACCTCCTTTTCCATTTGGCTTATTCTGCCTTTCAAGACATTCTTTTCCTCATTGGCTTTTTGGAGCGCTTTTGCCATTTGAGTTAGTCTATTTTTTAAGGTGTTATTTTCTTCAGTATTTTTTTGGGTCTCCTTTAGGCAGTCGTTGACTTGTTTTTTGTGGTTTTCTTAAATCACTCTCATTTCTCTTCCCAGTTTTTTCTCTACTTCTCTAACTTGCTTTTCCAAATCTTTTTTGAGTTCTTCCATGACCTGGTTTTCGTGTTTTCACGGAGGTTTTTGCTGTAGGCTCTTTGGCCTTGTTGACTTCTGGCTGTATGTTTTGGTCTTCTTTGTCACCAAAGAAAGATTCCAAAGTCTGAGTCTGAATCTGGGTGCGTTTTCACTGCCTGGCCATGTTCCCAGCCAACTACTTGACCCTTGAGTTTTTCGTCAGGTATGACTGCTTGTAGAGTAGAGAGTGCTTTGTCCCAAGCTTGAGGAACTGCACTGTTGTTTTCAGAGCTTTTTCTACACAGCAAGCTCTGCCACACCAGCGCTCCTCCTCCCCCAAGAACTGCCCACCTGGATTGCAACTCAGATCTGAGCAGGCTCTGCACTCTAGCTTAGATCTGCCACCTAATTCCTCCCACCAGGTGGGCCTGGGGCCAGAAGCAACTGCAGCTATAGTTCTGTAGCTGCACCACCCCTGCTGCCCCCTGGGACTGGTGGCAGAACCGCGAACTCCTTTCACTCTGTCCCTGCAGTTTTTTCCCACTAACCTTTACTGTTGTCTTTGGCGTTTGTGGGTTGAGAAGTCTGGTAACTGCCACAGCTAACTGATTCAGAGTGCTAGGGCCTGCTGTGTCTGGCTCCTGGGTGTGATTGGTCCAGGTGCAGCTCCTGCTGGGCTCTGCTGTGCGCTGCTCCTAGCTTCATGCGATAGACCTTACCCAGCAGCCATCCAGGCTGTCCTGGGCTGGAGCCCTGCTTCCCTTTGCTATCTTGTGTGTTCTGCACTAGAATTTGTTCAGAGCCATTTTTTACAAGTGTTTGGAGGGTCCTGGGGGAAAGCTTTAGGCACATCCCTGCTTTCCAGCCGCCATCTTGGCTCTGCCTAAGCTGGGTATGTAGGTTTTATAGCTCTTTGGGCATAGTTCCAAGTTGCTCTAAAGAATGGTTGAATCAGTTCACAACTCCACCAATGGTGCATTCATGTTTCATTTTTCCCCACATCTGCTCCACCATTTGTCATTTTCCTTTTCTGTCCTATTAGCCAATCTAATAGGTATGAGGTAGTACCTTAAATTTGCATTTGAGAGGCTGTTGTCCTACTTCACTGCTAGAGTGTGGAGGCATACCAGGATAGGGAATGATAGGCTCATGACTCTAGTCTCGGGGAGCCCCAAGGGATGGAAGTGAGAGAGAGAGAGAGGCAGGCAGGCAGCAGGCAGGGACTGAGAAAGCAGGGCTAAGTAGGCCTTCATCCTCTCCTCACCCCCTCCTAAAACACACAGTGGTTAGTTGGCCGAGCTTTACCCTCTAACTTTTTCCTTGCCTTGGAAAGGACCATGGTCATTCCACTTAACCCTTTACTGGTAATCGGTAGTTGTTTTTCAGTGTAGAAGGAGAAGGGAAGGAGATTCTAGAGGGAAAATAATCTTGATTTTGGGAGGGAAAGTTTTTAAAGGGCTGGGCAAATTAGAGTATTTACATTATATTTGATTCTGGATTCTCAATAACTTTAAGATTAGAGTGGCATATCCCTTTTTGAAAGACTGCCCAGCGGTGGTTGTATCGTGAGGGAGGACGGGTGGAGGAGGATTCTAGGGGTGGCTCTTGTCAGCGACGCCCCGTCTTCTTGGGTGGAACTTTCACATCTTATTACTTTATACCATTAGATCCGGCAGCAGATGGAGGAACAGGTTGCCCAGAAGTCGTCTGAACTGGAGCAGTATCTGCAGAGAGTCAGAGAACTCGAGGACATGTACCTAAGGCTACAGGAAGCCCTGGAAGATGAGAAGCAAGCTCGGCAAGACGAAGAGACCGTTCGGAAGCTTCAGGCCAGGTGCTGGCTCCTTTTACTAAATGCTCTGATAAGTTTTCTCATCAGCCCAATAAAAAAACGGGCACAAATCCAAAACTGATTTAAATGAGAAGTCTCTTTTAACACAGGAGTTATGCTAACAGGTCATCCATTATCTCTTTGGAATCTCCTTCCAGCCTCTGTCCATTCACAGGAATACTCACGTGCACTTTTAGTTCTCTGAAGCAACTCTCACAGACTATAAGTTACTAATAAGTTGCTTCTTTGCATCAGTGAAGAGAGTTTCAGCTGAGGGAGTTTCCTTCACTAATGAAATTATAGATTCAGACCAAACAACCCCCAACAGCCAGTCTGCTTTTAGCCACTACAGTGGGTCTTGGAGGTGAGGCTGGCTTCTTAAAGCTTCTGCTAGTGGCCTCTAGGCTTCTGATGCTCCTATAGGCTCAGCTCCTCTGTAGACTGTGGGATGTGTCTTACCAAACTTACCTAAATAAAAGGGGGCTCATCACCAGAAGGTGGGGCATGAAGCCCCTTTCAGAGGGGTAGGGCAAGGCTTTGATCTGGGACCGTGAAGGGAACCAGGAATCTTCTGAAGTATTCCAGCAGCCCTCTGCTGGAGCGTGACTGTGCCTTGGATGTATGTCTCCTCTCCTTAGATTATTTATCAGTTCATATTATATGCTTCAAGCTCCCACATCCTAAGTTCATAACTGCCCAGAGAGATCTGATGTTGGGGCTGAAGCCATGCATGAAATATGTGTGCCTCAGGGAACTTTATTCCCTGGGAGGCCAGGCTGGCTTCAGCTGAACTCTGGGCAAAAGACTGCCTCTAAACAGTGGTGTTGAGGAGGACTGTGGCCATTTTGGTCATTTTTAAGTCAGATAGTACTTGGGAAGGAGGAGGTGATGTTGTTCCTTGGACTGAAATCTGCACTAGAGACTTGAGACGTGTCCTATATACATGTAGAGTATTGTATCCAGTTCTGGGGCCAAGTTTTAGCAAGATGGTGTAGGGATTGAAAACCATTTCATATCACTTGAACCTTCCACCCCTTTTAGCCATTACCTTATCTTTCCCTTCCCTTTCTAAGAGTCAAACTCCTAGAAAATTCTGTGCTGAGTAGTAAAAACATCATCACTTTTAAGGTAGAATGTCATTCCTCTCCAGCAGAGATGTCAACCTCTGGAAGAGGAGGATGGGGTGGGTAGGGACCCAACGTGAGGCTCAAACCAGATTAAAATGTAATTGGGAAATGTCTGGCAAACAAAGCAAAACAAAACAACACAACAGAGACAAGACTCCTGGGTAGTTAAGGTTGCTTCACAAGGGAAGTTCTCTTTATGGAATTTTAATATTACTCTCTAGGTCATCTAGTCTGACCCTTTCATTTTACATATGGAAGAAACTGAGTTCCCAGGGGGGGAATATTGCACTAATGGAGGAGCCATGACTAGAAGTCTGAGATCCAGGCCTGCCTTCCTCCATGCTGTCTTGGGTGGTCTTCTGAAAGCAGGGGCCTGGATTAGGTGACTGGTGAAGTTCTTTAAGTTGATTATTCTCTAATGTAATAAGTTAATCATAACTTACAAGGCCAAACTTATAATTTATTTTGAGACTTTTCGTTTAAACTGCATGATATTTGTGGATTGTAGGTTGCACTTGCAAAAAAAAAGATATAAAGTTAGAAGGAAAGTTAAGTGTAAACAAAATCTTTCCAACTTTATTGCATCTTGTAGAAGGAGCTGGCTTCTTCTGTAGAAGACAGAGTGTTCCCTTATTAGAAGGCAAGTGTGTTTACGATGTATAGGTTACAAATTAGAGGAGGCAGGTTTTGGTTAGCCAGTGCCATAATATTCTAATAGATGGCTTCTCTTTGAAAAATGTAGTCAGGAGATGGTGGAGAAGAGGCAGAGACTTGCCCGAACTCTCTCTAAAAACCTTCCAAAAAACTTTAAATAATGCCTCAAAAAAAAACCTCAAGTGCAGAACTCACAAAAAGATGGGGTGAAACAGTTCTCCAGCCCAAGACAAGTTAGAAGGTCTGCAAGTTAGGAAGGTCTGTTGTACCAGGGTGAGATTGGAGCATAGTCTTCCCCCGCGGCAAACCAGCAGTAGGTCTTGGGGGTGACTGGTGGCAGTGGTGGTTTCCAGACCTCTCAGCCCACAGAATGGGTCAGACTACTAGTCAGAAGGAGATCACAGGGGTCCCTTTGCTGGCACAATAGGACTGTGTTGCATGGCCCATATTTAGATCTGGGTCGCAGGCATGCGTCTCAGTTCCAGGGTGAGGAGGAGCATACCAGAATTTAGGACTGCAGAGGAGCAAGGACCCTGGTCACAGATCCAGGATGGAAAAGAGTGCTTGTGGTTGCTCACAGACCAGAGCACAGGCCAGGAGAGTAGTAAACAGACCTCTCTAGATCATACCACCTTGGAAGAACTGAAAACTTACCGGTTTCCAGAATCATCTCTGAAACAGCCATACAAAAAACCTGAGGCTTGGAAAAATGCCCCCTCCAGTCTGGGAGCAGAGCCCAACTTTAGCATAGAGTTAAAAATCAAGAAATAGGCTGGAAAAATGAAGAAACAGCAGAAAAACGTATCCATCTGTGTTGGCTTCATCAGCACCTGTACTAAAATTGGAGTGATACAGAAGGGATTAATGTGGTCGCTGTTTGAAGATGATGGATGTATTCCTTATTTTTTATAATGGGTATCACATTTCTTCTCATTTCAGTGGGTGAGGGAGGGAGAGAGAACATTGCAACGGAAAATCAAAATAAAATTTAAAAGTAAAATGTAAAAAAAGATTTTCATTAAAAATGTAGTCATCCGCGTGTAATAAGCTTGAAAATATTTTCTGTCCAACGTGATCTATGCGGGAAATAAGACATCAGGTCCACATAATCCAACAAATATTTCTTCTTGGCCTTGTGCTCAGACATTGTCAGTAGTTAAGTGCGCCATGGTATTTTTGGTTTGGGGACCTTCTTGGTTAAACTGATTGGCACCTTCTTCAAGCCTTCTCATGCTGTGCATTTCTTATCCATGTCTTCCTTATGGAGGCTCTACTCAACATATTGGGGGCCTTTCTTTAGGCCTTTTAAGATTGCATGGGTATCAGGATTGTTAACTTGTTAGCCTTTGCTTTCCATATGTGACTGACCCAGCTTTCCTGGGCTTCCATTTCTTTGATGCTAATCTAAACGGTACTTCTCGCACCCGCTCCGTCATCGGTAACATGCTGCAGCCCATTTCTGACAACTCTCTGTCTCCCTTTTATCCTTTGGCGATCTGCAGTTTTGATTCTTCAAAGCATTGTCCTATCACATAATTGGAAGCCATATAGCAAAACCCTAAGAATATTGGTCTTAAAAAGTTGGGTTTTTGTTTCAGAGAGAAGCTTGGGGTCTTTGGAAATGCTTCTCTGTTTCCCACATACAGTCCAGTTCACTCTCTTTTGAATTTTGGGCACGGTTCATTGTCCAGCTGTAGCGCACGTGTAACATGTGTAGACCAATGAAACAGCTGAATGAGCTTTCCCTCCACCTGTGCATATCAGAGGATGGATGATGAGCATTCGTTATCTGCTTGGTTTGAGCTCATGCAACAAAGGCATCGTGCTGAATGCAATAAATGCTATTTGTTGCTGGTGGCGATGATAAAAATCCAGGAAATAAGCTTTTATCCCCCCCTTGTAGCTGGGCTTATTTTTATCCTAATTGCCTTTGTTGAGTGGTTAAGCTGCTATTTGCAAGGCTGCCAAATAAGATACCTAACTCCAGGATGGGTAAAAGTTGGCTTAGCAGTAATTCACATGAAAAAAGACCTCAGAGTTTTATTGGCTTGCAAGCTCACTGTGTACCAGTTAATGTGATCTCGAGATGCAGGATCCAGAGTGAGGGAGGGGACGGCAGGGCTCACGTCCTCTAGCCTGGACCGAGCACTTCTGGAGTGTCCTTCTGGGCACCGTGTTTCTGAGAGGACGTTGGAGAGCCGGAGGGCATGCAGAAGAAGGCTCAGAGCCATTCAGTAGGAGGAGCGGATGAGGAACTTTGGAGAGTAGGGGTACGGGTGCCAGATATGAGAAGGGGTGGCGCAGCTTGGCCCACAGAGAGAGCTAGGGCCAAGGGTGGGAGTGATTAGGAGGCTTAACGCAAGCACAGACTTTCTTATGGCAAAAGTTGTTCAGAAATAGAATCATTGCCTGCCAAGTCAAATCAGATTAACGTGTATTTGTGAAGCATCTACTGTATGCCAGACATCATGCTGGGCGCTGGCAAGACAGCTTCCTGCCGATGGAATTATTCACTCGGAGGCTGCTCCGCTCCCCGCTGGGGATGGATGTAAGGGCGGATGCCTGCATGGGCCGGGAAGTTAGATTACAGGAACGCTGATGAGCCCGTCCAACTCGGAGATCTTGTAATTTCCTGTCAATTTCCTTTCTGTTTATTTTAGGGGAATTACAGATTTTGTATCTGACCTATCAAGCGGTGATTCCTGACTCTCCACATCAGGTTCTGTTCTCTGTGTGTGCATGTAGTTTCCTGTCCCTAATGGTAATGGACTCCTTACCCTTCAATGCCTGGAGACCTTTGCTGCCTGACACATTAATTACCACATTCCCTGTAGTGCATGCTCATTTGGTTTTTCATCCCACAGTGACTGAGTGCCTAGAAGACATTCCTATTCCTCTTTCCCCTCTTTTGTTGCCACCCTCCTCCCACAAATTCTTTTGCTGTGTTTGATGATTTTGTCATCACAACTGGCAGGTCTTTCATGAATAGTAAGTTGGTGCCTGGCAGTAGGTGTAGTGAGCTAGAGTGGCCTTTTCTCTGTTTGACCCCCCACTTCTTCCCTCCGCAGGCTGCTGGAAGAAGAGTCTTCTAAGAGAGCTGAGCTAGAGAGGTGGCACTTGGAGCAGCAGCAGGCCATTCAGACCACCGAGGCCGAGAAGCAGGAGCTGGAAAACCAGAGGATGCTCAAGGAGCGTGCCCTCCAGGAAGCCATGGAGCAGCTGGAACAGCTGGAATTGGAGAGGAAGCAGGCACTCGAGCAGTATGAGGTGAGCTCCCACCTTTTTGGGGGCTGGAGGACAGCAGTGCCAGGCACGGTTTGTAAGAAAGAGCTTGAAAACTGGGGGGAAAAATTAAAAAAGCAGAAAAAGAGGGTGCCTTGGGATAAGAATCTTATACTAGATTGAAATTTAATCCTTAGATTGGTGAATAAAGGCTCTTCTGTTGCTGCAAACATTTAGGGCTTCCTTTTTTATTTTGAAAAAGTATTTTTATTCTGCATGTGATGAATATCAAAAAAAGATGTGCAAAGTGGTGAAGAAAAACTTTTTCTGTATAGCTCGCCTTTTAAGAGAGCATGTAATTCAGTGTCATACCTTTACCACTGTCTTGTTTGTCTGTGCTTCCATCTGAACTTTTATCTGCTCCCTTGTATTCATTGTCCTTTTAGATAAGCTTTTATTAAAGGCTTTTGTTCTTTATATCACTGTAATGTCCCCGGTGTTCTTACTTCTCCCCAAATGTCATCCTATGTAATACATAGTATTTTTTAATTTCTTACTAGTATTTTATTTTTCCCCAATTACATGTAAAGACAATTTTAAATATTTAAAAAAAAATTGAGTTCCATATTTTCTCCTTCCCTGCTGCCTTCTCCTCTGCCCTCCCTAAGATGGTAAACACTTTGATATAGGTTAAAAATGTGCAATTATGTAAAACATTTCCATACGCATCATGTTGTGAAAGGAGAAGCAGACCAAAAGAAAAAAACATCACACAAAAAAAGTGAAAGATAGTATGCTTCAATCTGCATTCAGACTCCATCAGCTCTTTCTCTGGTTGTTGATATAACATTTTCCATCATGAGTCCTTTGGAATTGCTGAGAATTGCACAGTCATTCATAGTCGATTAGTCTTATGATATGGCCGTTCCCGGTGTACAGTGCTTCCTGGTTCTGCTCACTTTGCTTTGCATCTGTTCATGTAAGTCTTTCCGAGTTTTTCGGATATCAGCCTGCTCATCATTTCTTACAGCACGGTAGTATTCCATTACAATCACGGGCCACAACTCATTCAGCCATTTCTCGGTTAATGGACATCATCTCAGTTTCCAGTTCTTTGCTACCACAAAAAGAGCTGCTATAAATATCTTTGTACAATAGGTCCTTCCCCTCCTTTTTTTTAAAAATCTCTTTGGGATACAGACCTAGTAGCAGTGTTGTTAGATCAAAGGGTACGTATCATTTGCACACAGTATTTTAAAGGGAAAAAGAAAAGAAAGAAGAGGGAAAAATCAGCAGAACTGATCAATACCTTGTGAAAGTCTGAAAATATGTGCAATGGACAATGCTTGTGGACCTCCGATCTCTGAGAAGGGCTTGGAGTCGGAGTGTCTTCTGACCCATGCTGTTTCTTTGTAATTGTGCAACGTTCTTTTGTTTTATTGTTGTTCTTTCCATCTGTGCATTTTCTAGAGGCTTAAGTGACCTTTTATTTTTATTTTTTTGGCAAGACTGTTGATAGCACTTGTCTCCCTCCTAAGTTATTCTTCTTCCTCCCTAGATAGAAAGGAAAAAAAACCCAATACCTGTTAACAAATAAACATAGCTGAGCAAAACAAATCCACACATTGTCTGTGTCCAAAAACGGATGCCTCGTTCTGTCCGTTTGGTCCTTTGCCCGACTGCCAGGAGGTGGGAGACATTTCCGTTGCTGGGCCTCTGGAATGGTGGTCGATCTTTGCATGGATCAGAGTTCTTAAGTCTTTCCAAGAATATTTTATTAATGTTTTTGTGATGGTATAAATTGTTCCTCGTGCTCTGCTTCTTTCCTGCTGCATCAGCTTTCCCTGAGACCCTCCCCTTCATTGTTTCTCGTGGTACGATAATCATTTCATTCTTATAATTTGCTCAGCTATCCCCCAGTCGATGAATGCCCCCTTAGTTTCCCCTTCTTTGCCATAACAAAAAGAGCAGTTGTAAGTACTTTTTGTGTATGTGGGGTTTTTTTCTTCTTTCTCTGATCTTTTTGGGGTATAGGGCTAATAATGATAGGCGTCCCTTTTTCTTAAAGGCCTTCACTTAGCCCGACCATTCCCTTAACCTTTCTATCTTTCCAGATCCCTTTTCCCTTTCACATTTAAATTCCTAGAAATCACTTAACAAGCATTTATTGAGTGCCTACTATGTGCCAGGCATCATGCTAGGGATGCAAGTACCAAGATCGAAAACAATCCCCTTTCACAAGGAGGTTACATTTTAATGGGAGAGATGGGAAGTACACCTAGAAAATGTAAATAGCATAAACGTAAAGGGGATACACATGGGGCTAAATCTTGAAGTATTGAAGTACTGTGAAGTATTGAAGTATATGTTAACTGCTATTTCTTTTCCAACTCCTGCTCTTTTTGTGCTGTTAATTCAGAGATATTAAGCTTTTTCAGCAGGCACCTGTTGATTCCTTGAGATTGAAGTCACGTGAATGGAATTTTAGCTGCTTTTACTGTCTCAACAAAGGAGTGTTTTTAGTCTGGAAAGGGCAAGGATTAATGGCCTTCTTGGAAAACTGGAGATAACCATTCAGACTGAAGCTGGGGAGTCTGGAGGTAGACTGTTGGACGAGGTGACCTCTGAGTCTTAGACTGGAGGATTCTCTAAGCGGTTGGAGAAGAGTTGTGTTTTAGGAAGGCTTCTTTGTACCTCGTCATGTTGGTTTGACGCCAGGAAAATCTGAAAGTTCCCAGTTCTGGATTGCTTTTTCAGATCGCTTTTTTTGTTAGCGTAATGACTATGCACATGTAAACTTGGAAAACTCTTCTGTCTAATCAGAGTCCCAACTCTTTATTTCAGGGAGTCAAAAAGAAGCTAGAGATGGCAGCCAGCAAGACCAGGAGCTGGAAGGATAAGGTGGCCCAGCACGAGGGGCTCATTCGATTGATAGAACCCGGTAAGGGCTCTGTGAAGTCAGCACCAAGTTCACCTGGGCTTTTAGTCCCCTGTTTGTCTCTGTGTGATTCTGCAGCAAGGATCCTTTCCTATCCTGTGTCTTAGAGTCCATACACTTCTCAGAATAGTGTCTTCACATGCATGAGATAAAATGCAGTGGTTGCAAAGGAGACATTATGCTGAAAGATGCTTATAAAGATATGAAAAAATCAAGTTTGTGGATTCTAGGTTAGCCCCTCTTCTAGAATGTGCTTTTGGTCAGAAGGAGTAGAAACCAAAGCTATTTGTGGTAATTGTGTTTTGACTTTTCCTGGGAGCCAGCCTCTTAATTGGGAGAAATTCCCTGCTGATCAGAAAGAAGTGCAACCTTCCACAGTCTGAAATTGTAGATACAGATAGCGGACAAAGTAAGTTTTCATTTTGTTTCCAGGCACTATGATAATGGAATGTAGTGTCTGTAACATGTATGTGTACCGTATACATCTGATAGAAAAGCTAGCATGTAGGCATGTTTGTTTTTTCAGGTTCAAAAAATCCTCACTTAATTACAAACTGGGGACCGGCAGCCTTCACTCAAGCAGAACTCAAAGAGAGAGAGAAGAGCTGGAAAGGGAAGAAGAGCACGGAGTGACTCCCAGGGCAGATGCCACCCGCCCCTGGAGCCAGAGGTCAGGTGGAGCCGGGGACCTTTGTGCCAAAGATCTTGCGATGTGTGGCCCTGCTGCGGTCGCCTCCTGAGTGCTGCCGGCTGGGCCAGCATGAAAAAGGAGATGCTATTTTGTGCACCTCTCTGCACGAGGGCTATCTCTGAAGCAGCGTCACAAATGTCCACCCTGTTTGTTTGTTGGTCTTCTTCTCTCTCCCCCCCCCCCCCCGAGACTCTCATTTTTCTACCCAAGTGGAGGGGAGCCATGTTTTGGATAATCTACAGCAGAGTACAGTCTGCAGATACACCTTTGTTTTTGTGATGCATCCTCTTTGCTCTTGGCAATGTAGGAATCTCCCTGGCCAGAAAGCTGTCCAAGCATATAACATTTATACTGACCACTGGCCAGTCGATGCTCTCATGGGGCAATCAGCAATTGTGACTTCTTGGTTGCCCCTTCAGAATATCATTGGCCATGCGGAATTTTCCTGAGTTCCTTCCCTTTCCTTCCCAAGAAACAGATACACTATCATATGTGTCTTCTTCCTCTTGAGTTTAATATTCACTTCCCCTAAATTCCCAGCCAACTGTAGGCTGGCCTGTGTTAACGGACATTCTCTACTGCTGCCCACAATTGCTTTGTGTTCCCTAAAAACCCAGCAGCTAGGCTGCAGAGAAGACGACCTTGGGAGCAAGCTAATTTGGAATTAAAAGTGGGCAGTGGGTGATCCAGACTCTCTGTGGGTAATAGAGGTCTGTATCAGCCTGGCAGCCAACTCGGTGGTTACAAATGGTGGCCTGTCATTGTCCCGCTGACTTCCTGGGACCCACTGTATGTCGAGTGGTGCTGAAGATGACATTAGATAAGAACAAGAGATGAGAGACAGTGTGGTGTAGTGGGTAGAACACAGGTCTCGAAGCCAGGAAGGTTCACATGCTGATAGATTGGTCATGGGCCTCTCTTTGCTCTCTCAGGCTATAATTTGCCAAGAAGGTGCTGACCTGCATTGGTAGAGGGACTTTCCTCACATGAGAGTTCCCTGTGCCACTGAAATTGCAGGTCTAGTTCTTGTCCCTAAGAACTAGGTTAAAGAGGCTGCTTGGCTTCACAGGTTGTCTTGTGCATTTTAGGAAGCTTTTCCGTACTTGTTTTGGGTTCAGATAGTGAGAAAACAATATCAGAACAATGCCTTTTGAATATAATTTAAAAGCATAAGTAACCCCATGGGGGGTAACACATATTCTCAAAGTGGTGCAGCCATCTGGGGATAATTCATGAGAACCAACTTCTGAAGCTTATAATGGCTTAAGGAGAGAATTCAGCATTCATTTCTACTAACATTCTCCTTCCCCACCTAACGTTAAATGGATAAAGTGTCCTGGTCTAATACCTTCACCCACAGACATCGCCATGGTGGTTCAGATGAGATGGGATTTCAGTGGCTTGGGCTCTCCCGCTTCCACCCTGGCCTCAGTGCAGATGTTTCCATGAAAACAGCTGAATCAGTTTTTCTTGGGAGTGCTCTAAAAAGCCCATCACCTTGTGGCCAGTCTTCAGGGACTGAGCTTCTCCACACTCAGCTAGGCTAGTCCCAGGCTGGAAATGTTCTCAGCATCATAGGACATGCTAGAGCTCATGTTTCACTGGCAGAGCCTTCAAGAACCCAGACTTGTTTTCACACCATGCTGAGGCACTAGAAGAGTGTGTTAGTGGAAGATGGATATTAATAATATTAAACTATTCTGAAATGTCATGCATGCAGATTCATATTATTTTAGACAAATGTAGCTACAATCAAAAGGGATATAATCCTATAAGTTACTGCCTCTTACCTGAGTAAAAGACATTAACCAGTGAAATGCCATTATGAATTTTTAATCATGTTGCCTTTGGCAATTAATTGAAGCATAAGTTTATTTAATGTTCACTTCTTCCTGCCTTTGTTAGCTTTATTTTCTTATTTTTAAAAGTTACTTCCCATTAGGGTTCTTGAAAATTTGCAGATAACAGTTTGGGTTTCTGCTTCTTCTATCCAGATATTTATCAGTATTATTACTTTGTTTATTCAGTAATGTATTTTACAGGTGTGGACTGAGGCCTAGTGTCAGCCTTTTGGAGTCATCCTAAATTCTGCCAATAATATCTGCAGATGTGGAAGAGGATGGATAATTTTCTTTTAATTTGATTAAAGATTCCACATGTGACTCCAGTATAACAAATCACTAATAAGAAACCTAGACTTTCTAAAGAAGTATAAAGCGCTGGATGAAAAAATGCTTATCTTCAAGGAAAACACCTTGCTTTGTGCTCTTAAAGGAAAGGATGGGGAAGGCCCTCACTCCCTGCTGAAATGCCTTCTCTTGAAGCAAACAGACCATGGCCCCAAATTCTCAGCCCCATCGTTGGCTCTTGAGA
Organism: Phalanger gymnotis; assembly: GCA_028646595.1. Classification (NCBI taxonomy): domain Eukaryota; kingdom Metazoa; phylum Chordata; class Mammalia; order Diprotodontia; family Phalangeridae; genus Phalanger; species Phalanger gymnotis. The sequence goes on from CM053623.1 coordinate 421,347,387, forward strand.
ATCTGCCTTTGGCCAGCTGCTTCCACCTCGCTTGGCTCCCACAAGGAGTATTCTTAACTTCATCTCAACCCTGGCCTAGTGGTTAAGTAATTTTCAGTTAAATATCAGTGCCAGAGATCTTCAGCGGACATCCATCATATGCAGTGTGTAGTATCCTAAATACCCTAGTTACCATAGAGGAAAAAGTAGCATCATGTTAAAAACCATTTAATTCCAGTGGATTTTTGTGGGTTATGGACAACATGAAAATGAGTTAATTCAATTCATAATTGGAATAATTGGGTGAATGCTCCATGGTCATCTGGTTCACTCTCTCCCTGGAAGGATAGTGTCTGCTATCTCCCCAACAGGGGGTCCCCCAGACTTGGCTGAAGTGCCTCTAGGAAGGGCAAGCCAGCTGTCTTCTGAAGCCTCCCAGCCCAGTCCGGGGCCACTCTGTTGGTCAGGAAGTTTTTCTTGATATCAAGCTTTAATTTGCTTCTTTGAAACTTGCATCATCTGGTCTAATCCATCTTCCCACTGATAGCCCTTCAGCTGCTTGAGGACAGCTGCCATGGGCCTTCCCTCCTCCCCAAGACTTCTCTTTACATTCAGACTCTCCAGGTCCTACAGCCAGGCCTCGTACACAGGAACTCAGTGCCATTCTCCATCCTCATCAGTGTTCTCCCTGATGTTTGAAGTAAACTGCTCTTTGTGGCAGAGTGCCCACAGACCACAGCAGTATCTGGATTCTGCTTGCTGTGGGCCACTGGTTCCTGAATGGCTAGCAGTGTGATTGTTTAATGGGGAAAGAGGTCAGAAAACACAGGTAATGAAAAGGTTAACATGCTTTTGTGTGCTGTTAGGTCTGAAGATACAGTGGGAGTGTGTGTGTTAATTTACAAGCAATCTTATTGTCTGAGCACTCCAAGACTAGCCGTGTTCGACTTGCCTAACTTTTTGCTAATTTTCCTAAAATATTTTGAAGTGTTTTGTATCATTTTTTAGGAAAACAGACCAAATAAGAACAGGAAAAACTACATGAATGAGCTGAATTTAGAACTGTCCACATTAATAAAACAATGGGGGAAAGTACAGTATGTTTCTCAATAAAGAAATATATGCATGTGCTCAGTTTTGTGGAAGTTACTCCAAAATAAAAAAAAACCCCAAACAACAAAGCAGCACAGTGTGTGGTAAACTCAGTAACTGAGCAGAACTGATGCTTAGAGGAAAGAAGTTTTCTTGCGTTTGGTTTCTGAGCCGTTAAAATGGGGGAGATAATGGATGACAGGCTTGTCAGAGTGGCTGGATCAGGTCACATGAGAAAACTTATAAAGACATTTCTCCTTCACACGTCTTGTGTCTTTTTATGCCCCTGGGCTTTCTTTTTGACTTTTGATCCACAGATTAAACAGTTTGGAGAGGTTTTTTTTGGGAGGGAAGAGCCAGAGCAGACCCAGAGCCCAGCTGGTGAAACCTTCCGCTTCTCTTAAAGATGTCTGGGTCTGCTCATGACTGCTTGAACCCTTGGCAGCAAGGGAACCAGGAGCTGGGGATCCGCATTTGAAACACAGAGATTAGATTTGGTGCATCAGGAATGCATATACACAGTTACATTATTTTGATCTTTTATCTCCCCCTCCCCCTACAAAATAGCCACTGTGACCCCAACTCTTATGGGGTTGGGGGGGTCCACTGATTTTTTTGATACTTGGTCATGTCCATCTCTTGGTGACTCCATTTGGGGTATTCTTTGGCAAAGATCCTGGAGTTGTTTGCCATTTCCTTCTCTAGCTTATTTTATAGGCGAGGAAACTGAGGCAAACTGGTAAAGTGACTTGCCCAGGGTCACATAGCTAATAAGTGTCTGAGACCATGTTTGAGCTCAGATCTTCCTGACTCCGGGCCTGGCGCTCTATCCACCGCACTCCTAATACTTAAAAGGTCGAGAGCTGCTGCTGTACTGCTGGGAGTGTCCATTCCTCCACTGCCTTTTCTCCATCAGTGCTCTCTCCCCCATCTTCATAAAGAGCTCACATATTTGGCTTTTCTTCCTGTGTGTTTTGAATTTGCTTTCTTTCTCTAATTTTTTCTCACTTCTACCTCTTTTTAAATCAGCTTCATTTTCAGATACATCCCTCTTCCTCCCCACCACTGAGCAATCCCCTGTCAGAAAGAATAAAAAAAAGTGGCTTATCAAAACCAACCATCAAGTCTTGGCGTATTCTATGTTAAATTCACTTCCGGGGATAAGATTTTCCTTTTCTTTTTGCCCCCTCCCTTACTTTACATGTGTGTGTGTGTGTGTGTGTGTGTGTGTGCGCACACACATAGAGGTGAGGGCCCTGTCGTCTTGTTTCAAACTACATTTTCTGCAGCCGCGGAGGTGAGAGTACACTTTCCTTTTGGTTCTGCTTATTGCCTCATGTCCCATTTATCCCCTGTGAAATTAAAAAAAAAATTTTTTTTCTCAGTCCTGTTCCCAAATCAATCAAGCTATATTTGGGGCACTGTCCTTAGTGCTAGGAATGCACAGATAAAAGTGAAATAATTCTTGAGACAACACAAACATGCCTACATATGTACATAATATATGCAAACCGATTATAGGGGAGTTTTAGAGAAGGATTGTACTAGCAGCTGGGGAATCAGTAAAACTTCATCCAAGTGTCCTTCAAGCTGAGTAATGAAGGCAATGAGGGTTTCCAAGAGGTGGAGGCCAAAAGAGAGTACATGGCAGACAGCCAAGGACAAAGGCCAGACCACTCATGGTTGATGGACTATGTGAAGAACAGTGAGTAGGCCAGGGTGGCTAGGCCTCAGTGAGGTGGGGAGCAAGGTGTATACGGCCAGAAAGATCAGGAAGGAGCCAGGCTGTGAATGAGTTGTGGACGCTGTATTTGAATCTGACCCCAGGCTACCCCGTAGCTGCTATGTCTGCTGAAACTGCCCATGCTTAGGGCCTCTGGCTTGGCAGAAGTGGGGATGGGCCCTTTCCCCTTTGGCTTATCCCTCAGTAGTCATAAGTTGCAACAGGCATGCAGGCCAGTTATGTTGAGTGGAACAAAATGTGTTTTCCTTGAGGCTTGAGACTTTCTAGGAGCATGAACTGCGTACAGGTAAGGAGTTAAAGCGCGCTCTGGCTTTCACAGGAAATAAGTCAGATGTAGAGATCCCACCATTTCAAATGTCCAGCCACCCAGTCTTATCTTTTCTTGGGGTGTGGTTATCCATAGCCGCCAACCTGGTCCAAGTAACTTCTTAAAACTGAGGAAGCAGTGGATGCATTTGGAGGCCTTGGCCCAGGCAGAAGGTGTTTCTAAGTCATAAGTCCACCCTTGTGTTCAGGTCCTATAGATTTCTACTTCTCATTTCAGCAAAAATTCAAATATTTTAAAATACCTATTGTATATAAGGAGCTCTACTATAGCTTAGGGACATAAAGGTCTTCCGTCATTCCCCCCAAGTCCCTGTCTTCAGTGGGGATAAATTTTGGAGGGATAAATCAAAAACCATTTGTTAAATGCTGGAGGTACAAAGAAAAAGCAAAACTAGCCCCTACCCTCAAGGAGTTTATGTTGGAATGGGGGAAGACAACATACATAAGTCAAAACATATAAGATAAATACAAAATAGACGGAAAGCCATCAATATCCGTAAGACAGGTTAGTCGAAAATGAACTTGGAATCTGGGGAAGAAGACAAGAAAAAACACCGGTGCTCAGACCAACAGAACCTTAGCGGGGAAGGTGCTAATAGGTGAGGGGAGAGGGGCATGCCAGGAAGAGAAGGTGCTTGAGCTGTCTTCAAGGAAGCCAGAATTCTAGGAAGTGGGAATGAGAACATTCCAGGCATGGGGGCCAGCAAATGCAGTAGCAATGGAGATGAGGATAAAGCATGACTACAGAGGGAGTGAAGGAGGGATCAAACAGCTCTAGGAATATCTGAGGGAGAGAGTCCTAATGTCTGGGGAAATTATTTTCCTTTTTTTTTCTCCTCAGAGGCTGGGTTGATTGGTCCATTGTTTATCTGGGAACCTCAGTCTAATCCAGTGTCAACCTATGGGGGGCAGAGAGATCCTCAGTGACTTGTACTATAGATGAGGGTCACAGATCACAAAAATTGAGAGTTGAAGGGACCTCAGCAGCACTTTGGTCAAACCCATACAAGAAAGGAATTCTCACCATAACAGCCCCAAAGTGATTGTCCAGACTGTTTGACCTCAAATGAGGGGGCACTCACCACCTCTCAAGACAGCTTTAATCATTAAGAAGTTTTTCCTGAGAGGAAGCTTAAATTTGCCCTTCTCCAACTTCCACTCATTGCATCTGACTATTAATAGGGATGAGCCAATGAGAAAAGAGCCTGTCCCCACTTCTGCCAGCAGAGGACAAAGCAGGGGCCAAAGAAAACAAGTATAATCCTTCCATATAATGGCTCTGCAAATACCCAAAGACAGCTACCATATCCTCTCAACTCTTCTCCAGGCAAAATACTACCAGTTTCTGCAACAGATTGGCATGGACCATCCTGGCCCTTCACACCTCCTTGCCCTCATCTGGATGCTCTCCAACTTTGTATCCCTGATCTCTGGTACTCATAACACAAGGCTCTGGATGTCTGACAAGGCAGAGAACTGAGGACCCACCACCTCTTCATGGCTGGGGGCTGTGCTGCTTTTGATGCGGCTTGCCGGCATAAGCTTTTTTAGGCTCCAGCCATCCTCATACTGCTGATTCACACGGAGTTTGCATTTTGCTAACATCGTTAGCATTTCAGATAAACATCTGAAAAAAATATGCAAACATCTACCCTACCGTGCCTCTCCCTGTATTTGTGAAGTTGATTTTGTGGACCCATGTATGACTCGACATTTATTTCCTTTGGCATTTCATCTTGTTAGATTCAGCTCTATGACTAGCCTGTCAGGGTCTTACTGGATCCTGACCATTGTCCAGTCACCATTACCTGTACCTTCCAGTTTTATGTCATCTGCACATTTGATGAGCATTTCATCTAGACCTTTGTCCCGAGTCTGTGCTAGGGCTAGAGAATAGACATGTGGCTTCATTGGTGTAGGGAACTCCTTCTACAAATGGAGGTTGGCACCTTCAATGCATCTTAGTCCTAGCATTGCCTGGATCACTGAGGTTGAGCGATTTGCCCAGTATGTGCCAGGAGGAACTTGAACCTAGATCTTAGCGGCTTCGAAGCTGGCTATCTGCAGCTTTGCACGGACTGAATTAATTTATTAAGCACTTAGTATGGGCAAAGCATTGAGTGCTGGAGATATAAACAGAAAAGCAGGACAGTCCTTGCCCTCAGGGAGCTCACATCCTAACGAAGAAGATAGTACCTGTGGAGGTCAGGTGGAAAGGTCCCAAGGTCTTTAGGGTTCAGCAGCAGAGCAGATGGCAAGGGATTTTCTTTCATGTTATTTCCAGTGATAAAATCACTGGGTCTTTGATACCTGTGGCTTTAGCCCCTGCTGGATCAGTGGTTGCTTCCAGGGCTGAGGGCACTGGACTGGAAGCATTGGTATTCCCAGTGCTCTCAGGCTTAGGGTCCTGGGCTGTCTACATCATGGTCTGAGGGGAATGGTAGTCAAGGTGGTGGGGATGAAGGTTTGCCTTGCTTAGCACACGTTGCCTCCTGTCTCTCCTTTTGAGTGCCTTGCTGCCTCAGCTAGGCTGGCTTGCCTGACCTGTGAATTGCTATTGGTTAGCATCTGGTGGGGATGACTGATCCTTCTCCACAGGAGCCACTTACCCAGATGATGGTTGCAAGGGCTAGGCTGAAAGCAGGACCAGTTGTATGGATAGAGGGTGCCACCATTCCCTGGTGTCTTGTGCTTATCTGTTGGTATCAGCCGGTAGGCAGCTGTTGCTGGTGGCGATGAGGAAGGTGGGCCCCTGTTCCATAAAGATTTCTCCCCTTAATGATGGTTGCAGGGGTTGGCTGGAAGTTTAGGTCCAGTGATTTGGGGGACACTGATGCTCCCAAGGCTCTTGGGCTCAGGGGTCTGGGCTATCTCCATCAAGGTTTGAGGGCAGGTGGTGGTCAAGGTGGTAGTCATGGTTTGATAAAAATGTCAAGCTGAACAGGAACAAGCATAGATCCATGGAATACTCCACTGAAGCCCTACAACTCTTTGAGTCAATTCTGAATATATCTGTTTTATAATCTAGTTTATATTTGTTTTCCCACAAGAATAGCATGAGATACTTTATCAAATGCTATGCTAAAATTCAGGCATTTCCTTTACTTGCTAATTTAGTCACCTTGTTAAAAAACAAAGTAAAGCTAGGTTGGCATGACCTTTCCTTGACTTTTTTTCAAAGTCATGCTCATTAACTTATAATTTGCAGACTATTCTCCCCCCTTTTCTGAAAATTGGGACATTTACCCTTTTCTCATTTTGTGGTGCCTCTCCTATCTTCCATAATCTTTAAAATATTCCAACCATGGCTCGGCAATCAAATCCCTCAGTTATTCCACTACCCCAGGATGCAGGGCACCTGGGTCAGGTGACTAAAATTCATCAGGAACAGCTAGATCATTGAAACTGGATTTAGTTTTACATGTAGGGAAACTGAGGCCCAGAGAGACTATAACCTGGGAAAGTAATGTGGGTTTGTGCCAAGAAATACTCGCACCCACATCTGTACAGTCTCCCTTCTTTTAAGCCAGTCCATGTTAGTGGAAGACTTTCCTTTGAGCAAATCCATTTGGATTGTGATTGTGGTCTTTCTTGACCTTCTGCTTCTAGGGTTATTCTCCTTTGGATTTCCCAGAATTAACCATTTGTTATTTCTAACTTCAGCTCATATTTGCCCTTGAAGGGGAACTTGCTCTCAGAGATTGTGAGATCAGTGTACTTTATTTAAATGCAGGAGCTATAGATAGGGCCTTTCTGCATCATCTTGGACCATGACTTGGAAAGGGATATTGATGTACATGTGAGACTGATAATATGAGCTGAATAAACTTTTGAGACTCAGTGGTTTTCTCTTGAACTCCACAGTGAAGGACAATAAACAATGAATATGATAGAGGCATCATGTAATGAAAAAACTTTTAGTAAGGGCTTACTGTGTTTCAAATATTGTACTACATCCTAAGGATACAAATAGAAAAACAGGACACACCCTCCTCTCAAGGAGGTCACATTCTAGTCGGGGGAGATAGGGAGGTCAGCTGCAGGGTGGATGGAAAGGCCCAGTACTCTGTAGGGAGCAGGGGCAGGGCATGTGGTAAGTCCTGGTATTCCTCCATCTTGCTTGTCATTATTACCTACGGTGTCTGTTTCTGTTTTTCCTGGATGAATCACAGGCCCATGATAGATTCTATGTAAATAAGTATTAATCAAGGATTTTCACACAGACACTATAAACATTTATTATATTGAAGTTATTATGAATGCTGAAATAGACCTGGATTTGCTTGAAATTACTTCTAACATCTTGCATGGTTCCTGGCACATAGAGAATGCTTAATAAATTCTAACTGATGTAATCAATCAATCCACAAAGAGTCATTTTGTAGATTATTAAATACACATGCTAACACAGGCCATCAGCCAGTCACACTCCACAATGCTGTTATATCAGAAAATACTGCCTGGAATGAAACGTGTGAAGGATCTACCCAACATTAAACCTTAAAACCCCCAAACTAGTCACAGGGGCAACTAGAAATGCTAAAACTTGCTTACTTGGGGTTTCAGAACCAAGCTTCTCCATCCACTTGAGGTCTGGGGGAGTTGAGAAGACCTCCTAAGGCCATGCCAACATACACTTGGTGTGTAAGATTCTTCGGTAAAATGAAGGAATTGTGCTATGTGAGCTCTCATAACCTAGCAGGGATTGGTAATCTTTATCATGAGGGCCAATTCCAGACCACTGCCCATTTTTGTGCAGCTTGTGAGAACAGTTTCTCTAAGCTTATGTAGTTTTAAAAATTAGGTGGCAGGCTGGATTTGGCTCTTGGACCATAGTTTGCTGACCCCTAAGTTAAAGTCATGAGACTGGAGGAGGATACAAAGCGTGAGTGTCTGATGCCTTCTGGCTTGCCTCTGAAGTTGAGCATTTAATTACTGGGCTGTGAGCTCCATCTTTGAAAATCGCCTTTGGGTCGTTCTCCTTCATCGCCAAGTCTGCCATCTGGGTCTCAGGTAAGCATTCTCCCCACCTCATCCTGTAGAGTTGGCCAGGATGGGTTTGTATTGAGAATGAAGCCGAGTCGATAGTTTTTTTTATCTTTTCTTGCCTCCACCTCCGGGAGCCTGGGATTGATTCATTTGATTTAGTTTTTGGTTCAGGTGAATTCTAGAACTGGAGGTTACTTCTCATTCTGGGTGGGCCTTGGAGTTCTGCATTGATCTGGGATTTTACACCGTTTAACTCAAATCCTTGTTCTAACCCAAATCTACAAGCCAACCTAGATCCTTCAGGGTCTAAGGGCCTGGGACTTGAGTCTAGGTCCAGGGTTCAGGGACATTTCAGACCGTAGCAACTCAGGAACTGGTCAAGAATCAGACCAGGCTCTAGGCTAAGAGTTATCTGTATTTTACTCAGGTTGAATTCAATATGTATCTGCTACTGAAAAGTTACATACAACCCAATAGCTAGCATTTATATAATGCTTTAGGTTTGCAAAGCATTATGTCGCTTTATTTGATCCACACGACAAACCCTGCTATTATTATCCTTGTTTTGCAGATGAAGAAACAGAGCGTTTAAGTGACTTAGCCAGAATCACACAGCTAGCAAGGATTTAAGGCAAGATTTGAACTCGGGTCTTCCTAATTCCAGATCTAGCATGCTACCCTCTGAGCCACTAGAACCATTTTGATAGGGGAGAAAAGTGGCCCTTCTTCAATAGTCTTAAGAGGCATGATTCCATCCATGAGAGCATCATCTCTTCTAGCTCTGTTTCTGACTCTGGACTCTGCTTCTGTGCCTCAGCTGCCTTCCCACCCTCCACCTCTGTGGCCTCCTCACTTTGGAGCTTCCCTTTACACCCCAGCCTCCTTTTCCAATTGGTGAGTTCCTATTGGAATTTCCATTTTGACGAAGGACCCAGGTCTACCATACTTCATTCCTCTCCCAACTTCACTCTCTGACTTTACCATCATGACCCTCCCTCCTACCGCCTTTAGCTCCCATTTATGTGTTGTCTTCCCACTTTAAAATGTAAGGACCTTGAGGACAGGAATTGTCTTTCCTTTTATTTGTCTTTGTAACCCCAGGGCTTAGCACTATACCTGGCACATGGTGAGTCCTTAATAAATGCTAGTTGCTTTGACTTGAAACATCCCTCACCTCCATGACTCAATAGATGCTTTGGGGAGTTGCCATTAAAAAAAAAACACAACCCAAAACAAAATCTGGTGGCCATTCCTCTGCTGCTAAGTCTCTCCACACTTAGTAGGGCCAAGTCCTCCAACAGCAAACTCATAGTCCATCATTGGACCTGCATCCAATGCCTTTCCCACCTTGTAGGATTTGCCAATGTTTGCACCCCATTGAAATAGCTGTCAAGAGCTCAGGGTCACCCTGATCTCATTATGAATTACCAGAACAGGTTTCTGTCTTGATCCCTGTTGTTTTACCCCAGTGATCTCTTGGAAGTCAGTAGGGTTTTTTTTTTTTACCTTTGAATTTCCACTATTTGGCACAGTGCCTTTCCCATTAAGACTTTAATAGAAATGCCAGTTGAAGTGAAGTGAATTGAATCTGGTGTATTTAGTTCTTCCTCCCAACTCTGGGTCATCTGTTAAGTTGATGAGCATGCCCTCTTTGCATTTATCCGCATCTGTCAATGAAGAAAATGATAAGCTGCCTAGGACCAAGCTCAGATCCTGGGAGCACACCGCTGGGGACCTTCTGAGCTGACGGACAGTGGAGGGAAATGGGGCTCACACAGCTTCAGTGACTTTCCCACTGTGCCACAGAGAAAGGAGGAGCCAGGAGCTGAGCAAGTGTGGGTATTTGGATTCTAAATTCACTATTTTTTTCTACTGGGTGCTGGATGTTGAACATGGTCTGTCAAAGCTGCATATTCTGTGAGTCTGTTTTTCTGCAAAGGGCAGAGAACCCAGTTAGGCAGGTTGGAGGTAACAAGTATAACCAGCAGGTGTCACTCTCTGGCAAAGAATGGAGATTTAGGATAGAAAGTGAAGAGATCGAAGAGTCATCCTATCTTCTCAGTGCTACCTTGGCAATGTTGTCAGGACAGATCCTTTAGAGATCACACCTTTCTCCTCCCACTGGGTGGCCCAAGAGGCATATGGTTCATATCTCTGCCCCTCCCCCTTACTTAAGAGGTCAGAGCTTCCGTGAAACACCTGTGCTCTAAGCTACCTGACTCTGGTTCAGCAGTGAGTCAGTTCAGCTACCTCAGACCTGAGTCATGTGATTCATCTATCTCTGCTATTTAGGAGTTTATAAAGGTTACTAATAAAATCAAAACCATAAAGTTTTCTCATAATCAACTCAGCACCCAGCTAGAGAAACCCTGGCATTCTGGACAGAGGTTTAAACCTCTGACCTGTTTTAGTTCTGTGTATAGCAAGGTAGTGGTTGGTGTCCTCCATTGGACTCCTCCCTGTTCCCACCCCCTTCACATGCAATTAATAAACAGGGAGTAGTCACAGATCACTTATGACTGATTATGTTTTGTAGGAGGCAAAAAAAAAAAATCAAGAGATAGAACTCACTTTTTAGAAAAGTAGAGGAAAGCACTAAGAAACTATTTGCCAGCAACAGGTATCAGAGAGGGAGCTAAACCTCTGCTATCCTATGGTTGATTCCAAGAAACAACCACCCCCATTAGGATTCTCATTTCTGGAGCCCAGAGTCTTGACTGATGGAGCCCAACAAAGTTCAGACTGTTCTCTAACTTCATATTGAAACGCTAGCAGGTGGGCATTGGGCTACAGTTGCCATACTCACTGTTTTCCATAAAACTGAACTCTTGCCTATGGACACAGTCATCACCACCAGGGCTGCCCACTGAAAACTTGAGTCTTGCACCAGGCATCTCACACTCATTGTCTTCCCCCTCAGAGTCTCATCCCTCATCCCACAGTCACCACCTCAAGGGTTCCATTCCAACCTCTGTGACTTCTCATCATTTTCTCCCATTCCTGAAGCACTCAGATTCCACAAGCATGGAAGAGATGGGGAGAATGGCTAGGACCAGTCTTACTGGCATCCTTTCATCTTCATCCAGCTGCCCTCCTTCAGACTTCTTGGCTCATCTTATTCTCTCTTAATTCTGATCTCTTCTCATTCCCACCTTCCCAGGAACACTTGGCAGCACTGGTCCTTGCTGAGCCCCATTCTCCCTACTTCTGAACACCTCTATTCTACTCCAGGTTTATGAATTTCTATGGAAGGCAATCTCTTAAAACCCTCAGATCCCTCTGAACACAAAGTATGTTCTTTTGCATTTCTTACTCTGTTTTCAGGCCAGATTCCTGGACTCCTCTTGGCTCTGCTGTTCTCTTTGGGATGGAGGGCTGTTTGCTACCTCGAGGATCAAAGAGAGAATAATATAGAATGTTAGAGCTGGAAAGGCCTTGGGGGATATTTAGCCTGGAGGAGAGAAGATGGGAGAGGGATGGAGGAATGATACTGTGTTCAGGTATCAGAATCACGGTCCCAAGGAAGATGGACGGCTTAGACACACTGTATGGAAGGAGGAACCAAGAGGTCTCTAAGGAAGGGCAAAGAGAGCTGGGCCTCTTGCTTCTGCCACTAAACACCTGAGTGATCTTGGCCAACTCAGGTCCCTTCTCTGGGCCTCGGTTTCTTCATCTGTAAAATGAGGAGGTTGGGCCAGATCCCTTCTGGCTCTAGGTCTCTTATCTTTCAATGCAAATGTGAAGAGGGGTGTCATGTTCTGAAGACCATCCCTCTTTTTCTACAGAGTAAATTGGGGCTCAGAAAAAAGAGACTTAGCTAATGTCACAAAGTTTGTTAGTGGCAGAGTAGAAACCAGTTCTCCAGGCTCCTAGCCCAGGGAAGACTCATCCTGCTGCAAGATATGAGGGAGGGGAACGGGGTGGAGGGGTGGTAGGCAAGGTGCAGGTGGAGGTCACCCAGCAGCCCACTCCAGGGCTGGGAGTAGAATCCATGGTTTAAGCAGCATCAGGGAGAATGTCTCTCCACCCTTTGGCCACTGGGTGTCAGGCTTAGACCGCTTGGTAGCCCGGACCCAGCCCAGCATCAAGTTAGACATTCTACATTCTCTCTCTCTCTCTCTCTCTCTCTCTCTCTCTCTCTCTCTCTCTCTCTCTCTCTCTCTCTCGTCCCCTCTGTCTGTCTCTGTCTCTCTGTGTCGTCTCTCCTCCCTCCCTTCCTCCCTCCCTCTCTCTCTATCGCTGATTCTGTGATTCTGAGGCTGGATACCAAGAGTCCCCTGGCCCAGCAAGATGGACTCTGGCTAGGAGGGACTAGCAAGTGCCAAGATGTATGGCGCCTCCTGGTTGTGGTTTTAATTATTTAATTTATTATATTATTATATATTAATATTATATATTAGAATACATTATAATATATAATATATTATATATTAATATAGTTTAATTATTCAATGTGGTTTTAATGAATAATGACTACTGGTCTAGGAGCAGGGGACGTGGGTCCTAGCCCTGACCTCATCACTAACCGGTTGGGTAACCTGGGGCCCATCCCTTCATCTTTCCGGGTTCCAGCTTCCTTCTGAGCAAAATGGGAGGGTGGGAAGAGATGATGTCCTAAGGTGCCTTCCAGCTCTGAGTATTCCATGACTATGAATCCCAAATTATTATTTAGGGCAGGAAGAGACCGGGCATAGATGGCAACCTTGAACAGAGGGGCAAAAGGAGGCAGAGAGGCCCCAGGGCTGAGCAGTGCTAGGGAGAGAAGCTGAGTCCTGTGAGCTGAGCCACCCTTGGGTTCAGACTTTGTCCCCAGCCCTTTTTGGGGCTGTGAAGTAACTCGGGAAGGCAGCTGGGAGAGTCAACTAGGCAGTTAATAAGCAATTATTAACTAACTACTATATTTATGCCAGTCTCTATGCTAAGCACAGAGGATAAGAAAGACAAACTATGTTCCCTGACCTCATGGAGCTCATATTCTGATGGAAGAGGAATCTGGCTTCTCCAGCAGGTGCAGGAAGAAATGAGAATGATGTGCGTCCTACGCCCAATAAATCTCCCATTGCCAAGGCCGGCCACCCCCTTGTCATAACACCATCCTTTCTTACATTCATATACCATAATGTTTTCAGTTATTCCCCAATTGGTGGGCATCCCCTCAGTTTCCAGTTCTTTGCCACTACAGAAAGAGCTGCTCCAAATATTTTTGTACTGATGGGTCCTTTTCCTCCTTTTTTCATCTCTTTGGGGTATAGACAGAACTAGTAGTGGTATGCCTGGGTCAAAGGGTATGTACAGTTTAATAGCTCTTTGGGTATAGTTCTAAATTGCTTTCTTCCCAGGAGAGCTGGACCAATTCACAACTCCACCAACAGGGCAGCGATCAGGGTGGCAGTTTTCCTTCATTGTGTCTGCCATTTTCCTTTTTTATTTTGATCATCTTTGAAAATTCTCACACCATCCTCAAGGGGCAGCTGCACCCTTGGGGTTGGGTTGAGGAGGGTCAAGCATCTCAGAGAGGCCCTGTCTGCTGATGCAATATCAATCCAACAGACATTCATTAAATGTCTACTATGTATAAGGCCCTCTGCTAGGCACTGGATGCAAAGATTAAAAAAAAAACAAACAAAAAAACCAACCTGACCCATTTCCTGACCTTAAGGAATTTAGCATGGCAGCTAGGTGGCACAGTGGATAGCTGCTGGACTAGGCAGTCAGGAAGACCTGAGTTCAAATCTAGCCCCAGACATTCACTAGAGTGATGTACTTGGTTCAGGGTCACACAACTAGTAGACAGAACATCTGGGATTTAACAATGGGGTTCCTCAATTCCAAATCTAGTATTTTTACCCTGCCTGACAAGGACTTGACCTTTGCGTTGGTGACACCAAGATTCAAACTCAGGATCTGTGACTCCAAATTCAAGGCTCTTTCTACTACACCAGGGTGGCTCTGGTTTAGAAGAGTGGAAACCAGAGTTGTTGGTTTACCACTTAATAGAGAGGATAAGACACCTCTACAAGTAAGTGTGCTCCAAGATAGAATGTGAGCCATACAGAGTTCTGGGGGTAGGGGGTGGGGAGTGAGAATCATGGAAGGCTTCATGGAGAAGGGGGCACCTGAGCTGGGCAGGCCTTGAAAGATTTCACCAAGTGAGGAGGCAGGAGAAGACAGGACGAGAGTGGGTCCGCTTGGCTGGTACTTCCAGGCCTTGAATCAGCCCAGGGTGAACTAAGGATGGCAAAGGAAGTTCTGAGCTTGGAAGGTCAGGCTGTGGAGGAGTTTGTACATTATCTTTTAGGCAAAAGGGACCCAGTGAAAACTTTAGCACTGGAGAGCGATAGGGTCAGGCCTCTGCACCAGGAAGCTTAATTAGATTGAGGACAACAGCTCCTTTCCTCCAGCTGGAGTGGGGGGCGGGGAGGACGAGTCTTTGGAAGCTTCAGGTGTTTCCTGCCCCTGAGAACCCCTGGAAGGGCCTTCAAGGACGGGCCTTCTGTGACTCCAAAGCCTTCCTGGCTTCCTGTTCTGTAAGTCGTGTGCTGGAGGTGCTTTGAGCAGGAGCGGGAGCAGGAGCCCCGGTGGGCTGGTTGTTAGGCTGGCCCAGGGCGGGTTTGGAGGAACTCCGTTTATCTGAAGGGGCCAGACACATCTTGAGCAATGTTATCTAGGAGTGACATTCCAGCATGCAGCTTGGGGAGGAGACAAGGGGAGGGATGCTGGGAAGGGGCCGAAGCGGTTCTGATAAAGCCCTGTGAAGTCTATAACCCAGAGACTCCTTGAGCCCAGAATCCCTGCCCTCTTCCCATCAGGAGTGCCCCCCTCCTCACTCATACCTGGATGTTTTAAGAACCTCTCAATCATCCTGGCCCCAGCACTGAGGAATGCAGGGACAGGTTGGGGACGTGATATATCGGCAGCACAGAATGGGGGTGGGGTAGGGATGAAAACATGGGGTACAGGTAGGGGCCTGACAGACCTGGGCTGGACAATAGAAAGAGGGGCGAAGGAAGGAATCCCAAGTCTGTCCGGTAGAGGAGTCTGATCCAAGATTCAAAACTTTTTATCTTTAAAATGTCATTCTGATTCATTCTCACAGAATTTGAGAGGGACCCTAGTGACCATCTAGTCCAGGGGGTTCTTGACCAAGGGGGCTGTGCATGGATTTCAGGGGGTCCATTAACTCGGATGAGAACAAATCTTTATTTTCACTAACCTTTAACTGATTTTTTTTTTTAGCAATTCCTTTAATTGTGAATTTAAAAAAAAATTATTCTGAGAAGGAATCCACAGGTTTCACATGTGCCCAAAGGGGCCTGTGCCACAAAGAAGAACCTTTAATCTAGTCCAAGGTCTACCAGGAGGGAATTCTCCCAGTCAAATACCCAACATCCAGCCCCTGCCTGAAATCCTTCAAAGAGGGTGAGGAATGAGAATTGGTCACATTCCTATGTTTGCAAAGTGCTTCGTGTGTTATCTTATGTGATCCTCAGAAGAGCCCTGGGAGGTAGGCATTATCGTTATGGCCATTTTATAGATAAAGAAACTAAGGCAGACAGTGGTTAAGTGATTTGCCCAGGGTCACACAGCTAGTAAATGCCTGAGGCTCTATTCAAACTTGGGTCTTTCTGACTCTTAAGTCCACTTCTCAATCTCAAGACAGCCCATTGTAGTTTTTTTTGGAAGCACTTCCCAATTAAATTCCCTTGTCAAAGTACCTTCTCATAAAAATATAGTTAAACAAAATAGTCTAATAGAAGGACTGAGGCTGGCAGCTGCTGTATAACTCTCCCCTCACATCATTTGCCTTTTCTTTGTGGAAGGGAAGGCATTATATTTGAACTTCAGTCATTTGGAACCAATACTAGTCAGAGTTTGGTGTGAATTCTGTTGTCTTGTAGTGTTATCTTCATTCATGTTGTTGTAGTCTATGCAGATATTATTCTCCTGATTCTATTTTCTTCCTTCTGTATCAGTTCTTGTAGGTCTTTTTGTGGTTTTTGCATTCTTCCTATTCACTGTCCCTGATACAATAATTTTCCATTACATTCATGGAGGAGGAGCTTTAACAGGTAGGGACCCACAGGGTGTGGTGGCATGTGCCTATACTCTGTGTCTCTGCTACTGACAGGGACAGTGCAGCTGGTGGATCACTTGAGCTTAAGATTTCTGAGCTCAAGTAGGACTAAAACCCACCAGGTGTCTGGACTAAGTGTGATACCAACATGGTGAACCTGCCCAAGGAAGGATGAACTGACCCAGGACAATCAGGAGTGGGGGTGGGTCTGTGAGCAGCCACTACACCCTCAGCTTGGGAGAGATACCAACAAACAAACCAACTGCACCCCTCCCCCACCCAGAACAGAAAGAGAATCTATTCTAGGTATGAGGGACCTGCGCAAAGCCATGGAGATGGGAAAGAGCCATGCAAGAACAGAGAATGGCAAAGCTGGGCCAGAGTGTAGTGTTCACAGAAGTGAGCAGCTAGATTATGGAAGGCATTGAATGCTAGGAGGAGTTAGGCCAGAGAGAGAGAGACAGAAAGACAGACAGAGAGGAGACACACACACACACACACACAGATACATAGAGACAGAGACAGACAGACAGACAGAAAAGGGAGAGACAGAGAGACAGAGATGGAGACAGAGAGGGAGACACACAGAAAGACACAGAAAGACAGGGAGAGACACACACACAGAGACACAGAGACATAGAAAGAAAGAAACATACAGAGAGAGAGAATTTGTTAAGTATTTACTATATTTTGCAAATTAATATCTCATTTGATCCTCGCAACAACCTTGGGAGCTAAGTGCTATTATTATGCCCACTTTAGAGTTGAGGAAACTGAGGCAGACAAGTTCAGTGACTTGATCAGGGTCACACAGCTTGTGTCTGAGGCCAGATTTGAACTCATCTTCCTGACCCCCAAGTCTATCCACTGTGTCACAGATGCTGATAGTGGATTGGAGAGGGAACAGAGTAGGAGGCTATCAGTAAAAGTCCAGGTGAGAGGGCTGGTTAGGGTGGTGCCCAGGTAAACTGAGAGAAAGGGAGGGATGTGAAAGCTGTAAAGATAGGCATAATAAGATCTGGCAATGGAGTGGATATGGAGGGTGAGGAAGAAGGAGGAATCAAGGGCGACCAGGTGGCAAGCCTGGGTAAGGGATTGGTAGTGGAGCTCTCATCAATAACAGGGAAATTCAGAAGAGTGGTGGCTTGGAGGGGGAGGATATTGAGTTTAGTTTGACATGTCCAATAGACGGTTGATGATAGAGGACTGGAGCTCAGGAGAGAAATCAGGGCTGGAGTTAGAGATCTGAGATTCATCAGCATAGAGATAACAGAGCCCAGGGGAACTAATGAAGGCAGTAAAAGAGAATTAGAGAAAAGGGGCACAGGGCAGAGATTTGGGGACACATCCATGGTCAGGAGATGTGCTATGGGTGCTGATGCAGCAAAGGAATCTGAGTTAGAGCGGCCCACCAGGTAGGAGGAGAACCAGGAAAGATCAGGGTCAGGAAGCCCTGAGGGGAGGGCATACCGAGAAGGAGACCAGGGTCAATGATGAAACTTCTGGTGACATTCCCAGGCTTTCACAGGGCATTTCAGGGACCTTTCCAGAATTGCTTCAGCCATAGTATGCCTCCCAGCAAGCTCTCTTGAGGTCAGGAAAAGGGGAAGAGTGGGTCAAGAATGCAGACTCCTCCTCTTTGCGCAGCATGGTGGAGAAATGGACCAGGAATTTGAAAACCCGGGTTATGGTCCTGGTTCTGTGGCATAGCGCCACCTTGGGCAAAACACTCAGCCTCCCTAGCAGGAACTGGTCTAAGATTTGCAAAGCGCTTTATGGGCATTGCTTCCTTTCTCCCTCACAATTACCCTGTACCCTGCAGAGAGTAACAAGTAGGATTACCCCCATGTTACAGGTGAAGAGACTGAGGCTCAGAGATTTCAGGTGACCTGTCCTGCTCATCCACAGCAAGGAGGAAGCCAGCCTGGCACTGGAAACTGAGTCTTCTACCTTCAGGCCTGGTTCTCTTTCCACTACATCACATTTTTTCCTCATCTGTAAAATGGGACTCATGGTGCCTGCCCTGGTCCCCTCTTAGGACTGTGGTGAGGGTCTCTCTCATACATAAGAAGGTGGTAGAAATCGTAAGTGCCGTACATGTGTGTATGAAGGGCTATTATTACTATTAACTCGCTGGCTTTTTTAGGAGTGTGTGTGTGGAGAGGGGGAGTAGGAAATCCAGGTCCCCACTGTAACTAATGAACCAAGCTGGTCTCGTGGCAAGTGGGGCCCAAGTGCCTGGATCCACATGACCCTGTTGGGACCTGCTTGGAATTTGCCCGCGGGCATTGCCAGGCCAGTTGTAATGGGGTTCCTGTTGTAGCCTGTCTGCATGGAGGGAGCAGCTTAGGTTTGCGGCTCTGCTCCTGGAGTGTCTTTTTCTCACTGGCTGCAGGGGGTACTTATTCATGCTGGAGAAATGTAATATGGACTCAAAACAATCCCTATTTGTCTTGGCAGGAAGCCCATAACATAACCTCGCTGCCAGCCCAGGGTGCTTACAGAGACACCATGTGCATCTGAGTCACATCCCCAGAAGGCAAGAGGCAGGCGTGCAAGCAAGCACACACACAAAACACACACACACACACACACACACACACACACACACACACACACACATACACACACACGGAGTCATGGTCTTCCAGCCTCACGTCCTGAGTGGCTGGGCTGGGATTCGCACAGCTCCAAATATATCCTCTGCCATTGGGACTATGGCCAGCTCCATTCCCCAGGCTGTGACATCACTGGGCAGCAGAGTCTAGGGAAGTTAACCAGGAACCAAGCCTGTGGGGAAACTTCTCAGCATCCGACTGGAGCTGGGTTCAGTGGCAGGGGGTCATGACCAGGCCTCCTGGAACCATACCCACTCAGGGGCTGGTGGGCAGAAACAGGCTTCAGAGCTGGGCCTTAAAGGCTCTCCTGGAGGAAATCATAGCTGTCTAAGACTTGGGGAAGGTGGGGCCCATAGTCACTACCACACAGCTGGGCCAGGGGTGAGGAGAGATGATGCCCACCCAAGGTACCTTCCCATCCTCCTTCGTACCTGGGCTGAGTCTACCCCGATTTACTGGATAGATGACTCCTTTCTTTCTTTCTTTCTTTCTTTCTTTCTTTCTTTCTTTCTTTCTTTCTTTCTTTCTTTCTTTCTTTCTTTCTTTCTTTCTTTCTTCCTTCCTTCCTTCCTTCCTTCCTTCCTTCCTTCCTTCCTTCCTTCCTTCCTTCCTTCCTTCCTTTCTTTCTTCCTCTCTTTTCTATTTTTCAATTACATGTAAAAACAATTTTTAACATTCATTTAAAAAAAATTGAGTTCCAAGTTTTCTTCCTTGAGAAGGCAGGTCATTTGATATAGATTGTATAATCTATATCAACATGTCCATGTTTAGTCATGCAAAATATATTTCCATATTAGCCATATTACAAAAGAAAACACAGATGAAAAAAAATCCAAGAAAAACAATGTAAAAAAAAGCATGCTTCAATCTGTATTCAGACTCCATCAGTTCTTTCTCTGGAGGTGGATAGCATTTTTTATTGTGAGCTTTTTGGATTTGGCTTGGATCATTATATTGCTGAGAAGAGCTAAGTCATTTATGGTTGGTCATCATACAATATTGCTGTCACTGTGTACGACATCCTCCCGGCTCTGCTCACTTCACCCAGCGCTTTGATCTCTTTCTCATGTGCTTCCTTCTTTCCCCACCTACCCTCAGCCCTTCCTTACCTCCTGACTACTTCAACACTTCCTTCATTTAAGACCCATGGAAGGATTTGTGATTTCATCCACATGGGTCCTCTGTGGTGGTGGTGGTGGTGGCACAATCCTAGAGTTCTAGATTTAAAGCAGGAAGGAAACTCAGAGGCCTTTAGTCCAACTCCAAGCCTTATATTTCACAGATGAGGATACTAAACTCCAAAGAAATTAAATGACTTGAATGTGGATGCTTGGACTCCAGAGCTAGGGCTTCTTTCACTGTACTGTGATGCCTCCCTATGTGCACCATCTCATCCTCTGTGACTCTTGTCCATGTCCTCCCATACCTCCTTCATAGAGTATTTGCCCACTATCCTCATGGCCTTCTAGTTATCTTCACTTTACATGCATACCATATCCCTATGCAAACCTCAAAGGCCTGGAGTCTGATACCCTTGGATGTGGGGCAGACAGGGTTGCTTGCCCTCGTAATACCTTTTGCCTCCACGTAATACCTTTGGCTTTTATTGAGGGTGGTAGTTCTATCTCTGAGGTGTGCAGTATCAGGCCCTCAGGCTTAAAGGCTCTGGACACTCTCTGATCCCTTCTTCTTCCTTTTCTAGATCCTACATGCTACCAAATTCTGGTTCTTTTGACTTTCCTGTCAGACAGAATCTCTCTTTGCTCTCAAGCCCCACACTATGTACACCTAAGAGTACAGGATTTCCTCTTCAATGTGTCCAACAAACAGTCATCCTCTTCTTGAAGATCACAATTGAGGAACAACCTAGTACCTCATGAAGCAGTTTTGGGTAGCTCTGTTAGGATGATTAATTTGTGTTATAATTTTTAAAATTACACACAATTAATTATCCCTATCCTCTTCTCTTTTGTTAATATAAATGCTCGGAGATATAAATTTCCCTTTAAAGATTGTTTTATCAATATACCATAAATTTTAGTATACTGTCTCTTTATTGATCTCTAATAAAATTATTTGTTTTGATTTGACTCAGGAATCATTTAGGATATTATTATTTAGTCTCCATTTAGAGCTGCATCTTTTTCATATTTCCATGACTGATTACTGTTTTTTAAGGAAGGAATGTAAACTATGTAGTGTCTAAGGAATATGCTAAATGTTTCTACATTTACATATTTAAGAATTCTTTATACCCTAGTACAAGATCATTTTTTGTAAAGGTATCACGTGATGCTGAAAGCAAGTACATTCTTTTAAATTCTCAATCAATAAATCACCTTAGATCTTCCAGATCTAAAGTTGTTTTTTTTTTTTCAATTTCTTGTTCAGTCTCATAACTTCCTTCTTGTTTATCTTTGTTAGATTTGTCAAGGTCTGAAAGAGGCATATTGAAGTAACTTAATATTATGTCTTATCTAATTCTTTTTACATTTTAGTTAACTTTTCCTTTAAATACTTAGATGATATGCCATTTGTAGTACCAGTGGATCATAAAAGGTCCTTTCCACTCTAAATCTAGGATCCTATTATCCTAACAGATTTACAGTTGGAAGGGATCTTTGAAGTCACCTTCTCCAATTCTCATTTTATAGATTAAAAATTGAAGCTGAGACTTATCTAAGGTCACAGAGGTAGAAAGTGTCAGAGTCAGGATTTGAATCCAAAGTCCCCTGACGTTATATGCTTTCCACTGAATCATGGTGCTTCCTTGGTACAATATTTTGTAGTAATATTTTTCATTATCTAAAGTGATTTTATGCACAGTATAGTTTTTTTTGTTTGTTAGTTTTGATATTATCTATTGTCACTGTTGCTTTACCTGAAATCATGATTTTGGCTCCTGATTTTTTTAAAAATTCAGCATAATACAAGCTTTAAAAGCTTAAAACTTCACCAAGACTTTTGGGACACACTGCATATTTTATTCCAGTCCCTCCTACCCTATTCTATGTGCCTTTACTTTTTAAGTGTACTGTGGTTGTTGTTATATTGTTTTTTAATCCATTCTTTAACTCTCTTTTCTTTTTGAAGAGATAAGTTTAGCCTATTAACACTCATTTGGAATTGTTGTTTGCTTTCCTCTCCATCTGATCTTTTTATATTACCGTTTAAAAAATCCAGGCATCAGAATGTTGTTGTAGCTTGTTTTGCTTGAAGCAATCTGATCCCAGTCTTCACACTAACCTACAATTACCACCCTCTCCCTGTCTAGTCCAGTGTTACACTAGATCCCCAGGTTTTACTTTTACTGATATAATTTTCTCATATAACTTTTAACCAGTTTGGATAAGAATGTTGTTCAGGAGCCCCCTTCTCCTCATTTCATCCCTCCAGCTCTTTTTTAAAATGGACTTTACCTGTGATATCCTGATTTCAAGAAATACTAATTCACTTCTTATTTTCCTGCCTCTCCTTCCTTCCTCATGAGACTTCAGTCTGATCACCTTTGATGAGACTGGCCCATAACTATTCTCTCTACATTCCTTCAATGAATATTCGGTAAGCTGGATTAAAAAATTTATCTGGTTTCCTCCTTTCAGCATATTAATATTTAGTTATTACTTATTTGCCTTTAATAACTTTCTTTTGTTGACTACATTTGCTTTTTAGAGACTCTGCTCACCTCTGTTTTTTTGAAGGAGTGATTGGAAATTTGTTATCTTGTTGAAGTCCATCTTTTTATGTCAGAATGTACTTGCAGTTTTAGAATATGTAATCCTGAGGCACAGGACTTTTTCTTTGCTTTTTAAGCATAGTACAGGAGAAAGAACAGTAGTTCTGGAGTCTAGAAGACCAGGATTCAAATCCTATCTTTGACATTTATTATTCGCGTGAACTTGGGCATGTCACTTGACTGCCTGTTCCTGGATACTTGTAAGAATATTTGGGGGCCATCTCTAGTCATCCGGATGTGTATCTGGCCACTGGACCCAGATGGCTCTGGAGGAGAAAGTGAGTCTGTTGACGTTGCACACTCCTTCACTTAAATCCAATTCACTTGTATGTCATGGCATCACCTCCATGATGTCATGATCCTCTTCTAGAAAGAAGGACAAACAACGACAAGAATCTTTACTTGACAGCAAAGCTCTAGGGAATAGCATAGTGTAATGGAAAGAATGTTAGATGTAGAATCAAAGGACCTGGTTCAAATCCAGGTCTGATTTCTGGGGGAAAAAACCTTGATCTCTCTGTGCTTCAGTTTCCTTATCTTTCAAATGAGAATAATTGTTGATATCTGAGGTCCTTTCCAGCTCTAAATCTGTGATTTTACAAACTAGTTGAGTTAAATTTGAGTTCTTTTCTGAGTGTCCTGTGGATTCACCAATATATATTTGTGTCACTCAGACTCCTCATTTCATCATATTTTTATGACAGAATAATGATTCTCAAATGGTCTTTCTTTGTTGCTTTGATTTGTAAAGATCTCAGATAGTCTTCTAATTTTGCTACTTTTTCAGAGTATTCCTGTTTCATTAAGTCTCCCACCATTTGCTCTACATCATCAATTCTTCTGTTCATCTTTTTTAATTCTTTAAGAGGTCTGGCTTCCCTCCTTTTACCCTCCTTTAGTTTTTTATTAAGTTTTTTTTTTTTTGGATTATTTATTTATTTAATACTTTTAGTTTTCAGCATTGATTTTCACAAGAGTTTGAATTACAAATTTTCTCCCCATTTCTACCCTCCCCCTCCACTCCAATTTGGCATATATTCTGTTTGCCCCATTCCCCAGTCAGCCCTCCCTTCTGCCACCCCACTCCCCCCCATCCCCTTTTCCCTTACTTTCTTGTAGGGCAAGATAGGTTTCTATGCCCCATTGCCTGTATATCTTATTTCTCAGTTGCATGCAAAAACTTTTGTTTTGAACATCTGTTATTTAAAACTTTGAGTTCCAAATTCTCTCCCCTCTTCCCTCCCCACACACCCTCCCTAAGAAGGCAAGCAATTCAACATAGGCCACATGTGTACCATTATGTAAAACCCTTCCACAATACTCATGTTGTGAAAGACTAACTATATTTTGCTCCTTCCTAACCTATCCCATTTTGTTCATTTTTCTCCCTTTACCTTGTCCCTTTTCAAAAGTGTTTGCTTTTGATTACCTCCATGCCCTATCTGCCCTCCCTTCTATCATCCTCCCTTTTTAATCTCCTTCCTCTTTCTTTCTTGTGGGGTAAGATACCCAATTGAGTGTGCATGTTATTCTCTCCTCAGGTCAAATCCGATGAAAGCAAGATTCACTCATTCCCCCTCACCTGCCCCCTCTTCCCTTCCTACAGAACTGCTTTTTCTTGCCACTTTTATGTGAGATGATTTACCCCATTCTATCTCTCCCTTTCTCCCTCTCACATTATATTCCTCTCTCATCCCTTAATTTTATATTATTTTTTTAGATATCATCCCTTCACATTCAACTCACCCTGTGCCCTCTGTCTCTCTCTATATGTATATTCCCTTCAGCTACCCTAATACTGAGGTCTCATGAATTATACACATCATCTTTCCATGTAGGAATGTAAACAAAACAGTTCAATTTCAGTAAGTCCCTTATGATATCTTTTTCTTGTTTACCTTTTCATGCTTCTCTTGATTCTTGTGTTTTGAAGTCAAATTTTCTATTCAGCTCTGGTCTTTTCACTGAGAAAGCTTGAAAGTCCTCTATTTTATTGAAAATCCATATTTTGCCTTGGAGCATGTTACTCAGTTTTGCTGGGTAGGTGATTCTTGGTTTTAATCCTAGCTCCATTGACCTCTGGAATATCGTATTTTAAGCCCTTTGATCCCTTAATGTAGAAGATGCTAGATCCTGTGTTATCCTGATTGTGTTTCCACATTACTCAAATTGTTTCTTTCTGGCTACTTGCAGTATTTTCTTCCTGATCTGGGACCTCTGGAATTTGGCAACAATGTTCCTAGGAGTTTTCT
>CM053623.1:421372697-421417586 GCA_028646595.1 Phalanger gymnotis
AGGGCAGACTGGGGAACAGGGCAACCAGAATGTACGCCATCTTGGAGTTGGGGGGGAGGAAATGGGGAGAAAATTTGTAATTCAAATGCCTGTGAAAATCAATGCTGAAAACCAAACATGTTAAAAATAAATTAAAAAAAAAAGATTCCAAAGTCTGAGTCTGAATCTGAGTCTATTTTCTTATTAAGTTTTTCAATGACTGAGGGGTTCTTGCAGTCACTTCATCCTCATTTGGGGAGAAGGGATCTAGTTGTTATCACAGTCTGATTCTGCCCCCCCAAGATTTCTTTTGGCTTTCTTTTACTCCATACTATTTATACATTTTATTAGGGCTTTTTAAAAAATGCATTTCCTCAGTGTCTCTTAATTTTTCTTAAAGATTTTCCTGGTAGGGATTTCTTCCCTTTCTTCTCCTTTTTGTGATGGATCCTTTACTTTGCTGGGCACATTTCTTGCCTTATTTCAATAGTTGATTAATCCCTTTTGTTTTGATATCACAATTATTCACATTCCCCCATCATTGCCTCCAATCCTCCTCACACACTGAGGAATTTCTCTGTAACAAAGAAAAAAGATTAAGCAAACTGGCTGATATGTTGACCTTATCTGACTGCATACTTCATTCCTACCAATGGGTGTCCTCTGCCTCTACCTCTCTATCATAAGGAGTAAGGTGTGTTTCATTATCTGTTTTCTAGCAACAGCATTGGGTCATGATGACTATTTAGAATTTGGTTTCCATTTAGTGTTCTTTTTGTTTACATTAATTTAGTCATTGTATATATTATTTTCCTCGTTTGCTTTCTTCACTACGTCAAGTCATAATCCTCCCATGTTTACTTGGAATTACTCATTTTTTTTTATAGGACAATAACGTTCCTTTACACTTACATACACAATTTTGTTGAGCCCTTCCCGAAACAGTGGTCACTCACTTTGTCTCTAGTTACTCTCCATCACAAAAGTGCTGCTATGAATACTTCAGGTATCCATGAGACCTTTCTTTCTGTCTTTGACTTTCTTGGGATATGTGCTTGGTAGTGGGATCATAGCACCAAACATTTAGAGCTAGAAGGAAACTTAGAAAGCATCTAGTCCAATCTTCCCCTATTTTATATTTGAGGAAACTGAGGTACAGAGGTGCACAGGATGTAAGTGACAGCTCGAGGATTTAAACCAACACTCTTAATTGCTGGGTCAAAGGATATGAACAATTCAGTGACTTTTCTTGAGTAAATCTAGTTACTCCCACGTGCCTTAGCTATTAGAATACGAGTTCCCTCAGGGTGAGCACTGATTTTGCCTTTTCTTTTGGGTTATTTCTATGCTTATCACAGTGCCTGGTAGATAATAAGTGCTCTTGAGGGTTGGAGAAATTCACTGTTCTACCAACAGTATATTATTACATTTTCCCCCAGACCTTTTAAAAAAATCTTGGATATTCTTTTATTAATGTAGGTAGTTATAAACTACCAAAAATATTTATAGAACTTGGAAAAATAATAGCAAAATTCATCTGGAAGAGCAAAAGGCCTAGAATATCAAGGGAATTAATGAAAAGAAATTGAAGGGAAGGTAGCCTAGCTGTGCCAGATCTAAAACTGTATTTTAAAGCAGCAATCAGCAAAACTACTTGGTACTGGCTAAAATATTGAGTGGTGGATCAGTGGAATAGGCTAGGTACACAAGACACAGTAGTCAATGACTATAGTAATCTACCGTTTGATAAAACCAAGGCTCCAGCTTCTGGGATAAGAACTCACTATTTGACAAAAACTGCTGGGAAGACTGGAAAATAGTATGGCAGAAACTAGGCATAGACCAATATCTTACACCCTATACCAAAATAAGGTCAAAATGGGTGCACAATTTGGACACAAATAGTGATACCATAAGCAAATTAGGAGAGCAAGGAATAGTTTACCTGTCAGATCTATGGAGAAAGGAAGAATTTATGACCAAACAAGAGATAGAGAACATTATGAAATGCAAACTGGATAATTTCGATTGTGTTAAATTGAAAAGTTTTTGCACAAACAAAGCCAGTGCAACCAAGATTAGAAGGGGAACAGAAAGCCAGGAAACAATTTTTACAGCCAGTGTGTCTCTGATAAAGGCCTCATTTTTCAAATATATAGAGAACTGAGTCAAATTTATAAGAATACAAGTCATTTCCCAATTGACAAATGGCCAAAGGATATGAATAGGCAATTTTCAGATGAAGAAATTAAACCTGTCTAGAGTCATACGAAAAAATGCTCTAAATCGCTATTGATTAGAGAAACACAAATTAAAACAATTCTGAGGTACTCTCTCACACCTATCAGATTGGCCAATATGACAAAAAAAATTAAATATTTTAGAAGATGTGAGAAAATTGGAACGCTAATGCATTGGTAGTCGAGTTGTGAACTTATCCATTCATTTTGGAGGACAATTTGGAACTATGCCCAAAGGGCTATAAAACTGTGCATACCCTTTGATCCAAAAATACCACTATTAGGTCTGTATCCCAAAGAGACCATAAAAAAGGGAAAAAGACCCATATGCACAAAAATAGTTACAGCAGCTCTTTTTGTGGTGGCCAAGAATTGGAAATTGAGAGGATGTCCATCAATTGGGGAATGGCTGGTACATGAATATGATGGAATACTATTGTTCTATAAGGAAGGAAGAGTAGATGGATTTCAGAAAAACTCTGAAAGACTTACATGAACTGATACTGAGTGAAGTGAACAGAACCAGGAGAACATTGTACACAGTAACAGCAACATTGTGCGATGACCAACTTTAATAGACTTAGCTCTTCTCAGCAATACAATGATCTAAGACAATTCCAAAAGACTCATGAAGGAAAATGATATCCACATCCAGAGAAAGAACTATGGGGTCTGAATGCAGATTGAAGGATACTATTTTCTTTTTTTCTTTCTTTGTTGTGGTTTTTCCCTTTTGTTCTGATTCTTCTTTCACAACATGACTAATGTGGAAATATGTGTAATATGATTGTACATGTATAGCCTATATCAGATTTCATGCTGTCTTGTGGAGGGGGGAGGGGAGGGAGAGGGGAAAATTTGGAACTCAAAATCTTATAGAAGTGAATGTTGAAAACTAAAAATAAATAAATGAATGAATGAACGAATGAGTGGTTAAACAAACAAACAAATAAATAACCATAGGTAGTTAGGGATATCTTTCTGGGTCTCTTAATTCTCCTTACATTTTGGAACCTTTGTTGTACCACGCGTCCCTGGTTTCAAAGCCAATCTGCCGCCTCACATCACCATACTTGTTGAGTATTTTGGCTCTCTTAGCACTTGAAAAATTCTTTAATAGATTCCAGTTCTACCTAGCCATCTTGCTGGAACCATTAGGGCTGGAGCTGGGAACACCTGAGTTCAAATCTGACCTCAGACACTTACTTGCTGTGTAATGCTAGGCAAGTCACTTAACCTCTGTTTGTCTCAGGTTCCACATCTCTTAAATGTGGATAATAATTGCACCAACTCACAGGGTTGTTGTGAGGACCAAAGGGGATAGTATTTATAAAGTGCTGAGTACAATGCCTGGCACATAGTAGGTGTTATATAAATACTTATTCCCTTCCCTCCCCCTCCTTCTCTCTGGCTCTAATTATTAGGATGTTTTTCCTTTCATTCAGGTGAAATTTGCTTTCTTCTTGTTTCCATGCACTACTCCTAGATCTACCTTCTAGGGCCAAGAAGAATACACCTAATCTTTCTTTCACATGGTAGACCTTCATGCCCTTGAAGATAGCTGGGCCTTCTCTCTTCATGATTCCTTCAGTCGAACCTTATGTGGCATGATCTACAGTCCCCTTGGCAATCTGGAGCAGAGCTATCCTGGTTCATCTTCCTCTGGACACTCTCCAACTGTACTAAGATGTAACATCCACAGTTGAACTCAGACATCACAAAATGGTTGGAGCAGTCCAGAAGACACTGAAATTATCTTTTCCTTTGTTCTGGATACTGGACCTCTCTCAGTGAAGCCTAACAGCGCTCTGGTATTTTGGGGGGCAGTCACATTGCACTGTGGACTTCTATTGAACTTTTAATCCACTAAACCTCTCACATTTTTATCAGACAAATTACAATCTAGACATACTTTCTCATCTCATATTCAGGAAGTTCATTTTTTGGACCCAAGTACAAAACCTTACATTTGTCCTTATTTAATTTATTCTCATTGGATCTAGCCCAACATTCTAGTGTGTTGAAATATTTTTGGATCTTAACTCTTATCTCTTTCGGCTATGTGTAATTGTGATAAGCTATCTATGCTTTCACTTAGGTTATTGATAAAAATATTCAACAGCACAAATTCCTAGATCTTGCCACTAAGATCTCTTTCCAAGTTGACACTGACTCATTCTCTCATTAACTAATTCTTTAGGTCTAGTCATTCAACTAGGTCCAAATTTGACTATTTACAAATATTTACACGGTACACCATTTCTAGCCCATATCTCTCCATCCTGTACCCAAAGATAGTAGAAAACACTTGATTAAATGTTTTGCTAAAATCTAGGTAAATTGTACTGTGTGTGCATGGATAAAAGAGACACAGAAAAGAAGGAAAAGGGCTAGAGAAATGATCAAGTAAAGTGCCCTGGGAAAGTTTAGGGAGGGAGAAAACACTTTTGTTTGGTTGGCCAAGGAAGTCTTCATGGAAATGGGAAACTCGAAGGAAGAGGGTTCTGAAAGTCAGAGATGAATAATAAGTAAATCCAATAAGCGTTTATTAAACACCTACTATGCACCAGGCACTGTGTGAAGTGGTGGGGACACAATTAATGAAAGGAAAGACAGTCCAGCCCTTGAGGAGCTTACAATCTAATGAAATGAGGACAGTGAGTGAGGAGATATACCAAAGTAGGGGATTTCAAGTCTGTGGAATAGTTAAGTCATAGTTTTCATTTTGCTTTGGCACTTAACTCCTCACAACTTGACCCGTTCCTATGTTTCTCATCTTCATATACTTGTTCCCCTCCATGAAGTCCATGATCCACCTCTTTTGGTCTACTTGCTGGTTCCTTGAACATGCTGCCCCATTTCCCATCTCCTGCCTTTGCCCTGGCTGTTCTCTATACCTGGAATGTCTAGTTCTACCTCTTAGAATCTCTGGTTTCCTTCAAGTTTCAGCTCAAGGACAACCTTCTGTATTAGGCCTTTCTCAGCCTCTTCTGCTGCTAGAGGCTTCCCCCGTAAGATCATCTTTTATCTAATCTGTATGTATTTTTTATGTGTTTAGTAATGCACATGTTTGTCCTATTAGACTATAAACTCCTTGAGGGCAAGGACTGTTTTTGCCTTTCTTTTCATCCCTAGTCCTTATAACAGTGCAAGGTACACAGGAAGTACTTAATAGATGTTTGCTGATTGCTTGCACCCCCTGTGTCTAGCTCTTCAACAGTGCAAGGTACAGAGTAAGTGATTAATAAATGCCCAATGCTTTCATCTCCTGTATAGCTCTTACATCAATGCAAGGTATATAGTAAGTGCCTAATAAATGCTTATTGCTTGCTTTCTTTCATTTCCTGTATCTAGCACAGTAACTTGCACAGAATTATTGTTTAATAAATGCTTGTTGGAATAGATTGGAGTCATGAGATTACAACAGTTAGAGGAAGAAGCGGCCTTAGAGACAATCTAGTTCAGGTCCCTCATTTTAAAAATGATGAGAAGAGGCCTCTGGAGGTAACACTCCCATGCCTGAGGTCATATATACAACTAGGACACAGCAGAGCCCAGATTCAGTCATATATACAGCTAGGGCGCAGTAGAGCCCAGATTCAGTCATATATACAGCTAGGGCACAGCAGAACCCCGATTCAAACACAAATATTCTGTTTCTAAATCCAGGGCACTATCTAATAGACCCTGGCACTTCCCAGGGGTCCGACAGCACAGAACCAGGGCCAGAAGCCAGGAATCCTGTCTCCTGGCTCAGGATGCTCTTTGGAAAGGTCTCTGGGGGGTGAAGCCTGCTGATGGGCTCTGCTTGTCAAACAAGGTCAGGTTCTGAGAACCAGAGAGCCCTCAAAACACCTCTTTGTTGGGCTTTTTTTTTTCGAGGTCTGGTCCTGGCAATCTGGCCTGTGTTTATGTGACTCTTCCCTTGGTCTTCACTCCAGGGCCCGGCTGCTGATAGTGACAAGTCTGGAGAATGTTAGCTTTTAAGTAAATGGGTGGTAGAAGCTGGCGCCTGGATGCATCATGCGAGGAGGCCTGACAGGCCCGCTCCCCAGCGGGACGTGCTTCGGGACATGCTGGGATGCTGAGGCCAGAGAAAGGCCAAGCCCCCTTCAGTCACCCCCTCCCCCAGCCTGTCTTCACTCGGCCAGTGGGTTGTGGAACAGATAGTGTACTAATGAGGTTCAGAGTTAGCGCCGGGCGGGTGGGTTTCACACACAGACACGTGTGTTTATTCCGATGGAATGAACAGAATGTCCTGTGGACAGCATCTGACTCACTTTTCATAGGCTTTCTGTTGGTTTGCCATAGTGACATGAGACCCATGTCATTTTCCTGAACTTGCTGGCTTGGGGCTTAATACTAACAATAATGGCTACGGTTTGTTGTTGTTTGGTCATTTCAGTCTTGTCTGACTCTTCATTACCCTAGTTGGAATTTTCTTGGCAAAGATACTGGAGTGACTTGCCATGTCCCTCTCTAGCTCATTTTACAGATGAGGAAACTGAGGCAAACAGGATTGAGTGACTTGCCCAGGGTCACACAGCTAGTAAGGGTCTGAGGGCAGATTTGAACTCAAGACAAGTCCTCCTGATTCCAGGCCTGTTGTTCTATCCACTGCACGACAAAGTCCTCTGTATATATGATCACAGCAACCTTTGAAGTAGATGCTATTATCTCTATTTGACAGATGGATAAACTGAGCCTGAGAGAGGTGAAGTGACTTTCCTGGGGACACACAGCTTGTAAGTGCCAGAGACAGGATTTAAACAGGGTTGTGCTTTGCAAACCTTAAAGTGCTATCTACATGTTAGTTACTGTGATTGCCTGCCTATCTTTTTGAAGGGGATGGAGTGGAAAGAGTCCTGAATTTGGAGGCAGATGATCTGCGTTAAAATTCTTTCTCTGCTGCTTAATTTCTATGTCACCTTGAGCAAGTGATCTAACTTCCCTGTGCCTCAGTTTCCCTGTCTGTAAAAAAGGGAGTTGGACTGGATGGCTTCTAAGGTCCCTTCTAACTCGGTGTCCTTGACGGGCCCTCCCTGTGAAGAAGGAAGAAGTACAGTGTGATTCAATAGCTGTTTGAAGACCCCCACTCTACCCCCACCCCACAGGGAAGGAAGGAAGTACATTTAGCTGACTGCAGGTTGGCCACCCTCGACTAGCTTGTCGATGGCTCCTTGCCGCCTCCTTCTGGCAGCCCTGGGGTCTGGCTTCCTCCCGGGAGGCCCCTGGGGAGAGAGATGGGTTAGAGTTTGTTTTTCCCAAGAAGGGGCAGTTCTTTTTAATCAGCTGTTTATAGCTGTCTGCCTGAAACATTCTGAGGACTCTTGTCAGGCAGGCTAAGGACAAGCAGAGCAGGGAGGATTCTGGGAGGGGGCAGAGGTGCTGTCCTGGAGTGACCCTGAAAACCAGAGGTATATTTAA
Organism: Phalanger gymnotis; assembly: GCA_028646595.1. Taxonomy (NCBI): domain Eukaryota; kingdom Metazoa; phylum Chordata; class Mammalia; order Diprotodontia; family Phalangeridae; genus Phalanger; species Phalanger gymnotis. The sequence continues at coordinate 421,380,344 of CM053623.1, forward strand.
TTGCCAGGCAAGTTTTAGAAGGGAAAATAATACAACAGAAGCATGAGTTGCAGATACAGCTTGAAGGAGGCTGGATAGTGGAATGAGGGAGCTAGACGGGACAGTGAAAAAAGCTTTGGCCTTGGAGATGGGAGGCATTAATAATACTACTATTATTAGATAGCATTTATGTAGCACTTGCAGAATAGTAATCATACGAGGTAGCATTTATGTAATACTTTGTAAGCATTTCTTAGGCATTTTTCCATTTAATCTTCATAATAACCCTGTAAGGTAGATACTGTTATTACCCCTTTTTGCAGATGGATGAAGAAAGGCTCACAGACTTGCCCAGGGCCACCCGGCTAGTACACATCTGAGGCAGGCTTCAAACTGAGGTGGTTGTGACTCCATGTCCAGCATGACAAGCTAACCCCTCCATGGGGTCCTCTGTCCTGGTCTCCTGCTCGATTGATGTGTGACCTTGGGCATGTTTCTTCTTTCTGGGTCTCTTTTAAGGTGTAAGTCGGGCTTGATATTGTCTAAGAGGACTTCCAGTTCTGACAGTCTATAATTCTGGGGATCTCAGCCTCAGAAAGATAAAGGATAGAGTTGGTGCTTCTGCATGGAGCCAGGAACTCGTGAACCCCCATCCCAATGAGACAGACTCCCAGACTTAGGTGAGGGAAGAAACAGTAGTAGCCTTCATGCAAGACACAGGATGTGTGAGTCCAAGGGGTGGAAATCTATGAGGGGTCTTTGTCTGAGAGAAGGAAGAAGGAAGGGGAAGAAGGGGAATACCTAAGAATGCAGACTTGGAAGGCAAGGGCCAGGGAGCCCAGGGGGCTGGAGGGGATGCTGAGGGAGAGGGAGAAGCCAGGTTTCCTGCCTTCCTGCCCCAGTTGGGATGAGCCACTCCTTCCTGGGCCCAGAAATTCTCCACCTGAAGCTCAGTTCGTCTTTCAGGAACCTCACCCAGGTCCAAAAGGACCTATCCTTACCCTTGGGCATAGGAGATAGGGTATGAGAAACAGGCTCTCTTCTTTCGAGCCCAGCTCAGAGTGGAAAAATACAGGCCCTAAATTGGGGTGTTCTGGGCACGCAGACTGGTCACCTCTTTATCTCTTTGGCTCAGAAGCTTGAAGACTTCAAAAATAGCTCTGGGCAGTGGCAGGTCAAGGTGGGGCTTGTGCCCAATCTGGAAGTCCCAGGACTATCCTTAAAGGGCCCTCCCAGTAGTAACCTGCCCAGGGTCCACCTACTTCTGCCTTAAAGACAAGACAGTGAAGAAGAAGGAAAAAGAGGAGTGGGGGGTGGAAAGGTCCTATCTCCTAAGTGTGTCACTGTGTCCTGACAGTCTGACTCCTTGGGAGGCTCTGAGTGTGGGTTGGGCGCCTGCTGAGGCGGGAGCCTGGGCTCTGGGGGCCGAAGGAACAGGCTGGCTTGAACAGGGGCCAGGAAGTTTTCATCTAAATTGATCAGGACTTGGAACATTCCTTCTCGGACAAATTGTATTCTGATGACTTGAACACTCCCTCACAGCTGGAGAGCCAGGAAGCCAAGCTGGGCCTTTGTTCCTTCTCTAGAAACCAACCAACCCACGATGACCCCTGCAGAGAGTGCAGGGTTCAGTTTTGATAACTGAACAAAGTTTTCTCGGAATCTCCTCTCTTTCCTTTCCTTTCCTTTCAGGTGGGGTTCATGGGACTCATTTCCCCTTCTTGCTTTGACTCTCTGTTGCCTGGGACGGGTCTTTGCTCATGAAGTCAACTGCTTCCTGGTGAAGGCTCTGTTGGCTCCTGGGGGAGGTCTTTCTTTCTCTGGCTGCCAAGGAGCAAGGGGAATGCAGGCCACTCAAGTCCAGCCTGACCTTGGCCTTGCCCAGAATAATGCCAAGGGCTCAAGGCAGTGGTATATTGGAGCCAACTTGGGAAGGGTGGGGAGAGGTGTTTGTTCAGTTTTCTGTGTGAGCATTTGCATGTTGGAGATTGGCAAGCCCTACCAATCAGGGTTTGATTTATTGTTTTGTTGACTGTCTAGGCTTAAGAAAGTGATGAAGAAAATGTTAAAAAATGTAGATTAAACTGAAGTCCTGTGTACATTTCCCCTTCCTCCTGGAAAGCCAATTGTTAAACATTTACCAGCACCCTCTTGAAGGGTCATAGAGACCTGGTGTCCAGGATCTTCTGTTGGGTAGCATGGGGCTATGGCAGGGAGAATGAGGTAATGGGCCCAGTTGGTTCACAGGGGAGTGAAGGCGGCCCCTGGAGAGATGCTTAGTATTTAAAACGGAGGCTTGAGAGTGTCCGTGGGCTTCATGTTCAGTGAGTCCAAGGTATGATATGGTTATGGACCCCTTCTCTTTACCCAATGTAATGGTATCTTAGGTTGCATTAACATAATGGCAGCATTCAGAACCAGTGAGGCAATAGTCATGCCATACTTTGCCCAGTCTTGATTACGTTTCAAGGACTATTCTGGTCAGGATGACACAGTTAAGAGAGAGGCACTGATATAATGGAGGTCGTTGGGGGAGGGTGAGCAGTATGGTGAGGAGACTGGAGACCAGAGCAAGCATGAGGTGAAGGTACTGAGGATGCTTGGTGTGGAGAAGAGAAGACGGGTATACTGGGTGTCCTCCAGAATTTCAGGGGCTATCAGTTGAAAGACTTTCTTTGCTTGGCCTCAGAAAACAAAACAAGGACCGATAGGTAGAAGCTGTAAGGAGATTGGTTTAGCACCAGCATAGGACTTTTAAGCCATTAGAAGGATCCTACTGTGGAAGAGGCTGCCGGGGGGAGGGGGTGGGCTCCCCTCACTAGCAGACTTCTGCTGGGGGCTGGATGGTACTGAGGGGAGTCCTGTTTAGACCATGTGCCTCTCAGGTCCCTTTCAGCTCTGAGTTTCTGGCATAGGAGGGCTTCTGCTCATTGCCTCAGCTTACTTCACTCACCCTAAAAATCACTGGTGCCTAGAAAGAGCTGTAGCTTTGGACGGGACAGGTAGGTCAGAAGAAGGGGGTCTCAGTCCAGGTACAGGGTGGGGCCAAGGTGAAAGAAGAGCCCCAAGTGAGAGTGAAGTGGTTAGATTATGTACACTGGAAGGTCCTTATGAGCTCTAAACTTTGCATTCCTCCACCCCTAACTTCTTTGCTGGGTTTTTTATCAGGGATATAAATAGCTCCTGAGCTGGCCTCTTGGCTTCAGGTTCCAGCAGTGAGAGTCTGGGCCAGAGGGCGGGGAGCCTCCAACAGGCACATCTTGGGCTGGACACTTAGGCTTTGAGCCCCCTGGGAAATTCCTCGTCGTTTATGGAGCTGGGAGGGAGGCAACCAGAGTCCCATGTCCTGCCCTGAGTCTCCTCACACTCAGCTGCCTCTATGCTTAATCCCCAGAATCACGGACTCTCTCAGCTGGAAGGGAGCCCAGTCTGTACCTAACCAAGACACACTTCTACAGTATTTACAAAGATCACCTTTAGCTGCACAGAACCAGAACGTTCTGGCTGTCTCCCTGACAACCCTTACTTTCATGCAAGAATGGAAATTGTCTTTTCTATCTGTGGAAAAAAATCATTTCAATTTCTGCTACCCCAGGACCCAGGGAGGGCTCTCATTCAATTCACAGAGATGAAGATTTAGGCAAGAACCTTAGAGGTCATCTGGTTCCACACCCTGGGTCTCTGACTCGCAAACTAGCATCTTTCCATTGTATCTCTCTGCCTCCCCAATTCATTTGTACAAACACAAAGTAATGCCCTGCAAATGCCAGGTACTGGGCAGGGGCTGAGGCTGCAAACTCAAACATTCCTTGCCCTCAAGGACCTTACGGTATATTGGTAGAGCCCAACTTTGTAATTTATTTCTCTTTTGTTGGCAAGACCAGTATGATACTGGACCATTAAGGGGGTCTTTGTGATTTTGTGTGTGTGTGTGTGTGTGTGTGTGTGATATGGGTGTGTTGGTGAGAAGGAGTTATCTTTATCTCTAGATTTGCACCATGAAAATCTGAGTTTATAAACTGCCTGTGAATTGGATAAGAGAGCTGCTCCAAGAAGGCAGCATGAGATGCTATGGAATGGGCGCTGGATTTGGTAACTGAGGACTTGGCTTCAAATCTTGTCTCTCACTCTATAACTTTGCTTCACTTCAATCAATCAATCATGAACATTTATTAAGCACCTACTATGTGCTGGGCACTGTGCTAAGCACTTTACTCCTCCAAGCCTCAGTTTCCTGATCTGTAAAATGTAGGAGTTAGTTTGGATGGCCTCCACGGTACCTTCTAGTCCTTGATCTATGATCCTTGCTCCTCTCTGGACCTATTTATTGCTTAGGTTTTTTAAAAATGAGATAAAAAAGGAGAAAAAAAATAACCAGTTGCCTTCTTCCAGTTTGCCCATGATCATAACAAAGGCCACAAAAGGTAGATTGATGTGTCCCATCAGAGCAAAGCCTGTCTTTGGAATAATTCCTTCTGAGGCACATCCTTCTTCTCAGAGGCAGCTGGTGGCTGCAGTGGATAGAATGCTGGCTCTGGGGTTAGGAAGATGTGGGTTCAAATCCAGCCTTAGATACTTCCTAGCTGTGTGAGCCTGGGTAAGTCATTTAACCTCTTTTTCCTCAGTCTCCTCAGCTGTAAAATGGGGATAATTAGTACCTACCTCTCAGTGTTGTTGTGTGGATCAAAAGCAGGATCAATAAGTAATTCTTTTCAGGGACAGTTCAGAGAGGAATTGTCCCTCTTCTACAGTGCTCCAAGATCTTTTTCTTTGACCAACTCATCATGGTTCTGGGCTCAGTCCTCTCAGTGAGAAATCAGCATATTACCAAACCATTATTTCCTTTGGCTGAGTCATAACCAGACAATGGACCCTGATAATAATCAGAAAACAGTTTTGGATTTCAGGGTTTCCCACTTATTAATTTCAAAGCTTTCTTTGTGAGCAAATGCAAATGAACAGCTGGGAAATAAGGCACTGATGCCAATCTTTGCCCTGGCGAAGACCAGCATCTCTTCCAGCTGCTTCCTCAATGGATTTCGTGTCTATGAGTCTCTCCTTTGTTTTTGTCTCTGTTCTCTTTTGATCAGTAAAATTGCCAGACATTACACTAGAAATCCCGATGTCAGACCTGTCCTTTTAAAGAAGCATTTCCAACTAATATTTTTAGTGACTTTCTTCTGAAAGCTGCTTTGGGACAGAGGGATGAACATCGAAGGGAGGTTCCAGGACCAACCGGCCACAGCATGAGCCAGACCTGGATGAGCCAGAACTGTCAGGTAGGGTGCAGGGGGAGCGTTGGAACATTGGAATGAAGCTAGAGACAAAATAAAATAATATTTGTGAAAGCACCTTGGAAACTGCAAACTGCTATATGCACATGAGGAGCAGTGGCGCATCCTTGTTTGTCCTTCATTTCCAAAGAGGACCAGTGATGTCATGGGGTCATGTCTTGACTTGCAAGTGAATTGGATTTAAATGAGGCAGAGTTATGTCAAGTCATAAGCCTCCCTCTCTCTTCTAGAATTATCCGAATCCAGTGGTAAGACAAAAGTCAAGATGACTGGCAATGTCCCAAGATGAGGTGGGTGACCTTGGTGTCTTTGAGATCCGAGCTCCGATCGCTCCGCAGTGCCTGCTTCAGCTGCCTTCATGGCCACTGGAACAAATTGTTCTCATCTACTTATTCTGCCAGGGGAAATCCTCACACGCTTGGAGCAAACATCCTCCTAATTTGCCAATGGGTTTGAGGCCCATTGGTTATCCTCAACCTGGTTTAGCCCATCTGCTAAAATAATTTTTTTGACGGTCATAAATCAGCATTTATTATTTAGGGAGGAGACAGGGAGACCAGAGCCTCTCATCTGTGCCTGCTCTAGATGGGGTCAATCCTAATTTCTGAGCTTGGTCCAGGGCACACAATGAAGCACATGATAAGATGAAGTTCCAGGGGGTACAGTTTTAGGAAAACATCAGGGGGGGGCCCAATGTAAGGCATCCACCCAAGGTGGGGGCTGAGAGTCTCCTTGGATCAGCAGCACCATTTTCCTTTATGGAGCTGGAGCATAGAGGTTTGATAGGTTCCATCTGGTGCATTTCGGCTCTTAGGAAACATTCTTGTAGCTAAAGTCTTCGTGCTAAAGAATTCTTTCATCGCCTCTCTAACTTCTTGTACTTTGCTTCTAGTTTCTTTGCATATGAATCCACCTTGTAGGCTGCCTGCTTAAAAGCAGCTACTGGCTTCTCAATTAGTGATCTGATCCAGAGAAGGCTGGAGTGATGCAGATATCTGGTTTAAGGCCTTTAGGCATCTACTTATGTTTACTGCAATGTCTTTCATTTTTGGATACTTCATCATTTTGTTCAGATTTTCCAGAAGTTAATAGTTTTCACTGGTGGCTGTCAGCTCACTTGTCAGGTATGTGGTCATTTTGGAGAACATGTCCTGCACAGCCCCGTGGTCTCCTCGACCATTTCCACCATCATCTGGGCTGGGGAAGGGAGGAAGGAGAAAGATTGGAGGAAGGATGGGGATGGGAGAGGAGGAGGAAAGGGGAGGGGAGGGAAGAAGTGGGGGAAGGGAAGGGAGGGGGAGAGGGGAGAGAAAAGGAGAAGAGTGGGAAAGGAGAGAGGAGAAAAAGGGAAGGGTGGAAAGTCTGAGCTGCTAAGAGTTTTACCAGGGTGTGGCTGCTATGAATGCTACAGCTTCTTGGAGCCACAGATGAGGACTGGGTAAAAGGTGAACACCAAAGGTGGACGAGTAGCCCTGAAAAGGGCTTGGTAAGCCCTCACGCCAGAGGTGCTAGTCTTCCCTGAACGCCCAGTGGTGCATTCGCTATTTGAGGGATAGACCGGTAGGCAGATCCAGGAGTGTCTGAACTACATCTTTTAGAAGCCTGCATGGGAGCTCAGCAGCTTTTAGCATTCCCAGCTTGAATAGAGGGAGGATGGGAATTTTATGAAGATGTGGGGTTCTAGAAACCCAAGTCATCTAGAGACAGAAAGGGAATAAATGGTGGTTGGTAACTGACCTTGATGTCTTGTTCAGTCAGTTTCTATGCTAAGGAGGAGTGTTCTCAGGATGGCACTCAGTTTCAACAGGCATCTTGACTGCTGTACTGAGGAGCATGGTGTTCCAGTACCGTGGTACAGAAACGTCCTCAATCAGGAGATTGCTTTAAATGCTAATCAACTCATAAACTCATTTTGTGCGAGGAACCTCCTTCGTGCCTCTTGTCTTGTGGAGAGGTGTTGAGAACAGGCTTGCTTTAATCCCTGGTGGCTCTGGTTGGCCAGAGGACTTGCTGCTTGTTTAAATTCTTTGCTGGTTACCTTAGATCATTTGTAAGTAAATAACTTTGCTTCACTCTGATGTTCTGTGTTTATGTTTTATTCTTCTATTGGAAGAAGGAAGGGAGAGAGATTTATCATTTGCCCAAAGCTCAACTGAGTGCAGTAATCATACACATTTCTTTCTCTCTTTAAGCATAATAAAGTTCTATTTTCCATAACTATTCCTTGGGTAAGGGGATATCGATGCCATTATCTGCATTACACAGAGGCTCAGAGAGGCTGACTGGCCCAAGGTGTACCCACTTAGTATCAGAGCCAAGATTCTACCAACTCCAGTGATTTTCCCACTTCACCATCTCCTCCCCAGCTCTAGGGTGTCTGTCTGAGAAGGGGTGGGGCAGGTGGTTGGCAGAGGGCCAGGTAGGTAAAAAGTCACTTTCAGGTAACTCTATCAGGAGGTATCGGGGATTCTGCCATGTGGATGCTGTGGCTTTAGAGGCTGGAGTTTCATCCTCATGGGGAATTAGGGGATCAGGTAGACCCTTGGGCAAAAGGGGAAACATGGCAGCAGTTACTGAGGTTGTCAGAGATACCAGGGTGAGAGGGGGGCCAGAAACAAGACTGACAATGCTGAGCTAGGGCTGCCTATGTTCTCAGGCCAGGGGTCAGTCCCAGTGTCTAGCTGTAGGGATGTAGAGCCAGGTAAGTCATTCCAAAATCTTGTCTCAGCTCCCTTTGCCTGTTCATGCCAAGTGGAATTCATCCTGACATTTCTAACCCCATTGCCTTTGCCTCTACCTCCCCTCAGTTGGGAGAGAGAGGAATCCCCCCAAATTGTTGAAGTTGGAAAAAAATCAATAGGCCATGGTTTCCATCCAGGCCAAGCTTCATGGCCTAATTCCAGGGAGTTTGGTCACTGCCAGGGGTGACCCCCTGGAGTAGGAAGCATTCATTATAATAAGAGCAGATGCTCTACCTGAGCCCTCAGAACAGACAGGCTTCAAGGTCCCCTAGCCAATCTCCTTGTTAACTTTCCACTGCCACCTGCCAAGGGGACAGAGTGATAATGTTTTCCCTCCAGAGTTAATGATCTCAGCTCCCAGCCTCTCTCATTCATTCGTTCATCAATGGATGATGTTTGAAATAACTAAGACACTTCCCTCCTAAGATCTCATAGTTCAGGAGGTGGAAATAAAGAGACAGGAGGAGAGAAGGCATAGATAAGCATCAGAAAATTAGAATATGATGAGGACCACCAAGTGATATGAGATTAGAGGAGGGAGACGTCACTTTCAGCTCAGGAGATGAGAGAAGGCTTCGTGGGACAGGAGTTTGAGTTGGGTCTTGAAGGGTGGGAAGGATGTCAATAAGTGAAGTGGTGTGGAAAACAGGATGGTCTTGGAGGCATAGAAAAGAGAATGTACAGATATGGAAATATGGGAAGACATGGGGCAAGTCTGTAGAATGCAGAGTGGGTGTATCCACCTCTGTGGTTGGGTATCCTTGCTTTATCTTCCCTCCCCCCCATCCATTCCTCTCCCCACCTTCCTCAGAAAGGCAATAGGCAGTTCCGATGTCCAGGCATAAAGCCACAAAATGCATTTGCAAATACATTTTAAAAGACCAAGTCTGGTGGGTGTTTTTTCTTTGGTGGGGGGAGAAAACCCTGGAGATTTTGGACACAAAGCATCATGGGAAAGGGGTCGCTGGCCATACCCTGAGGGTGGAATTGTCTGTGGATGCTGTGGGATGGCCATCGGAGAGGAAGCAAGGTAGATATGGTCTTAAGAAGAGATCACCCTGGGGTAAGTGGGTGGTGAAGGAGCCATGCTATCTGGCCTCTTCCTATTTTAACTCACTTTTCTTGTGCTAGGTGCTAAACTCAGTTATTTCTACCTGCTGAAGGAGCACAAATACTATTAGCATCTTCCATGTCTTAGCACCCTGTAGTAGAGGTCCAGCTGCTCCACCTCAGTCATGACCTTGTCCTGGCTCCTACAGATTAGCACACTAAGTCACAACTGATCGATTCCACGGTGTGAGGAAAACTTAGGTCCCCAAAACCCAAGGCACACATGTCTGCTTTCAGGAAGACTTGTAAAATGCTAGAGCTGGAAGGGATCTTAGAACATGAAACATTAGAGTTTAAGAGGGACTTGAGAATACAGAATACTGGAGCAAGAAGGCCCCTTGACGACACATAACATAGAAAGTTAGAGCTGGAAGGGACCTTGGAAAATCTAATATAGGAGGACATCAGACCTGGAAGGTATTTCAAGGACAACTACTCTAATCTCCTCATTTTACCAAAGTCCAGAGGGAACTGACTTGCCTCCCATCATACGTCTCAGATGGGCACAGATATGAGCAGTGGCCTCTGGGTTTCACTGCTTGTCACCCACTTTCTAGCCCACAGGTTCCTCAGCAGGCAGCAAACCCCAGGGCCCCAGTTCTCCTGCTGATTCCACCCACTTCCTCACTCTGGGTCAAGGCTGAGCATTTCCTTCCTCCCTGGTGGTCTCTGACGGATCGAGCTTCTTGCCTGCCTTGGCCCAGGTCCACTCTGTTTGGCTTCTGTTTGAAACTACCCCTGTGGCAGCCACCTGCTTCCCTGCTGGGCAGTTTGGAAATGGGCAGTATTAAATAACCTGCTCCCTGGGTTAGTTTAGCCACCCCCCTGGGGCCACATTTTGCAGCTGACTCATCCAGGCAGGCTGAGGCCCATCTAACACAGCCCTGCTCACACTCAGACATTCCACGAGGGCCACGTCAAAGCTATTTTCTATTGACACCTGACCATACCATCTCAGCCCAGGATCATCCCTCCTAACTTCAAAGGAGCTGCTGACTAGAAATGTGAGCTATACTTCTGCAGATGAGGCAATCAAATATCAGAGAACTTGATGATTTTCCTCAGGTCACACAATGAGGGACAGTCAGAGCTGGGTCTTCAACCCATGTATTCTGACTGAATATTTGATTTCTTTTTCCCTTCTTTTCAAATGTTAATTGGATCATAGCTATAAAGCTAGAAGGGGCCCCTTCAATTTTTAAATAGGGAAACAGACTCAGGGAGATTAAATGACAGGTAGTAAGCATTTGAACCCAGGATCCTGGACTCCAGGGCCCAGTGCTTTTTCTGCTGTACCCCATGGCTTGCCTATCATGTTTTTTCATCACCTTCATGGCATGATTATCAATGCTTCCTTCTTGTGTACCAAAAATTAGGCAGAGAAAAAAAAAGCCATCCACAAAGCTAATGAACACGTCATCTGAGGCTAACAATGCATGTGATATGTCCCACCCACAGCCCCTCCTTCCCCTCCCCCTTCAGCCCAGAGCTGGATCATACTAATGACCTGCTGCCCAGAGGCCATTTTCCTGTTCTTTCCATGTACGTTGTTATAATCATGGGGCGTTTTGTTTTCCAGTATGTGCCCGCTTCACTTTGTATCAGTTTGCAAACAGGGCTATTAAGATTACTTACAAAAAGACTTTTATTGATTTTTTTGTTTTTATATCTTTTTATATCTTATTCCTCCCCTCCCTGAGAAACATCTTGTATAACAAAGAATTTTTTTTAGAGAAATAAGAGGAAAAAAGCCCTCAGCAAAACCAACCAATATATTGAAAAAAGGATGGTATCTGTCATGTTCTGCAGTGAATCTCCATCTGTGCAAAAACCATTTTGGTGGGGGGGAGGATGATGAAAAACTCTTGAGGACTCTGGAGCCATTGCAAAACTCTCTTTGAAGGAAGTGTCAGCTTTGCCTGCAGGCTGGAAGAGTAGCTGACTCCTTCTGGGGGATACTGGGAATCAGGCTTGTAAAGTTTCCCAATAAAATGTTTGTCTGTCATTACTGCCTTCCACACCTCTGGCATTCAAAGCTCACAGGTGCCAGTAGCAGCGTTCTATAACTACTGAAACTGAATTCGAACTCCTCAGCCTGGTATTAAAGGGAGGGGATCAGGGCATCTCATGCTCACCAGGGTGGGAGAAGGCACACAGAAGGAAGGGATAGAGAGAGGGGGAGGGCATCGCACAGTTCAGGGAGTGGACAAGGGCTCGGGGCAGCTTATGCCCCAATAGCAGATTCAGCCTCCTGTGAATCAGAAAAGGCACAGTGGGAAAGCTGGGTTGGGGTGAGTGGGGGCAGAAGTACTCTGAGGAAGCTTGAGGGCAAACCTATGACCAGAGACTGTGTTTCTGTGTGGTTACGGGGGAGGGGGCGCGGCTGGAGTGGGCACATCACAATTATTCCCTCCTTAAAGTAAAGTCACTGCTCTCAAGGAGCTCATAGTCTAATGGGGGAAGAAACAACATATAAACAACTATACATAAAAAAGGATAAATTTCCAGAAGAAAGACTCTAAGGTTTCGGGGCAAAGCAGAAGGTTGACTTTTTAGCTATGCCTAGAAGGAGACCAGAGAAGCTAGGAGCCAGAGCTGAGGAGGGGAGAGTGCCTGGCAGGCATGGGGGACAGTCAGTGAAAGTGACCCCAGTCAGGAGATGGAGTGTCTTGTCTGAGGAACGGCCAGGAGTCGTGTGTCACTGGATCAAAGAATATGTGGGTAGTGAAAGGTATGAGACTAGAAGAGGCCAGGTTATGATGGGTGCAGTGGAACTCTATCCTAGGACACTGAAAGCATCGGAGGATTGATTGCCGAGTTCCTGCCAGTGGTCTTTGAAAGATCCTGAAAAACAGGAGAAATACCACAGAACTGAACAAGGGCAAATGTCCTGACTTCCAAACAAAGGAAAGAGAATGATCTTTGTTAATTACAGGACAGTGAACTTGATTTCTATTCCTGGCAACATTCCACAATATATCATTAAAGGAAGGGCTAGTGAAGGTCTAGAAAAAGAAATGATCAGAGTCAGCACAGCTTCATTAAGAACCGGTTATGCCAGACTAACCTTGTTTCCTTTTTTGACAAGGTTACTGAACTAGAAGGCAAGGAGAATGCTTACAAAGATTTTGGCAAAGCACTTAACAGTGTCTCATGTTATACTGGTGGAAAAGATGAAGAGATGTACTCATTGGATGGCCAGATCCAAAGAGCAAAGAGCAAAATTCATATTTTGATATCAACTTGGATGGAGATCTCCAAGGGACCTGTGTTTGGTCTTTTTTTTTTAAGCAAGCATGTATTAAACACCTATTGTGTGCCAGGTACTGAGCTAAGCACTTTACAAATATTATTTCATTTGATCTTTATAATGCTAGGTGGAAGGTACTATTCCCATTTTACAGTCAAGGAAACTGGTAGATAGAGGCCACAGTCACACAGCTAAAAAGCATCTGAGACCTTCCTGACTCCATGCCCAGGGCTCTACCGCCTAGCTTGTTCTCTTGTAGTTAACATTTTTATCAACAACTTTGACAAGGTGTAGATGGTATGATCACCAGATTTTCAGATGACATGGAATTACCATGTTGGCCAATAGAGTCAGGATCCAAAAAAGATTTTGGAAGCATCCATTAAGATGAAATTAAATACGGATAAATGTAAAGTCCAACTTTGGGGCCAAAAAAATCAATTTCACAAATATAAGATAGGGGAGGCATGGCTAGATAGCAGTTCACGTAAAAAAGATTTGGAAGGCTTAGTGGAAAGCAAGCCCAGTATGAATTGACAAAGTGATATAACTTCCAAAAGAGCAGTTGCAATTGCATTAAAATGTTCAGGAATAAAAAAGTGATTGTTCCTCTGTACTGTGCCCTGCATACCACATCTGGAGCTCTGTGTTCAATTCTGGGTGCCTCAGGTCCAGGACACTGAGAAGCTGGAAAATGCATAGAGGAGGTATGTTGGAAAGCCTCATGTCACATGGGTGAAGGAATTTTTTTATGTTTAATTGGCAGAAGATAAGATTCATTAGGGGAAGATATGATCAATATCTTCAAGATTTGAAGGGTTGTTGCATTGAAAAAGGAATTAACTTGGGCTAATTTGCCCTTGGCAAGGGGGTGGTGTACAATGAGTGCACCTTACAAAGAAGTCCTTGGGTTTGATGGAAGGAAAAACTTCCTAGTGATGAAATCTACCTTAAAAGTGGTGTGGGCTATTTTTCAGGAGGTAGTAGAGGGCCGCCTGGTCTGACCATGTCACCTCCTTACTTAGTGAACTCCAGTGGCTCCCTATCACCTCCAAAATCCAATATAAAACCCTCTATTTCACATTCAAAGTCCTTCCTAACCTGTCCCCCTCCCCCTTTTCAGTCTTCATACACTTAACTCCCCTCTATGTAGTCTAAGATCCAGTGACACTGGCCCACTTGCTGTTCCTCTAACAAGACACTCCATCTCTCAACTCCATACATTTTCACCAGCTGCCTCTCATGTCTGAAATTCTCTCTTTTCTCACCTCCACCTCCTGGCTTCTCTCTCTGGCTTTCTCCAATTCCCAGCTAAAATCCTACCTTCTACAAGAAGCCTTTCCCTCTTCCCTTAATTCTACTGCCTTCCTTCGGTGACTATCCACAGTTTTTCCTGTCTACATCCTTTTTGTACATAGCTATTAGCATATTTCCTTCCCCTCCCTTCTGTTAGACTGCGAGCTCCTTGAGGGCAGGGACTATCTTTTTGCTTTTCCTTATATTCTCAGTGATTAGCACCGTTCCTGGCATGTAGTTGATGCTCAATAAATACTTGTTGACTTGATTCATTGGAAGTCTTCAAACAAAGTTAGGTCATAGAAAGAATTCTTATTTAGGTAAGGGTTGGATTAGAAGACCATTGAAGTTCCTTCCAACTCTGGGATCCTGTGATTCTGTGACCCCAAATCTTTCCACCCTCATCCTGCCTCTCTTGAGGATGGGACAAAGGCTGCCTCTACCCTCATCCTTCCCAGTCAAGGTTTGGTCAGACTTGAGAATGACACTGAGCTTCACCTTTGGGATGAAGCATGGCCTCCAGGGCTCTGGTAGAAATGAACAGAAAATGTCACATCTGACTTTCTACTATTATTACTTTAAATATTATATATACATATATATATATTTCCAATCAGCAAAAATCCATTTTCTCAGCCAAATGTAAACATTTCTTTACAATGTCGTTATTATATAATTGTTCTAATTTATTATAAGTTGTTCTCATTCTGCTTACTTTGTTGCATCAGTTCACATAAGTCTTTCCATATTTCTCTAAAACTCTCGCCTTTTATTGTGTCTTACAGCGCAACACAAATAGCATTTGATTACACTAACCTACCATAATTTATTTGTTCAGCTGTTCTCCAGCTGATGGCCACTCCCTTAGTTGCATTCTTTGTCACCACAAAAAGGGCTGCGATAATTATTTTTGTACATGGAGTGCTCTTACTCTTTCTTCGATCTCCTTAGAGTACATGCCTATTAGGGGCATTGCTGGGTCAAAGGGTAAATCCTCTTTTACAGGGGAGAAAGGTGAGGCTCAGACAAGAGAACAGCCTTGCCCACAGCCAGAAAGCTCAAAAATGGCAGAACTGAGATTAGAATCCAGAACCCAGACCTCTAGATCTTTTCATCCAGTAAACAATCCCCTCTTTCTCTATCCACATTGCAATTTTTCCTTACAAGTAAGGAACGAGGCTCTGTCCAAGTTACTGAAGTGCACTTTGATGTTTAAAAGTGACTATCAGATGCATTTGAAGTATGTTCTACTTGACTAAAATAGTACCATTAAATGAAACTCAAAATATTTTTAGAGATTAGATGGAAGAAAGATATTTCTACTATTAACATTCTGTTTTTTACTAAGTGGAATTAAGGAATTTAAGTTATAAGTTAAAGTAGAAACACAATTAATGAGTCATGAAATTGCCATTTGTAATTTCTAGGGTGTGGAGCAGGGGGTGGGTAGTGGTAGTTTTTGGGTCATGTGGCAAGAAATCTTGGGGTGTGGCATCTGGGACCTTGCTTGTCATGGTCTCCAGGAATGCTAAGATACATCTCAGGTCATAGGCAGGATATCCTTGGGAAGGAGAGATGGACTCAGACAGGGTCGTAGCTCTATACCTTACATAGGGAACACATTTATGGCTCTGGGCCCAGCCATGATGCTCCAGAGTGAAAGCAGGTAGGTAGGCAGTCAATAGACATTTATTAAGTGCCTACCATGTGCCAGGCACTGTGCTAAGCACTAGGGATCCAAAAAAAGGGAAAAGACAATCACTCTTCTCAAGAAACTCACAGTTTAATGGAAGAAACAACATGCAACAAGCTATAAACAGGAGAAATTGGAGATAATCAAAGAGGAAAGCATTAATGAAGTTTGCTAAAGGCTTTTGTGGAAGGTGGAATTTTACCTGGACTTGAAGGAAGTTGAGGAAGCCAGGAAGTGGAGGTGAGATAGAAGAGCCTTACAGGCACTGTGGACAACCAGTGAAAAGGAAGCAAGCCAGGAGGTGGAACAGCAAGGAGGGCAGACCTAGTGGGAGATGCTCATTGGACATCCTCCAGATACGGGCATCCAACCTGGCGTCAATGGCTAGATTCTGGATGTCCTCTTTCCACTCTTGCTCCGTGACCTGAGCCCCTCCTCCAGGGCTTCACTTCCCTTTCTCTGAAGAACTCTTTTGCCGGCCTCTTTCTGACCTCTTAAAATGGCTCATAAGTTCACAAATTTAGAGCTTGAAGGAACCTCAGAGACCATCTAGTTCAATTCCTTTATTTTATTTTATATTTAATTCAATTTTATTTTCAGTTCCAAATTCTTTACTTGCCCTCTCTGCCTATCCCACCCATTGAGAAGGCAAACCAAACCAAACCAAACCCATTACAAGTATATATAGTCATGAAAAACAAATTTCTGAATTTGTCAAGAAAAAAAGGTAAAAGGAAAAAGAAAGAAAAGAAAATATGCTTCAATTTACATTCTAAGTTCATCAGCTCTCTATCGGGTGGTGATAGTGGGTCTCTTCATGAGTCCTTTGGGATTGTGGGATTGTATTAATCAGAATTACTAAGGCTTTCAAAGATGGTCATCTTTACGATATTGCTCTTACTGTATAAATTTTGCTCATTTCACTTTACATCAGTTCATGCAACTCTTCCCAGGTTTTTCTGAAACCATCCCATTCATCACCGCTAACAGTATGATTCCATCACACTCACATCATAAATTGTCAGCTATTCTCTAATAGAAAAGTATCCCCTTAAGTTTCTGATTATTTGTCAGCACAAGAAGAGATGCTATAAATATTTTTGTATATATGGGCTCTTTTTCTTTTTCTTTGATCTCTTTGGGTCATAGACTTAGTAACGGTGTTGCTGGGTCAAGGAGTATGTACAGTTTAAAGGCTTTTTGGGCACAGTTCCAAATTCTTTCCAGAATGGTTGAATTGGTTCTACCCATAGTACATTAGCATATTTATTTTCTTACAGCTTCTCCAGCTGCCATTTTTTTTGTCATCTTAGCCAATCTGGTGGGTGGGAGATGGTACCTTAGAGTTTCTTAAAATTCGCATTTCTCTTATTATTAGTAATTCAGGGTGTTTTTTTTAACATGGCTGTTGATAGCTTGGATTTCTTCCTCCAAAAACTGCCTTTTCCTGTCCTTTATTTAGTAGTTGGGGAAATGGATCTTTTTCTTCTAAATTTGATTCAGTTCTTTATATATATTAGAGAGAAGAGAGAAATTTGTTGCAATTTTTCCCCCAGTTTCCAGCTTTTCTTTTAATTTTAGCTACATTGGTTTGTACAAAAACTTTTAAATTTTATCTAATGAAAATGATCCATTTTGCCTCCTATAAACCTCTCTATCTCTTGTTTGGTCATGACTTCATCCTCTATCCATAGATATGACAGGAAATTTGTTCCCTGCCCCACTAATTTGCTTATGATGTTACTCTCTGTATCTAAATTATATATCCATTTTGAGCTTATCTTGGTATATGATGTGAGATGTTGGTTTATATGCAGTTTCTGCCAGTCTACTTTCCAGTTTCCCCAGCAGTTTTTGTTGAACAGTGAGCTCTTGTCCCAATACCTGGCATTTTGGGGTTTATTGAAGTCTAGGTTACTGTGTTCATTTGCTTGTGTATGTTTTGTACCTAGTCTGTTCCCCTGATCAACCCCTCTATTTCTTACACAGAACTAAAATTGTTTTGATGATTACAGCTTTGTAGTATAGCTTGAGATGTGGTACTGCTGTGCTCCCTTCCTGCCCATTTTTTCCCTATTGATTTCCTTCATACTTTTTACCTTTTATTCTTCCAGATGACTGCTGTTATTATTATTATTTCTAGCTCTATAAAGTAATCCTTTGGTAGATTGATTGGTATGGTACTGAATAAGTATCCTTTACAAATGAGAAAAACAGATCTGCTGAGATTAAAGGCCCAAAGTTAGTAAGTGGCAGTGCTGGGATTTGAACCCAGGCCCTCGGGCTCCAGAATCAGCACTTTTCCAAGTACACCACACTATATTTCCCAAGGCTCTTCTCTCTCTCCCTCTCTCTCTCTCTCTCTTTCTCTCTCTGTCTCTCTCTCTCTCTCTCTCTCTCTCTCTGTCTTTCTCTGTCTCTCTGTCTCTCTGTCTGTCTCTCTGTCTTTCTCTGTCTCTCTCTCTGTCTCTCTGTCTCTGTCTGTCTCTGTCTCTGTCTGTCTCTGTCTCTCTCTCTGTCTGTCTCTGTCTCTGTCTCTCTCTGTCTCTGTCTCTCTCTCTCTCTCTCTCTCTCTCTCTCTCTCTCTCTCTCTCTGCCTTCTCTTCTCTCCTCTCCCTGTCTCAATCACTATACTTGGTTACTTGCTATTTCTTGCTCATGACACTCCTTCTCCTGACTGTCCCCTTACGCTGCCTGTACCCAGGATCTAGCATATTCTTCCTCTTTACCTATTGACTCCAAGCCTAGCACCTGTCCTTACTACACCAGATCACCTCTGGTAAAATGTTTGTTGAATGAACAACAGAATCCATAATGGTGAATGGCTTGGAGAAGGGAGAGGCTGGAGACAGAGACACCAATTAGGAAGTCATTACAGTAGTCTAGGTGAGCTACCTGAACTAGGGTAGTGATCCGTGAGTGAAGTGAAAGGGATGCCCATGAGACACGTGGGAGGGAGGATTCAAAGGACTTGGCACCTGGAGGGGGAGAGGGGAAGGAAGAGTCGAGAATGACCTCAAGGTTACCAACCTGGCTGACTGGGAGGATGGTGGCAGCCTCAACAGAAAGAGGAGGAGTTTGGAGGAGGGGTGAGGTTTGGGAGGAAAATGATGAATTCTGTTTAAGGACATGCTCCATCCACCAGAGGAGTGATCCAGTCCTGTCTTGTCATGCCCTGCCCCTAGCCTAGCCTAGCCGTCCCATTCTTCCCTCCTTTGATCTTCTCATACCCAACATAGCCAGAAAAAAGTGCCTTTTGTTGTTCTTAGTATTTATCGACAGCCTTGGCCACCTTTTGAAGACCTGGGTCCCCCAAACTCACCTGTATAAAGAGAAGTATATATATATATAATGTATATACATCTGTATATCTATATCTCTATCTATGTCTACGTCTATGTCTCTGTCTACATCTACATCTATATATTTATATCTATATCTATATCATCTATATCTATATCTACACCTGTATAAGTTGAGGAGATGTAAGACAAGACAAAGATTTTAGATAAGTATCTGTATGGCTGGTAGGCTTGTTATGAGTCAAGAGCGTGCCTTGACAGCCTGAATTGGGCTACAGGAATTGGGCTACATTCAGAGAGACAGAGGGTCCAGAGCAAGGGAGAGAACGGCCCCACTGTTCTCTGCCCTCTGGTCAGACCGCATTGTGTCCTGTTAGAGAGGATATTGACAACCTGGGGCATGTCTGCGTCATAGTTACCAGAATGATCAGAGCACAAAAGGGTCATTTGGAGAAACCGGATATTTTTCTTCTGGAGAAGAGAAGGCTGAGAGGAGACAGATCAGCTGTCTTCAAGTATTTGAAAGAAGGTTCAGCCTCAATTGGTCCCAGAAGACAGAACTGGGAGCAATGAAGGGGAGGTGCGGAGAGGCAGATTTAGGTTCCGTTCAAGAGAAGATTTTCCAGTAGTTAGAATTGATCCCAAGTGGAATGGGCCTGATTAGGGGATGGGGAGTTTCCCCTTCATGGAAGCTTTAGAGCAGAGACTGGATGCTCAGGGACATTGTAGAAAGAATTCTTGGTCAGCTTAATGGCCTCTGAGGTCCTGCTAAATTGGAGACTCTGAGTCCAACAAGAGTGTTGTTTCTACCTTCCCAAAATTTGGGCCTGGCCTCACCTTGTAGCTGTTCCTTCCCAAACCTAATTCCTTTTTCTTTCTCTGTTCAAGGCTGGGGATTCCATGGCCTTTCCCAAGTTCTAGGGCTTCTGGGCCTCCTCTGTCTCCTTTCCTGGTTCTTCTATATTTGAATGGCCCCAACGCCCTGCCCTTGACCTTCTTTTGTCTCTACCATCACCTTCAGTGATCTCATTAACTCCTGGCTTCAATTATTATCTTTATGCAACTGAGTCAAATTTATTTATGTCTCCCTGATCTCCCCCTAGTTTCAGGCTGGCAGCACCAACTGTCCATTCGACGTCTGCATGGGACACCCCAAACTCAACACATCCCACACTGGACCCATTGTCATTCTTTTTGAACTTGACCTTTTTCCAAATGGCTGTAGTGGCTTCTAGTCAACTAGGCTGGACATTTCAGAGACATCTTTGACTCCTCTCTCTTTTTCAGTCCTCCAGTGGAGAGAAAGAAAGAAGAAGGCCCCAGATGGAGGCTCGGGGGATGTTCACAGTTGATGAAGATGACACAGATAAAGATCCAGTCAAGGGGACCAAGGAGCCAATCTGAGGACCAGGACAGTGTGGTGTTGTACACTTAGAGAAGAGAGAGCAATCAAGGGTGCCATCGACAATGCAAATACTGAAGAGAAGGATGAGGGTTGGGAAAAGGTCAATGGATTTGCTTAATTAAGAAATCACTGGTGACTTTAGAGAGAACGATTTCAGTTGAACAAAGAGTTTGGAAGCAAGAGTGTGCAGAGGATTAAAAAAGAGTGAGATAGGAAGTGAGGCCACTAAGGATGATCCTTTTAGGATGTGAGGGAGTGAAAGAGCCCAGGGCAGGAAGTCAGAAGCCCCATGGGCTTCTTCAGGAGGAGGAGTTATTGAGCAAAACCACCAAAGTGGCTCTGTGGTCACCATCCTGGGAAGCCCTGCTGGGCTGGGAGCAAGAGACCAGGGAGAGGATGACTTCCTGTCTGGCCTCCTTCCTTCAGGGCTTCCCTGCTCCTCACCGAGCAGCATCCCCTCCCCACCCCCCTCTCCTTCAGTGCTGGCTTTCACTCTGGCCCCCAGGCTCCCATGTGGAGGAGTCAGGGCAGAGAAACTCTGACTCCCCGAACCCTCTGCCTGGGCAGCCACGTCCAGGTCAAATGTTCTCTCTTGCGGCTCCCAGGGGTCACACGTTTTTCTCTTCAGATGAGCCAGCAGTGCTGGGAATAGGCTGTGGCTCTTCCCTCTCTTTCTGTTCAGAGACACAGGTCTCTTCCGCCTGGTATTTGCCTTGAGTGATTTCCATGGTAAACAAGGAAGACTGCTGGTCTGGTATTGTGTGATTGTCAAATGTTTCACAACCAGCTCTGGGTGGGGGCACTTCCTCCCCTTAGGCCCACAACCCATGGCTTAGATGGAGGGGTTCTGAGGATACCTAGGGTTGTGAGATAAAACTGCTCAGGGGACCCTCGACCCAGGGTCTTCCCAAGTCCCCCATTGGCTGCTTCTGCCATTTCCTTATAACGGTATTGGGAAGGGAAGAGGGAAAGGAACAAGCATTTATTAGGCACCTACTATTGTGCTAAACACTTTACAAATAGCTCATTGGATCCCCACCACAACGTTGGCAGGGTTAATCCATTTTATGGTTGAGGAAACTGAGGTAGAGGTTAAGTGACTTGCCCAGGGTCACACAGCTAGTAAGTGTCTGAGATCGATTTTGAACTCAGGTCTTCCTGACTCCAGGCCCAGTGCTGTATCCACTGGAGAGTGGGGTAGGGGTAGGGGTTCCCCTTGAGATTCCATCACTGGAAGTGCAAGCAAATCCTGCTCTTCTCAGTTACGCCCTAACCCTTCTGTAGATGATTAACAGCGTGCTCTGTGAGCTGTTCCAAATGAGAGCCCAATTTTACTAAGGTATTTCAGAGCAGGAGCTGGTATTGAAACCCAGGGAAGTTACAGGTGCTCAGCTTAGCCATGAAGTCTGCTTGGTGTGACTTGGGCAGGGATTTTTCAGTTGCAACTTGTTTTATTTCTAGGTTGGCCAGTGGCTTCTTAGTCCAAGCTCTGAAACTCACAGAAGACCCAAAGTAATTAGTCGATAGAACCCAGGGGTACAGTTACAGCACATGTAGTTGGGGAAGGGCCCATTCATCACCGGCTAATGGCAAAGGTCAGAGTAGAACTTGGAGACCCTAAGGATCTGAGCTATTGCTTTGTCCCTCTGCACCTCACCCCATGAAAAACAAGAGGGCCAGCTGGCTGGGCTCCAGGTGTGCCCTTCTCCCCTTGCCTGGCTCTGTGCTAAAATTATCGTGTTTCTGCAGTTAATCTGACACCTGTGCTTGCTGTCTTCAGCCCTGGCTTCTAATCAGACCGTCTCTATCTAGACTCTTTCTAAGGCCCTGCTTGGGGCCAGTTTCCAGGGACAGTTATTCCTTCTTTGCTCCACAGCCAATATATATAGAGTTTCTTCTTACCATCTGTATCGACTGCTGTGTGTTTGGCAGACCCTGGTCAGGTTCCGATTCATCTTATCCCTAAGCTCTCTGGACTATTTTTGCCCAGGATCCATTTAGGGCTTGGTCATACTCCTTTTTTGGGGCCTATTTCCAATCCACCCTTCTCCTAGTCCCAAGAAAATGAGTACCTACACACACACAGACAGACACACACATAGACACACACACACACACACACATATACACACACACTCCCATACTTACATAAAAGGCATAAAATAAGTAGTTGTCTGAAACCAAGGTATGAGGGCCCCAGGGAGCCAGGAAGGGTTAAATTAATCACAAGGTGAAAACCTAAGAGCCTCCAGCCCACGATTCCCACTCCGGGGCCTGGGCTTTGGTTCCCCACCTTCTCACAAGGTTAGGGAAAGCCTAGAATTAAGGACTTCAAGTGGTCCAAACTGTGGAGGGGGCAGCAGCCCAAAATGCTCATTTGGCTATAGCTAGTAGCTGAAGTATTGGAGTGGGGGTCTTTATGAGGATCCTAGATAGGGGTCTCTGGGAAGGTGGCTGCTCCTTGGGGAGTACAGGGATCTTCCAAATATGCATTGCTCCCGATGCCTTTTTTTTTTAAAAATCGAATCAGGGCTGGTTCTCATCCTGACCCACAGCAATAGGGTCCAGTGGTAAAGATCCGTGTTGGCTTTTAGTTTGTATACCTAGAGCTTAGCACGTAGCAAATGTAGTAAGTGCTTGTGGAGCAACTGAACTTGCATTCACAGAAACTGAGTTTGAATCTTGTCTCTGACGCTTACCACTTAATGACCTTGGCCAAGTCACTGTGGGTCTCAGTTTCCTCATCTGTAGAATGAGAGAGTGGGACTAGGTCACTTCTAGCTCAGTACAAATGAGCGAATGAAAAAAGCATTTATTAGGCAGTCACTGTTTGCCAGGTCTGGTGCTGGGGACACCCAGCACAGCTTTTTTATTTGGAAATACAAATATAAAAAGAGAGATAAGATAGCTTCTGGCCTCAAGGAATTTACGTTTTAACAAGGCAGAGGTGCTTCACCTTTCTTGGGTCATGAATCCTTGGGTGGTCTGGAGAAGCCCATGGACCCCTTGGGGGGGAGGGCTGGGAAAGCTCATGGACTTCTTTGTGGTCTGGAAAAACCCATGGACCCCTTGAGAAGTTTGGAGAAGCCTCCTCAGAATAATGTTTTTAAATGCATATAATAAAGATTACAAAGCAAAGCAATTATGTAGAAATACATTTATAAAAATATAGATTAAAAACCAAGTTCATGCACTTTTATTAGATGCCCCTACGTTAGAGGGAGGCAGTACATTTGGGGCGTGGTGCTCAAGGAAGGGATGTTGTAGGGATGGTGAATCATGTCCTTTCCAGAAGCAATGGTGGTATGGATTTGATTACTGCGCCCAAAGTAGGAAGTGGAAAGCCGGGGTGGGGGGGTGACCACATGGGGTACGTGCAGTGTCAGGCAGATGGAAAAGTGACTGGGTGGATGATTGCATGGGACAGGAAGCTGGAACATGGCCTGGACTTGGGGGTCTGGGCCCAGTTAATGGAGAGAGCAGGCTAGGGCAGGAGCTCCAGAGAGGAGGGAATTAGCTTCCCCAGGGCCTGGGGATCTGGATTCTCCAACCACAGAGGTGAGGGTCTGGAGGCTGCCGGTCCTGGGGGTCAGGAGGTGGGCAACAGAGAAGAGCATGGCCTAGCTGGAGGGCTGGACAGGGTCTGCTGCTGCTGCTGCTGCTCTGCTCTGCTTGGGCAGAGGTGGCCGAAATGACTCAATAACCCTGGGGGGGCCCTGGATGGGCATGTCTGCTGTTCCTGCAGGTTGATAACAGGGGCCAGCTGGTTTCTTATTTGATTAACAAAGCCAGAATGGAGGAGTAATCAAATCCAGAAGGTCCTCTCTGTTCTCCATCTCCAGGTTAGCTCCTTCCAGTGGGAGAGGGGCTCCAGGATTATGGGCACCAGTGCCCAGCGCTCCGTCTCAGTGAGGTTCTGGCTTTTTTCGGAGTCTATTTTCTAGGCATGTGGGTCTGGGGTCAGGAGGAATTATGAGGTTGCCCTGTCGCTGCCAGGGGCTTCTCCTTTGGCTCTGGGTAGTTTCTCAGTGGGAGGGAGGCAGGGTGAGGCTTCAAGGCTCAGCCCCCATTCTGGCCCCCAGGTAAGCTCCGGCCTGACTCAAGGGTCATAGAATCTTACCCAGAAAATTGTAAAGGGGAGTCTTTTCCAGTTCCATATTGACCCTTCCAGCTGGGAGAGAGGATGGGATTGTGTAATTTAGAGCTAGCAGGGATCTCACGGTCATTTCCTCCAATTCTCCCCTCCCTTTGATAGATGAAGGAAACTGAGTCCCAAAGAGAGTCAAGAACTTGTAATTAGGAATTAGAAGAACAGGATTCAGCCCCAGGTCCTCTGGCTCCCAAATTCATCCTTTTTCCACCACGTCATTCTCAGAAGGGACTCCAAACTGGCTGCACAGTGCAAGCATGGGGTTCAGTGTGTTTTCCTTTTCTACCACTCCTTGGGGCCATGGGAGGCCAGCGGATCTAGGCCCAGCTGGCCAGAGCCCTGGGGCTGCAGAGGACTCAGGACAGGAGGAGGAGGGGATGCTGGAGGCCTCATGGAACCCCACCCTGCAGGCCTGGGGGGCAGACCTGGGCCAGTGAAGTTTGGGGCTCTTGGACCTGTATCTCAGCTGGGCCCATCTCGGTTGGGCTCACAGTAGACACTGGGAGTATCTGAGCCAGTGGAGGCTCCCCTGGACACAAGCCAGGTAGGCCCCAGGCTTGGCCTCATTCACCCCTTCCAGTCCTGATGTCCATGTGTCTCTACTCTGAGGTCAGCTTTGAGGAATGTGGAGCAAGGGGGGGTTGCAGGCCGAGGAGGGGCTCCGGAGGGGCGGGGCTGAGCTCTGCCAGGGATTTCTCAGAGGACCAAGAAAAAAGGGTTTCATAATAAGCAAGGGGATCGAGTTTCTGAAAACATACTGTGAGGGTCAGCAGAGCAGCTGGCAGTGGGGGAGCAGGGCCGTGACCCGCCTCTGAACTCTTCCAATTCATTTCCTGTCAGAGTACAGACCCAAGGGGCCAGGCAGCCAAGATGTGGGGCTCTTTTGGAGACCAGGCCTGCTGGAAAGCGGGATTCCAGGGATGGCTGACATTCCTTTCAGCCTCTTAGCCCCCCCCGCGGCCACTTGCAGTTCCTGGGATTGTTGGGGGGGGATGTAGGGGGCCCTCAGGGGAACCTGGGGGTAGGAAAAACAGGCAAGCAAATGACTGGCTGCATTGCTCACTTCCAAGGCGAGGACAGAGAAAAGTGGTAGATGCAGGGGCCTTCCATTAATCACTCTGTGATCCAGTAGGTACGTATCGCGTGGTGGGGACATAAAATATGTCCAGAATTGAGGACAGTCACAGCTTCCTCTCAGGGTATAGCTAAGACCCAGGAGAGAAAACAAAAAAAGTCTCTGAGCAGCCAAAATAGATGCTTTTAAGTGAATGCCCTCCAAGTGTTTTCCGTGTAGAAGGGAGCCATTCGGGGTTCATTTACCTTTATTTTACTTATAATTTTGCTAATCTTGGCGATTTAGGTTTTGCACAAAGGGGGCTCTTAAGACGTTTTTTAAAATTGAAATCAAGCCCAATTAGAAGAAAAGTAAATGTGGGTGTGGCTGCTAGTAGCTCCTGACATTAGCAAGGACACTAAAGAACTGTTTGAAAAAAACAAATTATATAGCAGACTGGGCCAGTTCGATGCTGGAGCCCGCGGCCCATCTCACTTGGATAGGCCGGAGGGTATTTGGGGGTCAGAGCCCCTCACAATAATGGAGGCTGTGTAAGAAGGTAGGCATGTGTAGATACTTGTCCTCACAGCATGGACTCCATATTCCCTTTGGGATGATATTCTCCAGAAGGCTGTCTATGAGTCTTCAAGGCTGTGGGAGGCATTAAAAGGCACCAGAAGACGTGTTGGGAGAAGCCCAGGTGGACACCCAGGGTGAGACAAGAAGAAAATGGCAACTCAGTTATGAGCTCCAGTGTCCCACCTAGATCTCGATAATGATGAAATTCAGAGTTAGAGTTTCTGGGATTATCCAGTTCTTGGGCCAAGAAGCCAAACATTCTCCAGCTTACTCTTTTTCTACCAAGAAGGTGTCAAACATTCCCTGGCCTTTGGTTCAGCAAGTGAGTCAACAAGCATTTGGGGATGGTCCTTCACAGGTGGAGAACCTGCGGCCTCGAGGCCACATGTGACCTTCTAGGTCCTCAAGTATGGCTGCAGGTTCCCCACCCCTCGTCCAAGGTGGATAGGACACAGACTCTGAGGGAACTTTCAGAACAAGAAGGAAGATGAGGCATGATGGTAAAGTTGAGAGAGCCAGCAGCAGAGATGGGAAAAGGAAGAAGGATAATTATCCTGGGTTCTTCTTCAAAATGGAGCTTCTCAGAGGAACTCACCAATGGGAAAAATGGGCCATTGGCATGGAGGGATGTTTCAGGATTCTGGTTTCTGGAAGCTCAGAGCTCCTGAGAACCACAGCAAAGCTTTCCTATCACCCCACTATGGATGCCTTGATGTATGTTGCTATCACTTCCTTGGAGATGTGTCATCTGGGCTTCTTGGGTAGTCTCCCTTACATTTGCATACTGAAAGGCTTAAAAAACCCAATAAGAATACCAAAAATCCCATTTCACTTGAAAGGGTTGACCCTTAGCTCTTTGGAAACTTGGCTTTCCAGAATAACTAATCCCCCCAAACCCCTACACTCCAGGAATTTGTAACTTATCAAGGGAAAGACTTTCCACACTGAGAATGGTGTAAGAGGTAATCTCCAGAATGGATTTCCTTTAAGATTGGGTGGGGAAGTTCGCTGAAAGCCAAGGGATTATATGGATTGAGAAAGGTTGATACCCTGCTCCAGGAGCTGTATTATTGGGCTCTTCCATGTGCTGACCAGAGACTTCCAGGATGCAGATTCCTTGGCTGCATCCCCAGGGATGAGGATCCCTCCCATCCAGCTCCGAGATGTGGGCTTCTCTCCTTAACTTGGGTCAGCTCAGCTCTCCGGGGGGCCTCCAAAAGACAGTCAGGACGAGAGGGGGCTCCTGGGGCAGTGTAGAAGGTGCTCCTTCTCTCCTCCGACGCTGCCACTGCCTCTTTTCTACCTGGTCTCCCTGCCTCAAGGCTCTCCCGGCTCGGATCCATCCTTCGCTGAGCGGCCAAAGTGAATTTTCCCGAGGTCGGGTTCTAAGCGTGTCATTTCCCTCCACAATAAACTCCAGTAGCTCCCTATTGGGCCGCTAGGTGGCGCCATAGTGTACAGAACTCTGGGCCTGGAGTCAGGAAGACTCATCTTCCTGAGTTCAAATCCAGCCTCAGATACTTGCTAGCTGTGTGACCCTGGGCAAGTCACTTCACTGCCTCAGTTTCCTCATCTGTAAAATGAGCTGCAGAAGGAAGTGGCAAACCACTTCTGCCAATATCTCTGCCAAGAAAACCCCAAATGGGGTCATGGAGAGTTGGACACAACTGACCAACAACAACTCCCTGTCACCTTCAGGATCAAATATAAAACCCTGTTTTTGGCTACTAAAGTCCTTCACAATCTTCGCGCCCCCCCGGCCCCCCCCCCCGACTCTTTTTAACCCTTTACTTCGCTCTACAAAAGAGAGACATTGCCCTTCTTGCTCTCCTTCCTACACACATTCAACCTCCTCCCTCTATGACTTTCCCTGGGTATCTCCCCCAGGCCTGGAATGTTCTTCTGCCTCCCCCTCCCCCCCCATTCAAATCCCAGCTCAAATCCCACTTTCCAGAGGAGGTCTTTCCCTGCCGCTCCCCCTTTGCTGCCAGGGTTTTTCCTCCCAGGTAACCCTCCTTCTGATCTCTCTACACGTTAGATGGTCATCGCTGTGGTCCGGCTGTCCTGCACCCTTAGACTGGGAGCTCCCCGAGGGCAGGGACAGTGTCTGCATCTTTCTTTGTAGCTCCTTCCCTCTTAGCACAGCTCAGGTTCCTGATCGGTGCTCAACAGATTGCTTGCTGACTGATTGATTGAGATCATGGAGGTGGATAAGGTAAGAGAAGGACAAATGTTCATGCTGGAAGGGGGCGGGAGAAGCCTCTGGCGACCCATGGTTTCAAGGGGCTCCCTAGAACTGGATGGGGGTGGGGAGGGGCAGGGAAGGGATGCCCAGGGCAGTGACAACAGGAGGAACAGCTGCTGTTGGTCTTGAGGCAGCGATGGCTGTGGAAGGTAGGGTGCTATCCCTCAGCTGGAGGCTGGAGCAGAGGTGGTGGAGGAGGGGTAGGATCCCCCATAATCTGGGGCATGCCCCACTCTTAAGGTAGTCAGGCAGACCTGGGTTTGAATCCTGTCCCTGACCCTACTGGCTTTGTGATCCTAGGTATCAATTTAGTCAACTTTTCTGAGCCTCTGTTTCCTCATCTGTAACATGGGAATAACTTGTGTCGTACTTACCTCACTGAGTTGTTGTGAGGGTCAGATAGAATAGTGTCTGCCATGAAAGCAAAGCATTTGAAAAACTTCAGGAGATCTGTCAATGTCATCTGTAATTACTTTTGTTGGTCCTGACCTGTGATTTCAGCAGTATGGGGAACTCCCAGTGGGGAAAACTCCCTCCCCTGATGCAAATGATGTCAAGTCAACAAGTCAATAAGCATTTATTACATGTCTCCCAGGTGCCAGACGCTGGACTAAGGTCAAGTAACTCCTCTGTGATTTGTGGTCTTGAGAGATTTGCTTGGGGGCGCTGAGAGTTTAAAGCAAACAGCTCAAGGTATCACCTACTATGTGCCAGGAGCAGACCAGAATCCAGATCCCCTGCACCCCCTTGATCCCCAGCTCCGTGCTGCCCCGGGTCATTATGGGCAGAAAATTCAAAAGCTGAGAGAATCCTAAATAGGCACTTTCTTGCGTTGAATGTGAATGTTTGGTATTTTTTTTTCTTAGAATGCATTTATTTTGCTTGTTGCAATTTCCTTCTTTGTATTTTTGGGGGACGTTTTTATTACTTTTGCAAACAGATCCATTTCTGCCATCAACATAATTGCATTCAGTGACTGAAAGGAAATATCTGATGACTTGCTGCTTATTTTAGCACTTCTGGAAGGCAGTCTAGAAAATTACCTTTGAGACATGCTACCAGTGGGCACCGTGAAATAGATGCTGATTCTCTCTTTTTTCCCCTGGTACCCGAATAATTTAGTTTCTCTCTGTCTTGTCTCTGTCTGTCTGTCTGTCCATCTCTCTGTCTGTCTCTCTGTCTCTGTCTCTTTAATTCAATTTTATCTTATTTTCAAGTTTTGAATTCTCTTCCTCCTACCTCCTGTTCCCTCACCCACTGAGAAAGCAAGAAAAACAAAACCATTCTTAGTTTTTTTCATAGATAACATCTTGGCAACAAAATCTTGAACCAAAAGAAAACTTGGATGTGAAGAAAATAAAATTGATTAAAAAAAAAAAAGAAACAACCACCACCGCTTTTGGAATTCTAGAAAACTTTGCTTACACATGGGCTGGAGTGTTCAGTAAGGGGTAGGGGAGGGTAGTTCTAGATCTCCTTACCAGAAAAGAACAAATAAAGAAGAATTGATGGCAAGGAATTCTCTCCTTCAATTATAGACTTAATAGATAAATCTTTTGAGTCCATTGAAGTAGTGGTCTTAATCCAGTGGGTCTAAAACTCAGATTACTTACTGGTAGCTCTGTGGTGCAACAGATAGGGCCCTAAACTTGGAGTCAGGAAGATGTGGGTTCAAATCTTGCCACAGACACTTACTAGGATCACACAGATCCTGAGCAAGTCACTTAATTCCTATTTGCCTCAGTTTCCTCTTTTGTAGAAAGACATCGTCTAAGGTCCTTTTTGATTTTGGATCCTGCGTTTTTAGCAACTATATCGAGCTGCCTCACATGTGTGCACATATGTTATTGGATATCGATCTGCTGAATTTATTGAGATGCCATTAATTTGTAACGGCTTTATTCATTTTTTGGTAACTTCAGAAAATGTTTATGATCTATATTTTCTCATTAAAAGATCCCTTTGGATCCCTTGCGAGGCAGTGAGTTCCTTATCACCCAAGATATTACAGGGGAAGAGGGATTCCAGGGCAGAGGAGTCCCTTCCTGCTCTGAGATTCTTATTCTGCGGCTTTCCTGGCGACGGTGAGTAGGAGGGCAGCCTAAGCAAAAACATGGAGACAGGAGATCTGGTGTGTGTTTTGGACAGTGAAATATTCAGTTTTCCTGGCATATAGAGTGTGTAGAGGAGAATAATATGAAATAAAGCAGGAAAGATGGGGGGATGCCAGGCTTTTAACAGAGGAAAGGAGTTTGAACTTTATTCTGAAGGCACCAAGGAACCAATGAAGGCTTCACCAAAGGGAGCAACATGCTCAGCCCACTCTCACTGCCAGTCAGTTGCTCAAAAAGCATTTACTAGTGTCTGCTATGAGCCAGGTACTGCCCTAAGTGCTGGGGATACAAAAAGAGGCAAAAGTCAGGCCCCACCCTCAAGGCACTTACAATCTAATGGAGGAGACAACAAAGAAAT
This sequence comes from Phalanger gymnotis, assembly GCA_028646595.1. NCBI lineage: Eukaryota > Metazoa > Chordata > Mammalia > Diprotodontia > Phalangeridae > Phalanger > Phalanger gymnotis. Next base: position 421,410,914 of record CM053623.1, read on the forward strand.
CCATACAAGCAAGCCAGAGACAGGATAAACGGAAAGGAAGGAACAGAGGGAAAGCACTAGAATTAAGAGGGGTTGAGAAAGGTTCTTGTAGAAAGTAGAATTTTAGTTGAGACTTGAATGAAGGCAGGGAGGGCAGCAGTCATAGTGGAGAAGGAAGTGCATTTGGGACACGGGGGACAGTCAGAGAATGCCCAGAGTTGAGAGATGGAGTGTATCGATCGTGGAACAGCCAGGAGATCCATGTCGTTGGATTGGAGAGTATAATTCGTCCTCTACTGGGCAGTGTTGTTTTCTTTCCAAGGTTTCTGACATCTTCCCCAGAGCTGATGTTGGATTCTGGACAGAATTGAAAGGGAGGAGAGGGCTAGGTTGTGAAGGGCTTTGAATGCCAAACAGAGCATTTTGTATTTGATCTGGAGGCGATAGGGAGCCACTGGAGTTTATTGGGGGCAGGGGAGGGTGATGTGGTTGGAAGTGCGTTTTAGGAAAATCATTTTGGTGACTGAATGGAGGATGGATTGGAGTGGGGAGAGACTTGAGGCAGGCAGATCCATGAAAAGTTATGGAAGTAATCCAGATGTGAGGTGATACACTAGGGTGGAGGCCATGTTGGAGGAGAGAAGGGGGCACATATGAGAGATTCTGCAAAGTTGGAGTCAACAAACCTTAGCAACCGGTTGGATATGGAGGGAGGGAGGGAGGGAGAGAGACAGACAGAAAGACAGACAGACAGACACAGAAACAGAGATAGACAGAGAGAGAGGGTTGGAGAGAGAGAGAGGGAAGGAGGGAAGGAGAGACAGAGAGAGAGACAGAAAGGGAGCGAGGGAGAGGGGGAGAGAAAGGGAGGGAAGGAGGGAAGGAGGGAAGGAGAGAGAGAGACAGAGAGACAGAGAGACAGACAGAGAGAGAGAGAGAGAGAGAGAGAGAGAGAGAGAGAGACAGAGAGACAGAGAGAGAAAGAGAGAGAGAAACAGACACAGAAACAGAGATGGACAGACAGAGAGGGGGAGAGAGAGGGAGGGAAGGAGGGAAGGAGAGAGACAGAGAGACAGAGACAGAGAGAGAGAAAGTCCAGGATGACATCTAGGTCTCAAGCCCAAGGACTGGGAAGATGATGATACCCTCTACAGTAATAAGGAGGTGTGTGTGTGTGTGTGTGTGGGAACATTTAGGGGACAGATGTTCAGGCTTGGACATGTTGAGTTCAAGATGTCTTCTGGACATCTGGTTTGAAATGTCTGAAAGGCAGTTGGAGATGGGGCCTGGAGGTCATGGAGCAGGATGGGTAGATTTGAGAATCATTTGCATAGAGAAGGTAATTGAATCCACGGGAGCTGGTGAGATCACCGAGTAAAGTGACTTTGACTAACGGTTTGTGACTAACCAAGATAAATGGACTTGTGGGCTAACTCATCAGATCATCCATCCAACTGCATGTCATCATCCAATCAACAACATTCTTGCCTATTTCCCCCCTCTGTATTGCTCTTTCTGAACAGCGTTGGATTCCCTTGAAGTGGCACTGCAGTGTTCCCAGACTCATTGTACTCGGCACAATGTCATCCGCACGTCAGAGCCCCAGAAGACCCCATCGTCTATTGGGAATCCTTCCACTTGAACTATGCATATTCTTCAGGCCAATGGTGTATGTACTTCTTTGATTTGAGGCTTTGCTTGACATCTGATGGGGGTTGTTGCAGCTATCTTAGGAATCTTGTGTGCTCTTAACATCGTGCTCTGGCATTGGGAGGGAGCCGAGAGACCCAAGCTGAGGCTGTTGTATCTGGTTCTGCTGCTTTTCCACTCACCTCCTTGGAGCCCTGCTGGGTTTGTAGCTGGTCCCAGGGCTGAGGCTGCTAGAGGATGCAGATAACTCATCATAAGGGACCTCCACAGTCCTTTATCACAACCTAGTGAGGTAACAGGATGTAATTGGAGAAGGCTATTCATCCTACCACATTTCTAATGGAAAGTATTTTAAGTGTTTAGTGTTCAGTTTATTACTTTTTACTTGATTTAAAATGTTTTTGTTGTTGTAGCTTAACAATAGAAAAGAAAGCTTATTTTAATATTTTTATAAACACTTAGGCTCTCAAGTTAAAAAAAAAAGAAAAGAAAAGGGGCAGCTAGGTGGCTGGAGTCAAGGAGGACCTGAATTAAAATTCGGCTTCAGATGCTTAGTAGCTATGGCTTAGTAGCTTGGGCAAGTCACAACCTAATTGACTCCAAAAAAAGGGCTGCAATTTTTTTATGTGTTATCCCATCTTATAGATGAGTAAACTGAGGCTCAGAGAACCTAAATAACTTGCTTTTGATCATGCAGCTCCAGTGTCAGAGGCAGAATGGGAAGCCAGGTGTTGCTGGCTCTAGTTCCCACACCATGGGGTCCCCCACACTCCTATACATTTTTCTCTCTTTAGGGCAGGAGATCTTAACTTTTTTTTGTCATAGACCACTTAGGCAGTTGGGTAAAACCCATGGACTCCTCAGAATTATATTTTTAAATGCATGAAATAAAATACAGAAGCTTACAAAGGAAACCAATTATATCAAAATGAAGAAGTAATTTTTCCCTCCATCCAAGTTCATGGGCTCCCTGAAATCTCTCCACAGATCCAAGGACTCCAGGCTAAGAACCTTTGCTTTTAGGTTTTCAAAGGACTTTCTTCAGAATGACCCTGTGAAGTAAGAAGGACAAGTGTGCTTTTCATTATTCAGATGAGAGAACTGAGACTTTTAAGGCACCATAGTGACTTCAAGGTCACAGGCTAGTCAGTTTCCAAGAACTGGGACCCAAACTCCCAAATCCAGGGTTCTTTCTGTTACCTTGGCTTTCAGAGAACTCAGGCACTAAGGCACGTCTGAGACAGGAGCGACACACGAGTGCCAACCACAGGAAGGAACTGGAGACTTGCCAGTTGCTTTCCTGTCACCAGGAGAGGCTGAGCAGAGCCCTGGGGCCTGGGGGATGGGCCTACAGACCCATATCTCAGAGCCTTTGGAAGCCTTTGCTTCTTCCTGGGTCTCCTGAGACACAGCTTCCTCCTCTTGCCAGTTTAGTGGGCTCTTGACCCATACCCCTGCCCCCCAGGGGCTGGAAGGATAGCAGAGACTGTGAAGGCTTTCCTAAGATGGGCTCAGCCCCCATTCCTGGCCGGCTGCCATACCCTAGGGCTAATGGCATTTGTTTTTGTGCAAAGCCTACTCATCACAAACACATCCACCAATCAGAGTGAGAGAAAGGGCCCTTGGGGCAGGGGGTGTTCTAAGACCATAACTGAAGGAACCAGGACGCCAAAGACACAAACTCTTATTTCTAGGAAGCTTTCAGGCTTTAGATGGTTATCATTGCTTTCTTTTTTCTCTTCTCTGCCTCCCCTGTGTCATCCAGGGAGTTCAGCCAGACCTTGGGCCTGCTCTGGACAGGCAGCACCTGGTCCTGGTCCCCCGATGGTTCAGCATCCTGCTTGAAGCCCAACAGTTCCTGGAAGCACCCAGCCCCGGCTCCCCTCCCCAGACACCTGCCTGCTCAGAGACACAGGAATGGTGCTGGGCTAGGGAAGGGAAGAAGGTCTCTAGCCAAGTTCTCATGCTGTCCCAGTGCTAAATCCCTGAAAACCCAGGCTAAGACAGCTGATCTTTTGGGGGTTAGAGGGAGGTGTAAGGGATTGGCCCCTGCATGGGATTTAAGCTTCCCTAGGGAACTGGATCCTGGGCAGAGCTGAATCAGGAGAACCTTGACCTTGTCCCAGGCTTCCTCTATTTTATAATCCAAACTTTGCTGCTTTCTAGCCATGACTGGAGGTTGGGGGATGGGCCAGGGAGCCTCCTGACCCTCTGCCTCTGACTTATTCTATTCTCCGGGTACAAAGTGCTGCTCCATCTGATCTGTCCAGCACCAGAGGATCATGTAATCTGTGCAGGGCACCTGGTCCTTCCTCATGTCCTCTTCTCGCCCTCTGCCACAGCCTCACTTTACAGATGAGGTCAACTAGCCAGTGGCAGGTCTTGGCACTCCAAATTAATTTCTATTACATCGACCGCCAGGCACCCTTTTTCTGTCCTCCCCATCTGTATGCCAGATCAGTTCTGCCAGGATCTATTTAAATAAAAAGGACAAGAGATAGTACATGGCCTCAACAAGCCAGTAGATAATGTCAGCAGCTCTTGGAGGAAGCAGAAAGCGGCAGCTTGACAGACAGAGAGGCATTCTAGGGGAGACAACTCTATTAACACAAGTTATCCAAGCTTCTCATGTTTCCTCTCTCCCTTTACTCCAGTGGGGTCTAAAGCTCTTGGAGACTGTGTTTATGGTGGAGGAGAGAGGATTTTTCCTTCTTGTGTACCTAGCTATTCTGTTTAATTTAATGCAACAATAGAATAATACATCATTATATGGAATAACTACTCTGAGGCAGCTAGGTGGCACAGTGGATAGAGTGCCAGGTCTAGAGTCAGGAAGGCCTGAGTTCAAATCCAGCCTTAGACACTCACACAGCTGTGTGACCCTGGGCAAATTACTTAACCCTGTTTGCCTTGGTTTTCTCATCTTTGAAATGAGCTGGAGAAGGAAATGGCAAACTCCTCTAGTATCTTTGCCAAGAAAATCCCAAATGGGGTCAAGGAGGGTCTGGCATGACTGAAACAACTCAACAACAAATAATAATAAATATTATATATTTACAATAAATAATACACAATAAATATAACAAATAATATTAGTTAAAGCTTTTGCTTTAATGTTTTCTGGTTGGCCCGTTAAAAGGAAACACAGGATGGGGGCTCACAGGCTATGGTTCTGAAAGGGTAAGGACTCAACGCGTTCCATGAATTTATGTTCAGTTTTCTGAGGGCTATTTTGAGATAGGCGAGATTCTAAATTCTCCACAGGGTACAGGCTGTTCTTTGCAAACTCAATATAGAGACTCTTGCTGACAGGGATCCAGGTTGGGAGGAGTAGAATTCAGGGAAAAAGAAGAGATGGGAGAGTCAGGTTTTTAGGGGATGGATTTTAAGATGTATGGACCTTTGGTAATAAAAATTTGCAGGGATGTAAAATTTTGCTGGAAAATCTCCTTTCCCATGGTGGGGAGGAGGAGATTTCTTATCCATCACAGGGTTTACCATGAGCCCCTCAAACCATATCTCAACCTCTGACCTAGTTTGTTTCTAAGGTTTACAAAGGACTCTTCCCCAGACACCCAGCTCTGCAGGGGGTTAGTGAATTATTAGTCCAACCGACTTGGGGCCCGGGGGGCCACTGGTCCAGGAGCAGCCTGGGGGGCTTGGGGGCACTGCTGTCTCTCAATCAATCACCTCCCTTTTCTGCCTGCTTTTTTTCTTCCTTCCTCTCCTTTTCCTGCCCTTCCCCTTGGACAGTCCAGAAAAGGGATGGGGGCAGCCAGGGCAGCTGGACACCAGGTGGCTGGGCTGTTTGTGTTCTTCTGTCAACACCAAGTCCTGCGAATGACTCTGTGACCTCCCTAGCTTCTTTGAGGCCAGCGACAAATCCTTTTTGACTTGGGCTGGGACAAGACTTGAGCCCAATTTCGATCACCTTAAACACAGTTTTATACATCTGGGCAATTGTAGCATCGTCCCCTCCTGGCCTGCATCTTACCTTGCTCTTAGTTTAAAGTCTTAGATCAGGGAATGTAAAAGGGCCCGTGGAACCGTAGAGATCAGAGAGTCTCTTTTTACTGATGAGGAAACAAAGAGTGCCAAGTGACTTGTCTAAGGTCATGCAGGTAATAAGGCTTAGAGGTGGCATTTAAACTCAAGTGCTCTGAGACTCTGAGACTCCAGAGCCAAGAAGCTTTCTACTGGGACTGGAACCCTGGTCTCCTGAGTCCCAGGACAGTGTTGGCCATAGGGCACAAGGAAGGGGAGTGCCAGGCCCAGAGTCAGGAAGACCTGAGTTCAAATCTGGTCTCGGACACTTACTAGCTTTGTGACCCTGAGCAAGTTGCTTCACCGTGTTTGCCTCAGTTTCCTCATTTGTAAAATAAGTTGGAGAAGCAAATAATAAACCACTCCAGTGTCTGCTAAGGACACCCCAATGGGGTCACAAAGAGTCAGACGTGGTGGAAAACAACTCACTAACTACATGCCAGGCATTTTGTTAAGGGATCTACAAATATGATCTCAGTTGACCCTCGTGACAACTCTGTCAGGGGTCCAGTGGCCTTTCTCATCTGCCATCTTTCTTGACCTCATTGCAGCATTTAACAGTGTTGCTCACCATCTCCCCCAGGATGTTCTTTCCTCTCTCTGGGTTTTTGTGGTGCCATTTTCCCACCTATCTGACTGTTCCTTCTCCGTGACCACTTATATCATACCCCATAGCTGGATGAACGCCAAGGGTTTGTCATGGTGCCTTTCCCCTCCTCTCTCTATACTCTCTCAGTGGTCCCAGCATTGCTCAGGGGTTCAATGATCATCTCTACCTCTTCAGCCCTAGTCTCTCTCCTGAGCAGTCCCATTTCAATTCCATGTTGAATATTACAGACTGCATATTCAAAAGGCATCTCAGATTCAAGATGTCCAAAGTGAGATCGTTATCTTTTCCCCAAAACACTTCTCTTCTAAAGTCTTGAATTTCTGCTCTGGGTACCATCGTCCTTCACATCTCACCTTGAGTTATCCCCAGATCCTTACTCTCTCTCTCACC